>VUYV01000099.1:2728508-2964230 GCA_008711295.1 Anarhynchus alexandrinus | reverse complement strand
CCCCAGCCCCACGGGGGACACAGGAGGGGACCCTGCCAGGCGCTGCCGTCCCTCACCTTTCTTGGGCAGCCCACGGCCCTTGCCCATGCGGGACCTGCGGTCGTGGGCCCGGCCCTTGGGGCTGCCGGGCTCGGGGCCGGGCTCGCCGCCCTCGGAGAGCGACTCGCGGGTCGAGTCCCGGGATGAGGTTCGCCGCAGCCGCCGCTTGGCCTTGGCCTTCAGCCGCGCCTCGTGCAGCAGTTTCTCCTGGGGGGTCCAGGTGCGGGGACCCCCGGCCCCCAGCAGCTCCTCATCCCCGTCCTCCTCCTCCTCCTCCTCCTCCGTGCAGGGCCGGCCCGGCAACATGGCCTCGGAGCTGGAGAGCCTCAACCCCAGCGCGCGGATCATGACCTTCCGCCCCACCATGGAGCAGTTCCGGGACTTCAGCCGGTACATCGCCTACGTGGAGTCGCAGGGCGCCCACCGCGCCGGGCTGGCCAAGGTGCGACCCCCCTACACCCCCCCCGTCTTCCTCCTCACACCGCCCGGCCCCAGGGCCGCGCACCGGGCTCGGCCCCCTCCGCCCAGCGGGGCCGGGCCGCCGCCGCCGCCCTTTGTGTGCCCAGTTGGGGCGGGCGTGCCCGGCCCGGGGGGGGGCGGTGGTTCATCCCGACTTCCCCGAGTTTGCCGCGTCCCCCGGCAGCGGCCGGGCCGGTGGGGTCGGCGGTTAACGTGCGCGTTTTGCTTCCAACAGATAGTTCCTCCCAAGGAGTGGAAGCCGCGTCGGTGCTACGATGACATCGACGAGCTCGTCATCCCAGCGCCCATCCAGCAGGTGGTGACGGGGCAGTCCGGCCTCTTCACGCAGTACAACATCCAGAAGAAGGCCATGACGGTCCGCGAGTTCAGAAGGATCGCCAACAGCGACAAGTATGTCGGCGCCTGCCTCTTCCCCACAAGTAGTTCCTGCGGGAGTCCCTGCAGCCCGAATTCCCCGGGGCCAGGACCTCGCTACGGACTGGTGCCGGTCAGAGGCGCGAAGGTGACGCCCTGGGTGGATGAGGGGTGCCTGTAGAACTGGCTGTGCGGATGGGGACCTTTGTCGCTTGTGTTGTCTGGCAGGAGGACACGTAATGCCGGCAGAACTTTGTGTTTCTGCCATGGAACCCCTGTCTGTCTGTCCTCAGTAGCTAGGCCATCCAGACTTTTACTGAGTAGAGTTGTAGAGAAAGGAATGTAAAGAAGGTAGAGAAACTCCTTTAAAAGGAGTTTAAGCAAAACAGCCTTTGAAATAACTGTTTAGAAATAGCATTGGAATTGCCAGCTGCAGTCAGTCCACTGAAGCTTATGTTATCTTGCAAGGGCAGTACACATCAGGTCTAGTAGGATTCTGTTTCTCTTAACGCAATAATTTAATGAAAATTACTCTTTTATGCTATATATGTAATTGTCTAGAATGTGTATCTATATATACGGACATATTAAGTAGGTGTTAGAGTGTAAATTTGAGCCACCAGTGCTGCACAAAGAGGCCAGTATATAGTTGCCAGGGAATGGACATCAAGAGCAGATATTTTGTTGGTAAACTGACCGTGCTTGACCAGTTTGCTAGCAGGTGAGTCTCGAAATGCTTGTTACTTTTACAGTGGCAGAAAACTCTGGGTTTGGGGTTTTTTTTTATTTTCAAGTTGTTCTTTATATCCATTCATGGTTTTCACTACATCGTTCCTTGCTAAGTAGTGACAACTAGAAAGTGAAATTGTTCTAGCCAGAGAGAAGTGCACAAAGCAAAAATGAAAGTAAACTGAGAAATGGGGAAAGTAATTTTTTTCCTGATCCTTTGTTCCCACGTCTCACAGGAACGGAGCTGTGGCTGCTCTCACTGCTGTGCTGGGAGGTAGGGGTCTGGCTGATAACGTGCATTTGGTAGTTTTATTGTAGCTTTCGATTCTTTCAGTGGTGGAAAATGTTGGTTTAGACTCATCGAGTATCAGACTGTAGAGTCTTTAGTATCTCCGTTGTTTTTTCAGGTACTGCACGCCCCGCTATACAGACTTTGAAGACCTTGAACGAAAATACTGGAAGAACCTTACGTTCAATGCCCCTATCTACGGTGCTGATGTTAATGGCACACTGTATGACAAGGTAAGAAAAGTGTTTCGGTTTTCAAGTGATGGTTATCCCTGTATATTGTATTCCATAAATACTAATGTAGCATTTGATTCTTAACTTTCAGAAAGAGTTAATGATAGTCTTAGCAGAGTTCCAACTTCTGGAGTAGGCAGGAACACAATAAACCATATGTTTATACCATACTCTCCATTTAACCCAGGTAGTTAAAGAAGGCTAATAGAGATAATGTTCTAAGGGACCTCTGTTAGAGCTTCAGTGTAGTACAGTTTAGTTCAAGAAAGCAAAAACTGCAGTTGCGTAAGTGTTGCTTTTGTACTACTTTGTCCTGAAAGGCATATGGGAGTTGGAAGCGTTGATTGGTGAACACGCACTGCTTTGGTGTCCACTAGTGCATGTATTTTTGTGGGGCAGCTCTGCAGCCATTATGTGTTAGGACGATAAACATTAGAAAAGGTTATGCATTCTACTTGCCAGTCTCCTAAATTATAATGATTTACTCTTTTAAAAGATGTTTGGAATGAAAAGTGTTTCTGTTCAAGAGGGTTCAGACATCAGCTCAAGCTTGCACTATTGTTCTCTGCTCTGTAAAGTCTGTAGCTTCATGATTATTTCTCCTTCCTGATCATTATGTAGCCTGATAACTTTTTTTTTTCTCCATAAAGGTGGCTAGTAAACAATCAGTATGTAAGCTAACACCATGTGAAACTTTCGTTTTAGGGGAACTAGCTAATAGTTTGAGCTGTGCCAGTAGATGGTTTGTTTTGATGTGCTGTTTCACAAGCATCTGATAGCTTTTGCAACTGTCCTCTTAGTTGTGTGGTTCTGTTCCTCATAATGCTTGTTTAACACGAGGCTTGTGTTTTGCAGCATGTAGATGCGTGGAATATTGGCAGATTGAACACGATCCTGGATATTGTGGAGAATGAAAGCGGCATCACCATTGAAGGAGTGAACACTCCTTACCTGTATTTTGGCATGTGGAAAACGTCCTTTGCTTGGCATACCGAGGACATGGATCTCTACAGTATTAATTACTTGCATTTTGGGGAACCCAAGTCATGGTAAGATTTTTCTAGAGGAGCTTCTATATGTAGAAAAACAATACTATAAAATGTTGGAGTCAAAGTCATGGAGTTACACAGGTTGACTAAAGGAATTACCATCCCTCTGACCTTGCACTGCAGTTGTATCTGATGACAAGAACAATAGAAACCTGTAAGGAACTGCAAAGCAGTGCATGTCCTCAGTAGCATTTGTTTGGTTACCTTCTAGAAAATCCATTTGCTGTCCTAATGTAAAGGGTTCTTCAGAATTATAATACAGGGTGGACGCTCTCTGCTGCGGTAAACTTGGAAAGCTTGCTTATGACTTCCTGAGGCTCTAAAATGACCATACAGAGGTAATATGCCTGTTGTCACATAGGCACTAGGGGAACAGGCAATTTTTAACAGACTTTGAAATGTGGCTATTTATCATAGCTCTAAAAGCAGGCTAGTGGATCTTGCTGAGTGGTTTGTCCAGTGTCTGAGCTTTCATCATTGTTTTTAGGGGAGGCTCCCAAATTTTTCTGTAGCATGGGTTGCATTTTAAGAGTGAATCATTCCCTTCTGTTCGCAAATAAATTTCTCAAGCAACTTCAACAATTGTTTCCATGGCACTTTTGTTGGAAACTGGTATTTTTGGCTGCCTTCTAGTACAACTTTGAAGTCAAAAATAATAGCTAGTGCCATGTGACCAGTGAACGACCCCATGCAGTGGCAATAGCATGGGAACGCAAAACAGAATAGTTCAGTCAGATAAACCTTTTGGCCATTGCTTCTTCTACAGTAGTACATGGAAGAAGTGAACTTTGCTGATAGCTTAATCTGATTTATTTAACAAGGAACTCCCATCAAGAATATAGCACTCTATTCCAGAGCAAAAGAAAGCAAAATAGGTGGTTTTATTTACTGTAGTCAAACCAACCAGGAGTTTTGTAGTGCCCATAAAAAGGTGTGTACAGAGGGAGGGAGATGTAGCCTGAAAGAGCATGCTGCAAGTTGTGCACGTTAAAGGTGTGGCATTGCGTCTGAGTTAGTCCCATCTTGGTCTGAGGAGCTGAAAGAGATGGTTCCATTTTCTCACTTGTTCTGCCTTCCTCCTTGCACTGAGTGTATGAGTGATCGTGTGGCTGTGAACTGAGACGGGTCAGGAAGTGTTCTTCTCTTTCTTCTTGTAGCTCATGTTTTACTGTGCAGATCTGCTAATTAAATACATCAGACGTTTTACTTCCTTGACTGCTTAAGCAAAAGTCAGTGGAGGAGTTGGTCAGCTTTTGGCTCTTGATTTTTCTTGGGATAGAGAAGTAAAAGTTCATGATAAAGATTTTTAGCTTTGTATCATCGAACTTTCAAAGAGACAGTGTAAAGATGGAGGATTTATTTACTTTTTTAAGTAATTCATGCCTTGGTGCCCATTGATGATTTCCAGTCAAACTTTGCTATTTTGTCATGTCACTTGAACTTAACAGACTTATTGTTATGACTGCAGGTACTCTATCCCTCCAGAGCATGGGAAGCGACTGGAGAGACTGGCAAAAGGTAATTGAGCAATTCATGTCCTGCCTTTTGCAGAAGGTGGGATGGACAGCCTCAACAGGTTTCAGCTCTTTTAAAGTACAACGTCCGTGTAACTTTCATAAGAGCACAGGTTGGCGTGACTGAACTGATGATTTGCCTTATAGAATATAGTTAATATTACTTCCGAGTGGGTTTTTTTTATAACATACACACAAGAGAAATGCCACATTACAAATAATGCAGTTGTGGTCTGTCTAACCTTTAATGAGAAAATCCTTAACTATTGATTATTAGAGCTGGAAGGTTACAGCCACAAGAAGATCCTTTTATGTGCGGTCTTTCTTATACTCTTTCAAACTGGCATCTGTTAAAGATAAATCTCCAGGTGTTGGACTTTTTCTTCAGTATGCAAGCTAGCACACTTCAAATAAAGTGGTCTCTACTTACAGGGATAGGGAACAATACTTTTTAGACAGTAACAGTAACATTTCTCCTTGCCTTTATTTTAAACAGGTTTCTTTCCAGGAAGTGCCCAAAGCTGTGAAGCGTTTCTGCGTCACAAGATGACCCTCATCTCTCCATCAATTCTGAAGAAATATGGCATCCCATTTGATAAGGTGTAGAAAAGTAATCACAGTTATACCAACTCAGTCAAGAGGTTCATGCAGCCCTGTCTCATCTCTAACTGCAGCCAACAGCAGATGCTTAGAGAGGAAAACAGGCACAGGGAGGGCATAAGGCAATCCTTTCCCACTGTACGTCCATTTATCTGGCAGTTGGGATCTGAAAGAGTTTGAGACAGAAAAATCTGTCAGGAAAAGGCTCTGTCGTCTGTGGTTTTGTTTTGGTTTTGGTTTTGTTTTTTTTTTAACTTTAAACTATCCACAACATCCTGTGTTAGATTAACTTCACTGCTTAGCTGTGTATTCAGTGAAGAGAGATGGCTTAGTCCCTCTTAATTTTTTTTCCATTACATTCATAACTTTATAGACTTCCTTATTTTCTCAGGTGATAACCCGCCACCCACCCTCCATGCACACACACACACACTCTGAAGATCTAGTCTTTGAGTCCTTATTCAGAAGTACCGTAACATCTGCGTGGGCAGCTGAAGGGTTTTGTTGTCATGAACCTTTGTTAAGACAGTGGGGAAATGTTGAAAAGTAGCGGTGGAAGGCTGACTGAGAGTTGTACTTGATCGTGAACAGCAAAAGAAAACAGTAGTAAATTTTGGAGTTGTGCATGAATAGAAATTTTACTTGGCCTTAGATACTGTTCAGCCAAACCTGCAGCTGATACAGATAGGTATCTTTATGACCTTCAGATAGCTTGTCACAGAGTATTTCATTGTATAACCACTTCTGTGCTATTTTGAAGAGTTGTGTTTTAGTAAAAACTGTTGAGTGTTGCTTTCCGGTAAACAGATACTTAACATAAGTAGGAGAATAATGAAGATAAGTGTCAAGTCTATCCATTGCAGCAAGTAACTCCAACCACCACCTGTGGGTGGGGGTTTCAGATACACACACAACTTAAGTAGACTCTTAAATTGTGAATAACAACGTGGTGTCTCAATTGTCTTCTAGGTGACACAGGAGGCTGGAGAGTTCATGATAACCTTTCCCTATAGCTATCATGCTGGCTTTAATCATGGCTTTAACTGTGCTGAATCTACCAACTTTGCCACTCTTCGGTGGATCGAGTATGGGAAGCAGTCTGTACTGGTAAGTAATCTGTTGCCATCCGATTGCGTACGAATAACCTGAATGCAGTGCCTAATGTTCTGCTGCTCATTAAGCCCCCAATGTTTGTTCTAAGGGAGTGCATTCAGTGCTTTGTCCATTTAAGATGTGATGTTTGCTTTCTGATATTATAACAATGTCCAGTCAGTCTCCTGTTTCATGTCCTTGTTTCAACTATGGATAGTGTATAACATGTTTTTTAGCTTTGTGTATATCAAGTGAGGCTTCAAAGAAAATGAGGGAACTGGTTTGTCTTTCCAAAGATGAAAGGGTGTGCTTCATAGTCAGGACTTGTCAGTATTTTATCTGATATTTTAACCATTGTTTATTGACCGTTTAGCCTGGAAGTATGACTTTGGTAGCTTAAGTCACTTACCAAAATAAGTATCTTGGCTGAACCTTTAGACTGGATAGTGTTATATCTCTGTATATGTGCCTTGTAAACATGGGTTGTGTGTTCAGAAGTTACATTGAAGGGAGTGAACACTTTGAAGCACTAGTTGTAACCATGCCAAGATGAGGGGAACCTCTACTGCTCTGGGTAGGCCCACAGTTTGTATGGCTCCTACTTCCCCGTTACAGTCTCTGGTTTTGCTGGCTGTTTTTGTATGAGCTCATTTTAAAACAGTCAGCTTCTACCAGCAACTCTGTAAATAGGCCAATGAGCTTTCGTTCTTAGTTATAACATGTAGCTTTCTGTTTTGTAATTTTTGCTGGCTTTTCTGCCTGGTTTTTAGTAACTTAACATATGCCCTTTTGTTTTCCTGGGAAAGAGTCTTGAGAGTACTGAGGCTTAATTACATGTAAATGTGAGATTTTTTTCTTCAATTAAGCTTCCGAAAGCGAAGTGATATAGGAATGCAGAGTAGAATTGTTGAATATATGCCCTTACCTGGATATTTTTTGTGACTTCAGTGCTCGTGTCGGAAGGACATGGTGAAGATCTCCATGGATGTGTTTGTGAGGAAATACCAGCCAGATCGTTACAAGCTCTGGAAAGCCGGGAAGGACGTGACTGTCATTGACCATGCTCTTCCAACCCCAGAGGCGGCAGAGTTCCTCAAAGGGGATCTCATGCAAAAAGTCAAGAATGGGAAACAGTGTGCTGAAGAAATGGAAACAGGAGAGACGTGTAAAGAGGAAGCGGATGGGAATGAGATTAAAAGGTAGTGCTCTATACAGTCCTCTACTTTTCTATTGGATTATTAGAAACTAAACCCAGCTGCAATTGAATGTTTGCCATTCTGACAGAACAACAGCAGTCAGAGTTAGCAGTAATCTGTTTTCTTGGGAATAGGGTTTACTCTTAATTTTTTTTACTGTTTGAGTCCACATTGATGATGGTCTGTGGTAGACAGGAAATGCGCCAGCCTGGAAGGTAGTTCTTCATCTTTGGACAGACATCCAAAGCCTGGATTGGAAGCGTGCATCGTACACTGGGAGGCCAGAAGAAAAACAGGGGTGTCTTGGGATCATGGGACAGTACTTGCTAGCAAATTCCAGTACGATCAGTGCTGCAAGCTGCAACATCAGCATCCAGTTCCTGGTTGCTGAAGGTAGACAGACTAATCATCTTACATTTTGCAGTTAAATATTTTTCAGCCAGTGTCGGCCACTGTTCCTAAAGCTGTCTGTGGTGGTGGGGTTTTTGGTTGTTGTTTTGCGTTTTGATTGGGGTTTTTTTGTTTAAGGTAAAGAATGCCTGGCTAGAACATAGCTGCCTAATACACGATTAACAGATGCTGAGGAGTCATCCCTAAGGATTAATGACTTTGCTTCTGTAAAGGCAAAGAACACACTTTAGAATAATTTGGAAATTATTTGGCTTGCCAGATGCTGTGTCATAAGACACTGACCCAAACCAGGCTGTATTTTGTGCATCCAGACAGAAATTCAACACACTTACACGTTTTGTAACCTGACATACGAATTTGTCTTCTGCAGCGTCCCCAAGCATCGCATAGGAACAAAAAGGCACAGGGTCTGCCTGGAAGTGCCACAGGAGGTGAGTGAGAGTGAGGCCTTCCCCAAGGAGGAGCTGAGCTCCGCGCAGTATGAAGCAGAGCCTGGTGAGAGACCTACGAGTGAAGTTGTGCAGCAAGGTGAACAAAGGCTCAAGCTTCCAGGTAACTGTGTGTCAAGCGTTATCCTGGTACAAGGGGACAGGGTGTTATCCTTCAGGAAGAGAAGCTGCTAGAGCTGAATCTGGGGCACTCTTCCATATAATGCTAGTCAGTAGGATGTTGTGATGACCAAAAAAGCAGACACTAGTTTGTCAGAGCCGTGGCAAGCACTTCAGAAATTTACCATCGTGAGACTCGAGATGTTACCATTTGATTTTTCAAGAGTGCATGCATCTAGAACAAGTTTAGGTTGTGCTCTTTAAATTTGTATGACGCTTCTGCCACTGGTTTGAGTAAATGATATAACCACAGCTTGAATTGTTAGCTTTTGTGGCCTATGGATAACCCCCCAGTAAGAATTATATATAAAAAAAAAAAATGTTGGGGGAAAGCAAAGGTGTAGGCAGCCGTTCTGTAGCTGCTTCAATGACTGACTGACCAGGTGGGTCACGGGGATGTTGCCTTTCAGCTGAATTCAAGGGAGCAGGAAGTATTGCATGAGACTTGCTTAAGAAATTGGTGTTTCTAGCTTTTGATTTTTGCTCTTTTTATTTTGCCTGCCTGCATACAGAAAGGTATTGGATGCCTCAGTAGTCTAAGGTCCTCTGTATCCCTCTTGTGTAATGTGACCTGTTTATAGAAATTTCTTGGTAAAACATATGTGTACTTCCTGGTACTGTGGGTCTGGTATGCTGTGTGGATGGTTTATTTTTAATTTTGTAGTAAGTAGGCTGGAGGAAAATTAATGTGGTTTGTAATGGATCAGTTATCCTTGCTCTTAAGGGAGGAGCAAGGGGCCTGTGGAACAATATAAGAACAGGGCAAACATATGTGATGCCTACCTCTATTCTGTTTTCCAGCCCTTTGCAGCTTGTATTTAATTTCTGTTGGTTTGTGGGTTTTTATTTTGCTTCTATTAAGTCTCCCATGAACCCTTGTAACCTCTTACCCATGGTGTCATGTGGCCAGGAGTTGGGCTGTTTAGCTATACTGTTTCTTTTGAACTCACTGCTGGTTTTGTTTGGTATACCCTAGTTCTTGTACTGGAAGAGGCAATGAGCAGACGCTTTTATTCCCTCTAAGCCACCCGTGATTTTATAAGTGTTTGAATTAATGATCTATTCTTGACATGACTTAATGTCACTTTTTCTGTGTGTAGTAGTTTGCTTTCCTCTTTGGCTTTGTGCAAATGATTGCACAAATGTTGTCTCTGCTGCCCAGACTTTAGAAAAAGTCAGTATATCCTTTCTTCTAGATCGCGCGGACACGGCCAAATTTGAAGAACTGAAAACAGTGAAGCTTGAGGAGGAAGAAGAGGACGAGCAAGAAGCAGCTGCATTGGATCTCTCCATTTCACACGCTTCAAATTCCACTTCAGTTTTGACAACTTCAAAGCCGGGTGCAACTTCCAGCGCTCAGCCCAACTCACCTGCGTATTCTGGTTCTTCTGACTCTGAATCGACTGATCTGTTGGCAAAACGAACTCTCCCTGGGCCACCTGGGGTGCTTACAGTCCATAGCTATGCTAAAGGGGATGCCAGCGGATCTGACAATGAACAGACTTCAGGAAAGAAAGCCAGTGCCACCGCCAGTGTGAATGAACAAGAACTGGCAGAGGTATGAATGGCAAGAGTCCTGAAAGCTTAAGGGCTGTATTATGTGGTCACGGATTTACTGTGACAAAACTTCTGTCTGTGCAGATTACGTTTTCGTTCCATTGGTGTTTGCGTAGCAGGTTGC
This sequence comes from Anarhynchus alexandrinus, assembly GCA_008711295.1. NCBI lineage: Eukaryota > Metazoa > Chordata > Aves > Charadriiformes > Charadriidae > Anarhynchus > Anarhynchus alexandrinus. Next base: position 2,953,955 of record VUYV01000099.1, on the reverse strand, counting down.
TCAGTTGTTAATGTGTTCTTTAATACCTATGGGTTCTTCTAAACAAACGAATTAAGGTGAAAGTCTTACACTCTTACCTCTTCTAGAAGACAAGGGGATCCCTTGTTTTGAGAACTTCTTGAAATTATTTAAATGCTTTAAGGGAAAGGGTAGCTTGTTGGTTTTGACACGGCATTGCTACAGGCTGATTCAGGTCCTTTTCTAGTAATAGGCACCTATTTGTACCTAAAATTAATCTAGTTCAATCCATTCTTCGTTATAAGCACATTAATATGTTTGAGGGTGTTTTTTTAGCATAAAATCGCATACATGTGCACATCTGTGTGTCCCTTTAAAAAAAATACTGGTTGGGAGAATGTAAATCTGAGTGTTTAAGAACTGCCAATGAATTTTTTATTAGAGAATTCAAGAGAAGGCTGTAATAGTTAAAATCTTACCTGGTGATGTCTTTTCAAGTTATTTTATTTCCCCCTTTGAATCTGTGTTTAGAGAGTGGGGGGCCAATAACAATTATGTCTTTGAAATTCAGGAATTACAGGAACAGAACAGCAAATGGGCAAATCTGTTGATAATTAAGCTGAAACTGAGAAAGAGTTCTCCTGGATGTTTAAACTAAAGAAATTCTGTTGCTGTTACTGATCTCTCCATTGCATACTCCATACAGGGAAAAGGTGAAATTTTGAATGGGTGTGAATTGTTTCCCCCAGCATGGTGTATTTCAAAGCAAATTTACCATCATATGGTAACTGGCAATGCTAATTCCATTTGAATAAAAGCATTTATGTTTCTTAGAAGTCTTGTATCCAGCTCTATGTAGGAGATCAGAGAGAATGATTGTTATGTTCTCTTCTGGCTTCTTTTATGAAGAGATTTAAAAAGATGTAAGATGCATTTAATCTAAGATTTGCTTCTGCTCTTAAAGGAATAACAGATTAAAAAAAAAAAAAGGCGGGGGGGAAGGTTCTTATCTACTGAGAGACTTCCTGGGCTGTTAAAATCATTGCCTTTATTGCCTTGCTTGTCAGGTTAGTAGTAATTTTGTCAGTGTGTCACTTGTTTTTACATAAGGGTAAGGGAAGAGGACATAACTATTGTTGTAGTCTCCTTCTTCCGGTCTGTCTGGAAAGACATCAATGCAGGTAATAAGCAGAGAGAGTTGAAGTTACCTTCATTCCTGTTAGTTCAAGATGCCAATGAACCCTGTAAATTTTTTTTAATGTTTTTATTTTTAAATTTGGAATTTTTAAGTTGACACACAAACCGAGGATTTCTCCAGAATGCGTGAGGCTTCTTATCATGGTTCTTTAAAGGTGAACCATTCAACATGTCTTTCTCTGTTTCTGTCTCTTACATGATTCTTATATAAACAGACTTGCATGAAAAGCTACGCTGGGATCTGTGAAAAGTCTCTATTATAAAGGCTCAACAGAGCTAGTACAGCTCTCTGGTTTTCCCAAGCAAAAGTGCTGCAGGTTATTTCAAAAATTTAGCTAGTTTAGAGCTAAAGTTAGTTTGTTAGAAATAAAACTATGGAAGCATGTGTGCATTTTGTGAAGGTTTCTTCATGTTCAAAATAAGTTCCTTTATTGTCAAAAAGACGTGCTAATTGACTGCTAAATTGCTTCTCCCTGTCCAGGTAGCAAAGGAGTACATAAGATCAATGAAGGAGAGTAAGAAGTCCAAGGGTCGTCGCCAGCCTCTGAGCAAGCTCCCACGCCATCACCCGCTCTTGGTTAAAGACTGCATTAGTGATGATGGTAAGCCAGCCTCGTGTTCTTTGGGAAACTGTAGGGAGGGTCTCAGCCTCTGTGGACAGTGTGGGGCATTCCATTAAGTAACTGGCAATAAACAGGAGTCAGCAAGTGACACCTCTGCAGGTGCTGATCTCATTTTTTTGTGTTTGCATCATTAAACTTTTCTCTCAAATGGTGTTGTCTTTCTTTCCTGTTCATTCTTTGGAAAGTCACAACTCTGAAAGGAAAATTAAACCAGTACCAAACACTGTCGCATAATTGCATCTGCCTTGGAGCATTACAGTAATTGATGTAAATATTCATGATTTAAAAAAAAAAAAAAAACACCACCAGATTTTTTGGCTGACAGCCTTAGTCTTGACGTAATTTGGAGCTGGTGCTGTTCTCATCCAAAAAGCCTATCTTGTGTCTGCACAGTTGCTTGATTAGTAGAAACCTCTTAAAAAGGAGACCAAGTTACTGGCTCCCATCACCCTTCTGTCAATTTGATTTCTGGCAGTCTTTCTTTCATCTCTGTTCATAACTTCTTGCCTTATTTAGGTTCATTTGCAAGAAGGGTATCTATAAAAGGACACATAATCACTGAGTTAATGATCTCTTATCACAGAGGCATCGGAGCAACTAACTCCTGAAGAAGAGGCTGAGGAGACAGAAGCATGGGCCAAGCCACTTAGCCAGCTGTGGCAGAATCGGCCACCAAATTTTGAGGCTGAAAAGGAATACAATCGGACCATGGCTCAGCAGTCTCCTTACTGTGCTGTTTGTATGCTCTTCCAGACGTATCAGGTACGTAGTCCAAGTCTGTTAATGTTAGGGTAGAGATAACTGAATAGGTTGCTGCTGTGATGAATAGTTTTAAAAACACTGTTTTGCATATTGCCAGTTAACAAAAGCTGTATCAGTGTTGCAGTCTTCCCAAGGAATTGTTCCAAGAAAGCACAATTGGGTGAACCTCACCACACCTGTGCTGGACTGCCCCTGGGTTCCCAGGGGCTCACTCAGCTGTTCAGCAGAAGCTTTTGTGTTCTGTGGCTTTTGCTCAAACCACAGAATGAAGCTTGAATGTTGCTGGAGCTGACTATAAAATCTCATTTCTTTTTTCCAGACTGACACCTTCACTTCTACACTTTTTTAAAAAACACTTCCAAGTCCACTCATAGCTCATGGTCTTTGGGGAGCTGGCAAGGAAGGAAACCTTTTGCTTAAAATGATTTAGGGTTGTGTTCGTGGATGGCATAGATAGAAAGCTGTCTTTACTTGGAGTGTATCCATATTGACAGTAACCATGGCATGTGAAAATGTGCTGAAGTGTGGCTGTAGCAATGCATAGCTTGGGATGGGTTGCGGAACCCTTTGTCATGTTGACTAAATGCTTAGGTAGGAGTCTCATGCCGAATTTTTTTCTGTGCCCAAGGTGCGTAATTTTAAGGAATCTTGAATAGTCATCTGACTGCATGTTTGACCTGCAGCTTAAAGACAGTTTGTCCCTTCCCACACAGTAAACATGTTTGATTCATTTGAGATCACTGTATGATTATGGTGGTACTAGAAACATGTTCACTGCAGTTTTGAAAATAAAGACCTCAAATTTTTGTTGAGGGTTTATATTGTATATAGTTCCTAATTTCCATGAAAACCATAGACTATAGTTTCTGTTCGATCTTGCTATTTCTGACTGAGAGTAGGTTCTTGTTAGGACTGGAAGTTTTACATAGAAGCTGCATATTACATGGGGATTTCACTAGTGCTGACAGTGTATAAAGTTAACAATTTGAGGACAGTTTGAGTTCTGTTAGCATTTAGAATTCAAACTATTAAGCAGAAAACTCTAGCTGCCTGTTTTCAAATGTCTGTCTACACCAGGCAGCAAAGCAGAAACTCTTCCAAGATTTGAGCTGTGGTTTGGGTCTTTGTTCCAACTTCAGAAAGTCTTTAGCAAACCTGGGAACTCACTTCAGTTACCCATTCAAATAAAAAATTGGCACAAAATGCCAGACAAATATTCACTTTTCCTTTGTGAAGAAAAAAAGTATCTAGCTGCTTGGGGAAAAAAAAAAATCTCATTTTCTTCAACTTTGGTATAGATTTCCCTCAGTCATTTAGTCTTTTGCTAGACATGTAGTGTTCAGTGTAAATCAGTAAATTTTACAGTATCTGTGAATAAATAAGACTTGTTGGAAACATGTTTGTTCCCCTCCAACTGTGATCCTTACCTGGGCTTTTTTTTCATACATTTTGATGCACTGTAGGAGGGACAGTGCAGCTTCATTCTGCTACTGCAATTTCTGCTATTAATATTTTTAAAAGATTAGGCAAGCTACTTTTGTGGTGGGCTGTGAGATACCAAAGATGGTTTGAAACACTTCTTCAAAGCGAAAGATTAGTTTCTATTTAGCTGTTAAGAAGGGTAACTTGAATGGAAGCGTATCTCTGTAAACTTTACATGTAATTGCTGTTTGGTTTGACATTGGTATAGATTAATAAATTACAGAAGATTAGCCTGAAAGTCTCCTGTGCTCTAAGTGGGAAACTGCACTTTCAGCCTGCTTGTTTCCCAGGAATAAATTAGTTTCAAAGCCTATTAGACTTGTTCAGAACTACACTAGGGAAAAATAATGAGGATTGCAATAGGTATCTCTTTGTGGGATCACAATCCTCTGGTATTGAAGTGACATAAATGTACAATGTTGGATAGCAGGGTTATGATCTTCTATATTAGGGGGAGGGGGGAACGCAGCAGAGCTGTTGCCCATAGAGCATGAGGGTGGGCATGATGATTCCATCTCTTCTGTCAGAAGAGATGCAGTTTGTGTGTCTTGTTGCTCCTTAGAGGGATGCAGTTCAGACCTTACATTTAGCCATTTGGGTAGAAAATAATTTCATTCTGGAGCTGCAGTAGCTGAGGATTCTATAAGCTAACTATATTTTTGCCTAACCTACTAACTCTTTAATTTTTCAGCAGCTTTATTCTTTCTTTAACTGGATTTATGTATGGAATAATGGGGGAGTAAAGATGATGTGAGACAGTTTTACACGTAAAACTTAAATTCCCTGTCCATCCCTTTATAGGCAGAGTGTGGAGGCAACAGTCAAAACTCTGGAGTAACTCCAGCTGCCGGGGATGGGAAGATCCGAACGAAACCCCTGATTCCTGAAATGTGCTTTACTACAACTGGCTGCAGCACTGACCTCAACCTTTCAACCCCTTACTTAGAGGAAGACGGAACCAGCGTACTCATCACCTGCAAGAACTGCCATGTCTGTGTTCATGCAAGTGAGTACATCTTGACTTAACCCTAAAGTTCTCTTTAGTCGGTCCGTACATCACAGCAAGCCTCTACCAGTCTGTTTAATGCACAAATAGACCAAGTCTGAACGACTTGACAGATAGACCTTATCTGAATGCTATGTACTTGTGTGCTGGCCATTGAAATATGGAGTTGGCTGCATGGATAACTTCAAATATACAGCATCACCCTGAGACTCATTGATTCTAATTCCTGCTTTACTTCTGGGCCCTGGGGGAATGGTTCTGAGCTTAGGTAAGCTGTTAAGTGGGATGTGTCCATTCTAGGTTGTTACGGTGTATCCCCTGACAAGGCCACTGAAGACTGGATGTGCTCCAGGTGTACAGAAAATGCCTTAGAAGAGGTAAAGTTTTTCATAAGATTCTCACAGATGGAATCTAGTGTGGCTGGGAACTTGGCTAAAAAGTTGATTTACATAGCTGTTGTTGGTGTTTGTTTTGGGTTTGTGGGTTTGGGTTTTTTTATTCTCTCCCGTGAAAAGAAGGCAATTTAGAGAATGTTTAGGAGCTGATCTCTTGTATTTTGGTACTTTTTAAGCCATAGTGATATAATCCTTTTAACTAGTGCAAAGCTGCCAAACTCACTTGAGTCATAGGGAAGATGTTCTGCATGAATGTGGGAATAGCTCCATTGTCTGTCTTGATTCATGGTAGCTACTATTTCTAAAACAGAAAGTAACTTCGGTTAGTAACTAGGGACGTGCACACCTGTGAAGAAGGCAAGAAGAATGGGATTCCCTCAAAAAGCTATGTAGACTCTAGATCAGCAGAACAGGTCAACCTTGCAAATTGTATTTGCTCATGTTTATTCCAGATCCTTTTACACATCCTCAGAGGATATAGGTTATTGCAGTTGTAAAAGGCACCTGTAACAAACAAGTTGAACCAAGTCTTCAGTGGTAGGTCTGCTTGCCTTCAACAGACTTGGAGTCTATATTTGTTGCCCTAAGGGCAGCAGCTTTTGAGAGCTAAAGGGCTGATCTGTACAAGGTAGTTAGCTCTCTTCTGACAGTGAAACCATTTTCTTCCTCTGGACTTGCATTTTGAGGAGGAAGTTCTGAAGAAAATGTAGTGCACTGGACTTCACTCGTTCAGCTAATGCTTTCTTCCTTGTGGTAGGACTGCTGTTTGTGTTCATTACGAGGAGGAGCACTGCAGAGAGCCAATGATGACAAGTGAGTGTTCCAGATTTTTTGATCTTAAGGGAGAAGCTCAATTCCTAAGTAGCTGAGGGTAAGCTAGTAAAGCCAATTCTGCATTTGGTGGAACAGTGACCAACAACACCTTTCACACTTTGTGTTACTGGGGGGGGGGGGCTATGGTAATGTGTTCATTGTGGTAACATGCAGCAATCATCATCTCTTCAGGTAGTACCCTCATTCTGTTGTCAGCAGTTGTTAATTGCTTTGCATTTCATAGTGCAGAGGTGTTATGTGCAGGGGTATAATATACCACATAAAATTAAGGTTCCTGATGAGATAACATCTCTCGGTTCCTTCTCACAGAGGATTTTGATTTCTCCACGTAATGTGTGGTGGCAATGGAGACAAAGGGCAACCATAGCTTTAAGTGGCACAACATACTGAAATTCAGGGTACCTCTGCAGCAAGTATACTGTGTGCAGCTGCCTGTCCTGTGTCCTTTGGTGTGGTGGATCATCTGAAGTTATTTAATGCAAAATAGCAGTGGGACAGACTTGTAGCACCAGGAAGTAACTGAAACTTGGTCTCCAAAAATTTTGTGGACGTCATATGGAGCCTCAACCTCTTGGTCATGGTCTCAAAACTAATTCAGTAGTGACTGAGCAGTTGCTATGGGTCAGATTTGTGAAGGAATAAACCTATCAGGCAGGCTTTTGTAATGCAGGTATGCAACCAGCACAAGCCACACTAAATTGCTCTCCTGTAAAGCATGGTAGTAATAGATTGGAAGTATGAAGAAGTCTTGGTTTTGCCCCACATGTGCCCTGTTACTAGCAGTAGGAAGGAAGATTACACTGCTAGTTCTCAGAGGCTATTTATTATGGTTTATATGGCAAACTCAACAGAATTGTACTTAAACTCCAAAGCGTCCCCTCTTTGCCTAATGGTATTAATTTCTTTTTCCCCTCTTCTGTCCTGACAGGTGGGTTCATGTGATGTGTGCTGTAGCTGTACTGGAGGCAAAATTTGTGAACATTGCAGAGCGGAGTCCTGTAGATGTTGGCAAAATCCCCCTGCAACGCTTCAGGCTGGTAAGGATCACCTGTGCTTCACTGGTGGGGTTTCAAAGTGTCTCTCCAGACCATTCAGAATCTGGGACACTTTGCTTATCCCTTCAAACCCAAGTCATCTCCTCTCCAGACTGAACAATTTTATCTGCTCTGTTCTTTATATGGGAAATTGCAACTGTTCCTGTTGCCATTTTTTTGAAGCTTTCCCTGTTCTGGTATATGCTTATTCAGATGAGGAGCCAGCAAGGGGGGCACAGTTTTTCAGTATGGGGCAAATGACATTTATACAGTGGTGTAATGGTGATACTTGTTTTGTTTGTTATTTGTCTAATCCCTAGTATTTAACTTGCTTTATTGACTGCTGTTGAGCACTGAGATCTTTCAGGATATGCGACGCATTTGTATAATGTGTGAATGTCTTCAGCAAGAAAGCAACTGTACTTAACTCCTCTTAACAGCTCAGTTGAGGGGAAAAAAATATTTTAACTGCTTTGCATATGCTAGTGTATTACAGATAACATTCTTTTCCTACAAAGGCCCATCAGGCCTGACCCAAGTGTAATTGGGTCACTGGTAGTAGCGATTGAACTTATACTGTTACTTCTGTGGTCTTTGCCCATTATTCTAATCTTGTTGCTTGTCTTTGTGTAACTTAATAGCCAAGTGCTTGAAAGGCCCTGTTGACTTTGGAGCGCTGTAGGTTGATTTAATCGAAGATCTCCAGTTGCTAGCATCCTTGGGTCACACGCTTTGTGCATATTGAGCTGGTACATTTTTTATCTATGGGTTTACTTTAAATATTGCCTTGTCATAAACTAGAACTGGTAGTCGTCTTCTTTTTAATCAGAAAGTAGCAGTGCTCTCACAGAGAGTAAATGGCCCAGTAGCAGACTGAGACCAGCTCGCCCTTTGTGTGGGGTGAAAGCTAGTGCCAGTCAATAACCTCTAGTTTCTTGTCCACAGAAATGCATCTTCTGCAAGAAACGAAGAAAGAGAATTGCAGGTTGCTGTGTACAGTGCTCACATGGTCGGTGTCCCACATCCTTTCATGTCAGCTGTGCCCAAGCAGCAGGAGTCATGATGCAGCCTGATGACTGGCCATTTGTTGTCTTCATTACCTGCTTCAGGCATAAGATTCCATCTCAGGCAGAGGTGAGTAGGTGTGTGATTCCCAGGATTTAAACTGCAGTATCTTGGAGGGACTGAAAAATTTTGGATTGTGCGATTCTTATAAAACTTCATTGAAGGTTTGGCACTCTCACAGTGTTCAGTATAATCTAACAGTGTTGGTCTTGGATTCTGATCTCAACCTTGCTGCTGTTCTGAGTGACTTTAGTCAGGTCCTTTATTGCACTTTGGTTTGCAGCTCTAAGTGATTTTTAGTCAGATCCTTTATAGTATTTTGGTTTGCAGCCCAGAAGGACTGAGAGCATTACATCCCTCCTGTGGCTGTTGTAATGAGGAATAATATTGGGGTTTATGCTGAGATACTTAATATGCAGGAGTTAGTAGTGCTGGGACTCCAGCAGGCTGCATGAGTGGTCACAGATTTTCATGTTTAAGTGATTGATTAGTTTATAAAGTTCCCATGAAGCCCTTTTAGCCATCAAAACCACAACAGTCTATTAGAGAATATTTATTGTAAAGGCATTGTGCTGCTCTGAAGAAGGAGAGCTTAATTTACTAAGTAAATTAAGCACAGCGGCATCTAACAGATTAGGCTTTAAGCATTTGAAATTCCAGAGGCAGAACTTCTCTTAAAATGATGCTGATGGTGTCTTGAGTAGAGTTACTTACCTGAATGAAAATATTTCGCTTCCTTGTCTGCCAGCACTGGAGCTATGGTCCTCAACACATTCTTTATTGAGTTGTTGTGGAAAAAGTGATTTTTATTTTATTTTTTTTTAATTTATTTTTTTCTCAGCGAGCTAAGGCTGCACTCCAGGATCTGTCACCTGGACAGATTGTCATCAGCAAGCACAAGAATGGTCGCTTCTATCAATGTGAAGTGGTCAGCCTTGCAAAGGAGACTTTCTACGAGGTCAACTTCGATGATGGTTCCTTCAGTGATAACCTGTATCCAGAGGACATTGTGGTATGTTATGCAGTGGGAGTATGGCTCCGGTAGAGGGCACATGACGCGAGTCAATTCTTGCTGCTGCAGAGCAGACGCACCAGGGGATTTGGAATAGCTCCAGCCCTAGGTCGTGTTGTGGCTGAGATGTGCTGCAAGATGGCCTTAGGGGTGTTACATGAGGCTGACTTAACTGAGGGTGCATAGGAGCAGGTGTAACGGGGAGTGCAGCTAATATTTGGCTGCTTAGCAGTGGTAGGTCTGAAAGAAAACTTGCTGATACTTGCATACCATTCCTGCATGAAGTACTTTGAAGTTGGGCCCGTTGTTGGGATTTAAATACAGATGACCTAGATGAATGTCTCTCAGCCTAGTTCTGCATCCCTAAAATGGAGTAATTATTGGGGTGGTGTGCAGTGTGACTGGGATGGACTCCCTGGTGGTTTGCTGGATCTGTTCAAGGCCAGGCTGGACGTGGCCTCGGGCAACCTGGTCTAGTGGGTGGTGTCCCTGCCTATAGCAGGGGGGTTGGAACTCGATGATCTTCAAGGTCCTTTCCAACCTAAACCATTCTATGATTCACATAAGGAAGCTGCTTACCCTTCTTTTCTCTCCCGCCTTCTTCCTTTATACTGTAGAGTCGAGACTGTCTTCAGTTAGGTCCCCCTGCTGAAGGGGAGGTTGTGCAGGTGAGATGGACAGACGGACAAGTTTATGGAGCCAAGTTTGTCGCATCACATGCCATCCAGATGTACCAGGTACAGAATTGTTGTCTGAAAATTTATCATTCCTGACAAACTGATCACGTTAACAGGGCTGTTCTTAAAGCCAGCAGAGCTATAGGGGAATCAGGCTTAAACACTTCAGGGGCAGTTACTCGGTGTTGTCAGCAATGTCAGATGCTGGTAACAGTTGCTGGAGCTAAGAGCAAAGTGGTTGCTTCCAGCTCTACTTGTTTCTGGCTACCTACTTGAAAGCGTCAGCTTCTGAAAAATTGCTGGTCTGCAGTTCTTCAGGAACACAGTCTGCTGTAGCTTAAACTACTTAAAATAAGTTTAGTTCTGCTTTTCTGTGTTTAGCGAGAGTGCATCATGCCTTGCACACTTCCAAAGGGATGAATGTTCAGGCTGTTTTAAAGTGACCAGCCGGACTGTCTTGTCAGGTGTTACAAGAATATCCCAAAACTCGCTGGGCTACTTTTACTGTCATGGGATTGGTGAGGTTTTGGTTAAAGTTGTGTTGCAGTGTGCCTACTTGCATATGCATCTTACAAAATTCAAGTGGTAGAAGATTATTTCATGAGAGGCCTCTGTGGGGAGGAGAAGGCAAGTTCTGGGTAGCTGTGGGAGGGTTCTAACTTTTGAGGCTTCTGGCAGAACAACTTCTGTTTTTCTTCTAGGTGGAATTTGAAGATGGGTCACAGCTGATGGTGAAAAGGGATGATGTGTATACTCTTGAAGAGGAGCTTCCTAAGAGAGTGAAGTCAAGGCTGGTAGGTAAACAGGGTGCAAACTTCCACTAAAGAAGCTCACAACTTAATTTGTTCTTGAACAGTGAGCTGGGTGCATGGCAGCAAAAGATTACAATCTGATGCTGTCCTCGGTTGTTGTGAAGCTTGGTAGTTGATCAGGCTACAAAAGCAAAGTTCTGTCTCACTCTGGAGAGACTTTAATTCTCCTTCTGCAGAGAGGGGAGTTTATAACATAGTGTCACTGTTTGGGATGGCAGATTAATACCCTTTCATGCCTGTATTCGTAAGTTTCATTGTCTATTCCCATTGCTAAGAATGGCCAAGTTCCTTCACTTACCCTTTGTTCTGAAAAGCTCTTAGTAGGGTGGCATCAAGAGAGCTGGCTGTTTTTAAAATTTGTAACATAATTCAGGTGGGAAAGGATCTGTGCAGGTCTCTGCTCCAGACACCTGTTCCAAGCAGGAGTAGTCAGACAGGTTGCTCGGGGCTCTCTGCAGTCAAGTTTTTATTATCTCCGAGAATGGAGATCCCACAGCCCCTTTGGGTCCCTGTTCTGTTGCTTTATGCTTCCTGCTATAAAAGACATAACGATGGACAGCATGCTAGGGTATCTGCTTTAGAGCATGATCATGTGCATCCTAATGCAGAATCTGTTGGCAGGCACACAGGATGTTTGAGGTTTAAGAAAGAACGTATCATAGCTGAATCCTGTGACCAGGTGTTTAAACATGCCTATTCCATAAGGTACAAAATGTACTAGACTGCTTGAAAGTTGGAACAGATGAGTGTGTTTATTCCTTTAAGAAAGTGATTGTGAACTTAAATTAGCTACTCAGTTAAATTTGAAACCTGTGATTCTTTAGATCTCTGATTACAGTTCACTTAAACTTATCCCCAGACTTTTAAATCCAGTTTTTAAAATATTTTTCTTCTTGTGTTTGGTCAGTTTTTGAAGAAGACTGAATGTTCCCACGTGTCCTGCCTTGGTTCCTTCTTACATGCTGTAGGAGGATGTGGAGGCAGGCATTTGATGTGCGTTCTAGTGACTAATTCTGGTTTTTCTCTTAGTCAATAGCTTCAGATATGCGCTTCACAGAGATCTTCGCAGAGAAGGAGGTCAGACAAGAAAGGAAGAGACAAAGAGTGATCAATTCACGCTACCGTGAAGATTACATTGAACCTGCGTTGTACCGGGCCATCATGGAGTAAGCACTGCCTGTGGCAGAGGAAGAAGATGCCCACCTCCCCCAAGGATTTAAACGCTCCAGTACAACAGGCCATATTTGGATGCTTCGAATCCAGGGTTTTTTTGTTTTGTTTTTTAAGGAAGCTAAAAAGCTGATGCTCTGCAGTAGCTGAAAGGCAGCTGTTGGATAGTGAAACAGATCCCATTTGCTGAAGCTGATGCCTGCAGACTCCTGGTCTGAAGTTGGGTCCTTACTGATTAAGCCAGCTTGGGGGTGTTGCTTTCATCTCATCGAGCAGTCTTGCTTTTTTATTAGAGACAATTTTGACAGGTGGCAAACTCTTTTGGGAGTTGTAGCCAGGAATCTTGGCAGCTGCAGAATAGTACGGTCTGTTGTTTTAATTGAATAATATTCCTGATGTTGGGAGTCTCCCTGGTGACCACACCTGGGCTTTAGCAGGCAGTATTACTGGTGCTTGAAATTGAACCTTTTTTTATATTTATATCCATCTTTTTGTTGCACGCAGCTTCAGTCTCTTGTTTCTCAGCACCTCCTTTCTGAGGGTTGAGCTGTAGGCTGTTCAGATCCAAGCAGACAGGAGGTGCTTGTGTGAACAGGTGAAATGTGAAACTGAATCCTATAGGACAAATTATTTAACCCTCCATTTAATATTTTTGTTCTGATACTTGTTTTGACTTACTTAATCATAAGTTTAACTGTTATAGTATGTGCCTCAGAATCAATGAAATCTGAGCCCCGCGCAGTGCAGCCTTCTAACAAGAATAGGAATTGAGCTCCCAATAGACATTCAGCTCCCAAAGAGTTTCTTCTGAGTTTCTCCCCACCCCCTCTAAGGCAATAATGACCAAAGGGACAGAGTCTTAACTCTCCCTTCTTGAAATCCAAGCATCACAGTATTGGGGATGACAGGGCAGCAGTATATGAAGCAGTGCAGTACCTCTTCTGTGGCACCACTGTCTGTCATGTGGCCGCAGGCTTTTGCTTACAGCAGCTAATATTGGGTCTGAGGCAGATAAAGCAAGCACTGAACTGTATGTATTACTGAAAGGCTGCGCAATGCTCTTCTGAAGCAGGAGTGCTGCTCTATTGCTGTCTGGCAAAGGTTACCGCAGCATTTTTACGGAGTATTAGTAGGACATATCTCAGTTGCGTTGGAGAGAACTCGCTATCCCAGCAATAGGAAGCTGAGTTAAGCTGGGTAGTAGGTCTACCTGGAAGATGTGCCAACTTGCTCCTAGTAATTTAAGCATTAACACACCACAGTAGGAGCCATGTAAATACCTGTTCCTTTCCCATTCTGTAGGAAAGGGATTTTAGGCTGTGGAGCAGATTGGCCACCTTCTTTTTGCATGGAATGATGGGGTGACTTTCCTGCTGGAGAAAATTATGGATACATGTTCTCCAGAAACAGTTCAAGAGGAGAATTTTCTAATGAAACAGACCTAATGCATCCCTGCTTCTATAGGGACATGGCAATGTGTCTGCAGAGTCTGGATTTGTAACTTTTTTTCCTTTTGTTACATAGGAAGGCTATAAACCAAACTCTTCTGAAACCCCGGTGCATCAATTTGTGATTAGCAATAAAATGTAGTATTGTGTAGTGATACAACTCTTGATCAGAAAAGAAATAAACTACAACTTTTATAAAGAAAATTTACTTAGCCCTACATTTTTATAGGGTCAGGAGGCTGACATGAGTAGCAAGATTTGCACAACTGCTGTTTTGCATAGAGGTATTCTGGCCCATTTTTGTGGTGGAATACATCATTTATCAGTATTGGAAGATTTAAACAGATTCTGAAAGGAGATAGTGGCTTTCCTTTGTGGTTTTTTTGTTTTGGTTTGGTTTTTTAACAAGTCTAAAACTCCTGGTCTCAGGGTATTAAATCGCTTTCTGATGAATGGGATAGTTGGCTCGATAAAATTAGGATCTGTTAAGACCGGAGTCTAGTAGCTGCAGGTACTCTGGTCTAGGCAATAGGAATGAAATTGCACTTTGACGACTTAGCTTGTACGTAAGCCTCTCTGAAGTGACGTGCTGTGAGCAAACGTGGAGAAGAGCTGGCAGGGCCTTAACAAACTTGACTCTGTTCTGTTAGCGTATCTTAAGATTTGGTATTAAATTCTCATAGGCTGAACACTATCTGTATATTACTGAAAAACATACTCTTCCTATCATCTGCCATTCTCACTCCAGAGAAAAGGTGCCTGTGTTCAGGCTGTCTTCCCAAACTGCCATATAACTTAAATGCGCATTTTAGGTGCCACGTGCTACCTGTGCTGCAAACACCTGGCTCAACAGCTTCATCCTAAAATGGTGACATAGTACGAAACAGCTGGATTTGTTTGGATTGGTGTTTTTCAACCGCAGCAGGCTTTGCCACCCGCCTCTAACAGTATTGAGTGACTTTTGAGCGCTCCTATGCCTAGTATTTGTTCTGGAAGAGGAGCTTTGTTATGCCACGTTTTCTGCAGGCTCCAGATTTGCTCTTGTCAGTTGGCTGCACTGTGTTGGAAATCGCTGCCATCCTGCACTCTGAGACAAAGGGCCTTCCCAATTTTTCAGTCAGTTCTTGTGCTGCATCGTTCAAATGTGAGCATACTTTACCTACTGCAGTGATTGAACTGCGTTTTGGCTTCTCTCCGTGAACTTAAAATTGGTGACCCTGATGTTTGAGGAGTCTATATTATTTGACTTTGCAAAAACAATTGGTTTTATGGCTTGAAGGTAGCAATAAAAGCTCTTTACAGAGCAGCTGTCTCAAAGGTACATATGCTTTCCGTTACCTGTACTTTGATCTTGACTGATAATAATTTTCTCCAGTGGTTTGGTTTTGGAAGTGTATTTATCCCTGTTACAGCATCATTCCAGTAAGAGCTAGGTGCTGCCAGAGTATCAGCTAGGCAGGTGCTTCTTGAATGTGTTCGATAGGAAGTCACACTTAATATGCCCCACGGGAGCTCTGATGGCCCTCCGTTAGGTCCGTTGCATGTGATGCTGCAGGCAGTAGACCTCATCACTTCACTTTTCATGACGCTTCCATCTGTGACTGGTTCAGGTTGGACCCATAAAAAGCATTTTTAGTATAAACAAATAGTGGCTTGCCCTTAATTCAAGGATGAGCTTGGCAAGCCAGTGATTACTTTTTATAAGGTTTAAAAAAGGTGACTGTATTCTTTGTAAAGCACCTGATTGCAGTAATGTTTCTGCCTGTGGCTGGACTTCTAGGAGACCTCTTTCTCCATCAGCAGACCCCTCAGATGACCAGAGACAGTACCGTCAGTAGTAGGACCCATTCTCCTTGCCCCTTCTCTCTCTTCCCAGTGTTTTGAGCTGGGTTGAACTGATTCTGCACTGTTTGAGGAGCATAGCCACATATCCCAAGGCTTCCAATGCATCTCTGTTCTTCCATTCTCTAACTGGGCTCCTGTTGTCTGACATGTCTGCAGTTGTGCTTGTTTTTTTAATGCAAACATGGGATGAAATCAAGACTCTGGTAGCCTGTATATTGTTTTCAATTTGATCAAGTAATAAATCTAATTTCAAAATGGACAATCTGTAGACTAATTTAAGAACTAAAGCAATGTAACCTGGAAATTCTCATCATGCTTCTAATCTTTCTGTTAGCGTTATTCCTTTCTAATACTCATCTCCTTAATGCTTATCCAGTGAGTTCTTGGGAGTCTTTCAGAGACGCTAAGCAGAGTTCTGTTATTTAAGGACTCGGTCCAGCATGGCTGTTCAACTGGAACAGGGACAGAGCCATGGAGCCGTCCCTCCTCATTGAAGTACAGACCTGAGACATCTGCAGTAAGAGCTGAGTTGCCTTCGGTTCCTCCTGTAGCCGAGAGTGGCAGTGCTAGAAGAGGACTCATCAGAAAATCTTACCCGGGTGTGGAGTCAGACAGGTCTGTTCTTTACTTCTGTGTTGACTCTTGAATTTCACAGAGCTGGTTAAGACTTGCTGAACTGGCAGTCAGGAAAAGGAGATTCTTCTACCTTAGCTCAGGGATTTTTGTTACTGATACACCGAGTGACCTTGAGTAAATTGCTTATTCATTGTATTGTTACTTCAGCCCGTATCTTTGGAGCCTAAAGTGCCAGGTATTCCTGGAGACAGCTTTTGTAGTTGGGGAAAACGTTAACATCTCCTTTCTGCTGACAAATTTGTAGACGTTGCACGGAACCTTTAAGTGTGTGCACTTAAGTTAGTATAAAGTGTGCAGTATTTTAGGTTCAACGTGAACAACATGGGGTATTGCTAAAAGTCAAAATAAGCCTTTTTCCTCTTTTCCCATAATCATTCTTCATTTCTTTGCACTGCTGTTAGAGCTGTTCAGCAGCTTTAGATTTCTCCCTTGGACGAGTGGAGTGCAACACTTCAGGTGCGGTGAGTGTGGTGTTGCTTGGTTCCAGTAATGAGCATAGCTGAGGGTGTGTATCAGTGGTTTCCTCTGACCTCACAAGAATGGTCTACAGAGGAATGGGAAACATTCACCTGATTGCTATCTTTTGAGGAACCTGTGGCAGATCCATGCAGAAACATTGCCACAGCCTCCTTGCTGCAGCATGAGTAATGTGACACTGCTGAAGTCAAAACTGTTCTGACAGCACCTAGCGAAGGAGGGAAGTGTGTGGGATGGTACTGGAAAAAGACCAAAATCACATAGTATGTGTGTTAATTTCTAGACAAAACTGAGTGAAGATAGAGGAGCCTGAAAAGAGGTGTCCTTGGCCTGTAATTCTGTGTTAAAGAAAAATTTTTTCACTTTTATGAATGGTTCAAGTGGGCTGTGAACGCTTTTGGTACACAATGTAAGACAAATGAAACAGGTCTGTTTCAGGGCTTTTCCACCTTAGCTGGTGGAGTTAGTCCGGTGGAAGTCACTGCCCAGCGTACCCCATGTGGGCCCCTCGTGCTGCGAGAGGACCCAGCACCCCAGGAGCTGGGATGCTGTCATCTTTATCCACGGTGCTGGCTGAAGGAAGAGCTGCATCCTCATGGGCAGTCGGCAAGGTGTGCTGGGATGTTCTCATACCTAGGCTGAAGTCCTCCATATAGATTTAGGAGAAACCTGTCTTTGCAGCTCAAGAATTTGTACCAGCCAGTCTCCTGTCCAAGCAGGACCTCTGACTGCCACGTGATACATTACACACAAGCATGCTGTAGATCAAGGCAAACTACTGCAAGAAGTATAAGGAATCAAGTCCACAGTCTTGCAGAATTTAGGGAGGCAAGCGGGTGTGTTGTACCCATGGACCTCCAGAGAAGCTTCAGACATAGGGATCAGATTGTTGTGAATGTGGGTTAATGTTAGTTAATGTGTTTGGACTCTCATTTCTTCAAGTGCTGCTGCTTTTCTTCAACACAATATCTCTGCAGCTTTTAGGTTAATTTTTGTGCCTATTCTCACGGGTTAATTCAAACTTAATTACTGATAGCCACAAGTAGTTAAGAAATGAAATTGGTCTGTATCTGCCACTGTCCTGGGTGCAGGTCATGGTGCGTTTGGGTGGGTGGTGGGTGCTGTTGAGCTGCAGGTTGCATGTGCAGAGGAGATAGTCATTTGCAGCCAGTTCTATCAACAACGGGAGCGGTGTGCGGTGCTGGTGTGCTGCTGCTGCTGGAGGTAGGGGACCGTTCTGCCAGGAGCAAGGAAACGGGTGTGGAGAAGCAATGACACCGAAGGGCTGCGCAGCCCGTCTGGTTGGAGCTGCGGTTGCCTGCGATGGGTAGCTGCCCAGGCTGCTTGGCTCCACAGCAGGGACGCAGCTTTCGCCTGTCCAGGCCCATCAGGGCCAGGGCAAGATGAAGGGAGCAGTTGTGTTGGCAGCCAGAGAAGGGTCTGTCCCAAGTCCTCTCTGGCTTTCCCATTTCCAGCTGGATAGATGTTTCCAAACACCATTTAACAGCTGGTGTCCACAGAGGCTGGCAGGGGAGCTAAGGCTCTTATTCTGCCTTTCTCCCTTGCGTGCAGGGAGGTAACATGGGGCACCATACTTGGACCCTCGCCCAGCCTTGCAGTGGGGCTGGAGCCAGCCCTGCTTTTTCTGACTGGTTGGAGGTGAAGGCTCCTCTTGGATTCGTGTGGGAGCAGGGGTCTGCAGCCCCGTCCCCAGCGGGGAGGCCCCATCCTGGGCCCTCAGTGCTGCGCAGAGCCTGGCAAGGGGAAAGGGACAGAAAAACAGACCTTGGCTCTTCTCCCTCCGCAGCTGAGGGGCTGCCAAGGGCTGTGCGGCAGGGAGAAGAAAGACGGCGTTCATGGGAGCTGCACAGCTCTGAGCTGCCGGGCTGGGAGCCAGGCACGTCAGCACCTGATGGTCCAGCTCGAGGAAGGGCTTCTCGCTCCTCGCCTTCTCCAGCTGAGCCCAGGGCTTCTCCAGACAAGCTGTACTGAAGGGGTCCCACTGTAGTGAGGTCTTTCCTGCCCCCCTGCCCTGCCTTTTCTGGGCTGGGCTTTTGCCTGCATGGGGCATTGCTGTGGCATCAGTGTGCTGGGGGGGTCTTCCCCCAGGAGCCGCAGCTCCTGCACCGCTGCCCTGGACCACACTGACTGAAGCGGCTACCCGGGGTCCCTTCTGCCTGCCCGTATCCCCCAGGCTCCATCAGTGTGTGGGGACAGCCCTGGGGGACCTGGATCAGTCCCTCGCCCAGCTGTGCTGGCCGAGCTGAGGCTGCAGGGATGGTTCCCAGAGAGAGGTGCAGGGCCAGGCGGTGGGGGCAATCCCTGGGGGCTGCGCTGTCCTCGCCTCCCACAGCAGATCCCAACCTCTTCTCCAGCCAGGCTGGAGCACCTCAATCCTTCCTCCAGGAGCTGCTGGACAGAAGAGCGCTTGTGCAGCCTTTCTGGGGAGGTGCCTGGTAGCTGCTGGGGGAACACTTTCCCCCTCCCAGCGAATGGATGCTGGGCTACGGCTGCGCCCTGCGCCAGAGGTGTTTTGGTTTCACCCCTCTCCCAGCGCAACCTGTCCTGCAGCCCTACAAGCAGGTGAGATTGCTCAGGGCTCTGCTCTCCGAGGATGGCTCCACACAGGCTCTGGGAGCTGCCAGGGGTCCCAGTGCAGGGAGCAGTGAGACAGGTCTGTGTCTGGAGCGTGTCCCTCTGGGAGGTGGCACCCAGTCAATGTGGCCTTGGCCCTGGGTCACCAGCCCAGGAGAGGTTTGGCTGTGGTGGTGTTGCCCTGCACTCTGGGCTCTTGACAAAAGCGCAGCATGGGGTGGAGGTGAGTGGGTGGCACTTTAGGTTTGGGGTCAAGGATGCTTGTGACGTCCTGGGGCCACCAGCTGGGCTGGGATGAAATTGGTGTGGGTTGGCTGCAGGCTGGAGCAGCAGGCGGTTCCTCTTGGACAGCACAGCACCAGGGGATGTCCGGATGAAGGGAGCAGGGCTTGTGGCCCAGGGCAGGGAGCAGTCACAGTGCCCGTGGGCTGGGCTGGGTGCACATGGTAGGGTGTCCCAGCACCTGGCCAGCAGTGGTGATGATGGTGTTGGCTGCAATGGGCCCTTAGGCTGGCATCCTGGAGGCCAGAGGAGCTTGCTAGAGATGTGTCTGCGTACTGCCAGGAGGGATGCTGCACCAGAGGGCAGGGCTGCCCTGAGCCCTCTTTTTCCACAGTCCCTGCAGCTGTTTGTGAGGTGGCGGAGGGCCCACGTGGGTGCTGATGTGCTCCATGCACCCCAGCACAGTCATGCACAGTGGCAGCGAATGCAGAAGGTGCTTCAGGTCTCACAGCTGAAAGCATGTGAAGTGCATCCTGAAGGCAAGTGAGTAGGGGCTCACGCACTCAAGAGGGCTGTGGGATGCTGAGCTGGGCAGTAAGATCTTGCATGCCATGTGCTGTTGCTTTGGCAGGGGGTTGGACAGGTATTTTGCTGACCAGGTTTGCAGCAAGAGAGAGGAGATGGCTATAGAGGGACAACATGGCTGTTGGTGGGATTGGGGTGCAAGGACAGCTGTGATGGCAGCTGGCAGAGCAGTCGGGTGGGAGCTTGTCAGCCCCTGGGTAGTCCTGGGCTCCTAGTCCACACATCGGGCTGGACCCTGAAGAAGCCTCCTGCCCGTTGCAGAGGCAGTGCTGCAGGGCCAGTGTTTACCCTGCCATGGCGTGCTCTGCCCCGAGCATGGGCTCCTTCTGGGCACCAGCTCTCCTGGGAACAGCTGGGTGGTGGGGGTCCAGCCTGGGGGTGGGATGATGAACCTGCCCCCCATATGTCGGGTAGCTCTGATGGGGCTGTGCTTGCCTTCCCAAAGCAGCCCTCCCTCCTGCCCTGATCCACTAGCATCCCCAGGGCAAGGCGGGGGCTCTGCCTGCCAGCCATGAGCCTGTGTCAGAGCCAGAGTCTCTGCTTGGGGCTGGCTTCATGCTCTTACCCTGTAAGCCATTCCTACAAGAGCTGGCGTGTCCCTCCTGGCTCCTCCAGCCGCGTCTCTGCTCCTTTTCCCACTCAGTTGGATTTATTGGGTGGACAATTGCCCGGGGCTCAGCGTCAGCAACCATGCTCACTGTCAGCCCCTGTGGATTTGGGATGTGCAGGGATGGGAAGGGAGGAGCTGATGGCTTTACCCGTTGTGGGCATGTTGCAGGGCACGAGGCCAGCCCTCTTCCCAGCCAGGCTGCAAATTCAGCTGTGCTCTTCTGCTTCTCCGGCTTTTCCCATGGGCTGAGGGCTGAGCCTGCCTTCCTGCTGCTGCTGCTCTGCCAGTTTGCCCCCCAGCTCCCTGTCCCGCTGCGCTTGCACCCACAGTGCTGTCAGTTTGGCTGCCTGCATGCACTTTCGACTTGTCAGGGGGTGTCTGAGCAGCACCCCGTTTCGTCATTGTTAAGGGGTTCATGGCAGCAGTCTGTGAAACCCCCTGTTCCCCTCTTCCCCGCCCTGCTCGCTCCTGTGCACCCAGGAGGGATGATCCCTGTGGAGCTGCCTGTATCCCCTGGCTGGGACAGCCCCAGCCGTGGTGCTGCGCCTGGCCGGGATGCTCTGCGCCAAGCCCTGTCCCTGGCACGCCTCCACTATGGGGATTACCGAGGCACAGCGCAGCATCCCAACACGCTGCGCTGGTACAGGGCAGAGGAGCTGGCACTGCCCCGGGCGCTCTGGCAGGGACCAGCCATTTCCATCAGCGTAACGGAGACAACCACCATCAGCCCACTGCTAGGATATTTTTAGGCCTGGCTGCGCCGATGAGGGAGAGATGACAGGCTCGTTCCGCATCCGGACCACAAGATGCCTCTCCCAGCAGCAGCTGCCTGGTGCGATGGGAGGAGCATGGGCCTCCAGCAAGGCTGCTCAGGGCTGTGGTGTGGCGGGGGCTGCAGCCACAACCATCCCCCCAGGAAAGGCAGCACTGCCCATGCTCTGTGGCTATGGGCTTGCTGGGAGCAGCTGTGGGTGCAGGATACCTCCATCCTTCTCCCCCTGGACTCGCACAGCTTCACTGCTCTTGAGAGCGCAGGTTAATGAATCCCCCAGATCTCACCGGCTCTTGAGCTTGAAGGTGTGTCCTGGCTTGTGAAGGAAAAGGAGGGAGATATCTGAGCAGATGGTGCTGTGGGACTGAAGTGTGGGTAGTGGCACGCTTGCAAGCGGTCAATTGCTGTCGCAGAAATGGGGAGCCCCTTCACTGAGGTGCTTTTCTGCACTGCGGGGCCCGAGGCTCAGGAAAGCATTATGGAGGAAGGGCTCAAAACCTCCCCTTTTGGGCAGAGCTCTGGGTGGGGATGCAGCTGGCGGAGAGGAAAGAGTGGTGAGATGCTAGAGGACAGGAGGTCTGGGGCAGGAGGCTGTCCTCCTTGGCCAGACTTGTCTGCAGCTGGTCCCTCAGCACAGCTGGGGATGCCTGGCATGAAGAAGGTGCCTGATAGGTGCACGCAGTGACACATCACTGCTGGGAGGTGACAATGCCAAGCCATGGCTGTGTCCTGGGTGCTGGTGGAGGGGGGGAAGAGACCAACGTCCCCCAGCAGTGGCAGGGTCTATGGCTGGATCAGAGGGGAGCTGGGCTGGGACAGGCTACTCTGCCCAGCTTCACGCCAGGGCTCACACGCCAATCCAGGTGGGTTGCAGGTGCTGGACTCTGAACACAGGACCTGTCTGGGTGGCTGCGCAAATCAGCGGTGCTAATCTACCCCATCCACTGGGAACCAGTCTGTCAGGGAGGATGTCATTGGTACCAACAACTCACTGTGGTTAGCTTCTCTGGTCCCCGTGTTGGAAGGACCTGTCCTGCTGCAGGCACGAATCTCCCTCCACTGGGTGCTCAGCCCTGGAAAACTTCATCCTTGGGAAGCCACCTCTGCCTGGCGCTATAGACCTGCCCACCTCCCCCAACATAGCGGTGGTTCAGGTGATGGCCACAGAAATTTCAGACTCCCTCTCCTGTGGCACAGGGAGTTGGTTTGTAGGGGGGAAGCATGGTGGGGAAGCTTTGCTGGAGAGGCTGAGCTCTGTCTCTGTGTGCTTGTGACCGCGTTGGGTGAGTTGTCTTGCGTGGGAAACAAGCTGGACAAGAGGATCCAGTGTCCCCCTAGTCCTGTTCTCACTCATAGCTGCCACCGTGGGATTGTATGAATGCTGGTGATGTCCCTGGAGAGGTTTGCTGTGCTGCAGCAGCCCCTCTGTGCATGTCCCCTGCCTGTGGCTGGCAGCTGCCAGCAAACACAGCACCCACATCCACTTTCCCCCTGGTTGCACGAACTCCTTGTCACGCAAAGTGGCTGTGAGAATGCACAGCACAAATGCTGAATCTCCGAAGCACAACGTGCTTGCGCCCCGCAGCAGAGCACGAAACCTTGGCCACATCCTGCAGCACGGGGGTCAGTGCGGTGCAAACCCACGTACCCACCCCTACACCCCCCCACGCCAGCCCTGCTCTGCCCCACAGCCCACCCTGTGCTCGGTGGCTCCTCTCCTTCCCTCCCTTTCCCAAGAGGGAGCAGATAAGTCTCAGTGCCTGGGAGACAGCGGGGTTGCCTCAGCTGGGCTCCTGCCAGCCCAGCGCCCCGTGCCAGGCAGCCGCTCTCGCGCCCACGGGTGAAGCACCTTCACCAGCAGCTCCAGCACCTCCTCCTACCTCCTTCCTGGGGACTGGCAGGATTCACACAAAGTCATGGAGTTGTCTGGCACTTTCCCTTTCCTCCCACTGCCTCTCCTCGCCCCCCCACCCTCGCTGCTGCCTCCCATCTCCTCGGTCCCCTTCCTGAGCATCGTGCTTGTCCCAGTCTTGGGTGAGCAGGCGATGGGATGCTGCAAAGTGTGTCTTCACTCTGAGCACAGGACCGTGCACCCTGGGAGGTTTTGCTGTCCCTCGGTGCATCGCAGAGGGTTTTGAGAAGGGGCACGCACCGACGCAGGGGGTACAGCCTGTGGCTCTGCAGCCAAGACATGCCCTGGGAGCTGCTTACCACAGCAGCAAGGCCCACCATCCTGCAGAACAACCTGCTCTTTTGCAAAATCAATGCTTTTTGTAACAAACCATGCAAGAAGTGGAGCCAGCAAAGGTGATGTGTACCCATGCTACCAGTTCTGTCCCAGCCTGGCAATAAAAGGGGCATATGGCCACGATTCGTGTCTGAAATCATGACAAATGTCATCATGACGTTTCAAACGGGGCATGACTGAGCTGCTGGGGAGTGCGGCTCACCTGGGACTGGCACTGGCTCACAACCATTTCCTTGGGGCATATGGGGAAGTGATCAGTGACGCAAATGGAAGAGGTTTGTAAACCCGCAGTGGGGACCGATACAGCAGAACTGTGGGCTTCTGCGCTTACGCTGTGGGTTTTGGCACCAGCTCGCGTAGATGTGTTTGGGAGAGACCAGTACAAGCACCAAAGCTGGTTGCTGCATTGCATGAAGACCACTGGTGTGTTACTTGGGTCCAGAGGCTTCAGTTCACCAGGAGCAGCTGGAGATAAGTTGGAGTTCAGGTAACAGACTGAAAAGAGGAGCTCATAACCATGTGGCTCCACCTCCACAACAGGTGAGCTGAAGGTGCGCAAGGGCTTGCTTGCTCCAGTGCAATTAATTAAAAAAAGTACCGATGCTCCAGACTGGAAACATGGCATTCCCCGGGTAAAGGGGAAGGTAAAGGGCTGGCCAGGAGCAGTGCTGCAGGCAGGCTGCCTGCGCTTGAGAGCAGTGTAATGTCACAGAGCCAGGTCAGGCTGAGTTGTGCCTGCTTTTAAAAAAAGACGCGTGCGTGAGCTGGAAGAGCGGGTCAAGAAGACTGTCCTCAGGCTGAGCTCATCTGCACCCTCCCCGCTGCCTTCTCCAGCACGTCGGAATCACTCCTGGCCTCCTCTTTGCTGCTGGAGCTGTTGGACAAGAGACGAAGAGCTTCCCCACAGGCACCCAGGAAGGAGGGGTGAACACAGGGTTGCGTACGGATCAGGGCGAAACAACAAGCGTGGCAACCCTTCTTCCAGCCACAGATAATGAAAAATTAAATTTAAACTCAAGACTATCTAATCTTATTCGCAAGCTGCTGTGCACTGGGGATGGCTGCTCCTGCAGCCTTCAGCAACCATGTTGCAAAGGAACGTGCTGAATTTCAGGCTTGAGATTTTCCATCAACTCTGCACCTTTGGACCCCGCATCTCCCTCTGCCGGGCTGACACACTGCCAGTAGCAGTGCTCCGTCCCCCCCCATCAGCGAGGAGACCTTCTCCTGGCGCAGTGGAGTAGTCCATGCTCCTCACATCTCGCACAGCCTTATTTGCTGCATTTCCAAGCCTTAGCTCCTTTTTCGCAGGGGTGTTGCCGCTCCTGAGGCGTTCTGTGTCTGTTTTGAAGTTTGGAGAGCTGGACCAGCCCTCAGACTGGCTTTGCCGGAGCTGTAGAGCGGCACAAGCACTACCCCACATCTGCTCGGAAATCCCCTCCGGGTGCCTCTGGCTCGAGGTTGTCGGAGCCAAGGCGCTGCGATGCAGGCTCAGAGCAGCAGTTGTGTGTGGGGACAACTCTTTCTTTGGCTTTTTTCCCTTAATTCCACCCCCCTGCTCCACTGTCTGGGAGATCCTCCACCTTGCAGTACAGTCTGTCCTCTCTGTACCCACGTACCTTCCTTTGCAGCCCATTCCTGTGCCGTGGCTTGTGATTATCAGGCTGTTCGGTTCGCGCTGTAGCAGCAAACAGCCTGTTCGGTATTTTATCAGCCACAAGTGTATGCCTTCACCTTGTCATCTAGAAAATTGATTTTAAAAACTATTAAATGGCACTGGACCAGGAAACGGTCGCTGGGGGTCTGGGTATGCTCCCCGTTGTTGATGTCTCCCCATTAAGACTTGGCTCACTGACAGACCTGAAAACAGCTATTAACGCACGCAGTTGTTAATCTGTCGTGAGCCTTATTAATTCTTTATAACACATACTTTTAATTAAAAGCCTATGTCATTGTTGATGGCAGTGGAAAAGCTGCAGTGTGCTGTATAGATGCTCCTGCTCTTACCAGCCAAAGCTTTCCTTTTGCCCGGGGAGGAGTTTCCCTACAAGGTCCGTGTGGTGTAACGCAGCCCCCAGGATGCCCTTCACTGTGCTTTCACCTCCCCAGCAGCCATCTGGGTCTCGCTGACGTTGCTCTGCACATCGCTTTGGCTCTTTGACTCACGCTGGCCTCCTGCCAGCCAAGTAGTTGTTAAAAATTAACACACGTGTTTAGGAGAGCCCGTGATTATGTCATCAAAATGATGTTTGCGAACTACCTGGGCCTGTGGCATGAACATGGCTGGTTTGGGGAGCTGCAGCCTCTCCTTGTGCGGCTGCTGTGCCAAATTCCCTCCCCTCTGCGACAGGGTCACTCCTGCCATGACTGTTTGAGAGGAGGCAGCGGCTGGACCGGGTCTGCCTGCCCTGCCTGCCTCTACCAGCTATTTTTATGGCATGGAAGGGGATGGTGCGATGCCTGGCTGGAGGGCTCAGGATGAGCCCATCAGGGTTCATGGCCATTGCAGCCGCAACCACCTCTGAAAATTCAGGTTTATTCAGCAGTCGTCTCAGAAACTCATGGGCAGCCATCTGGTTGTGTGCTCTGGGCTCCGGAGAGGCAGCGCGAGCACAGCCGGAGCTGGGCTCCTTCCACATTCCCACAGCACTGGTGCGAGGAAGCGCACTGTGATATCCGATGGTGGTGCGTGGGCCGGGAAAGATTCCCTGTTTCACTCCCATGTCTCAGGTACACTTCACTGAGGGAGAAAGAAAACCCTTCGAATGGCAAATATACAAAGACTATCAGAGCTGGTTTCTTTAAGGGGCAGAATTAAAGATGGAAACTCCACCCAGTTTATTATTTTTGAGAGGCTGTTTTCGCAGCGTGCAGCCCAGTAACTAGGCAGTCCACCAGATTCCTCAGCGACTGCTGTCACTGGGAGCAGGTTGGGTAAAACGTTAAGAGGCATGGTGAAATATTTACCCAACATCACACCCAAACCAGCCTGAATGCCGGCAGGCACCACTTGGGTCCACGCTCTCCTCTATTTCACAGCACGGTCACCTACTGGGAGCCGGGATGTCTGCTCCTGGAGAGCTCACCAGGGCTCAGCACACCTTGCCCCTGCCTTCCTAACCCCCCTCAAAAAGTGGCACCCCTCTCCCCCGCAGTGGGGTCTGTGTCTGGCCCCAGATGCGTGACCTGCACCTGCAGGATCACACTGGGAAAAAGGAGGTGCTGCCTGGGTAAAACAACCACCGGCTGGAGGGAAATCCCACCGGACTCTGCCTGCAGATGGTCTCTGAGCTCCCTGAGGACCTGCAGGCACAGCACCCACGTTGTGCTCGTTGCGGGTGCAAGCCCACCTTTGCAGACTACTCTGAGACGCTGTCGGAGACGCAGCCACGATGTCCGTGATCCTGGGACAGGGAGCGGATGAGGGAGGCGTGTGGGAGTGGAGGTGTCCCCCACCACCCAGCTCCACGCATCGGGGTCCTGGGTGTGCAGCTGAGAAGTGTGCTGGCCAGTCCAGGAGGCTCTAACCTGCCAGCGGCGGGTCTGGAAAAGATTTAGGACAATCCTGCCTGAAAGCTTAGTCTGATGCTCTGGCAGAAAGGACCAACACATCCCTTTGAGACAGAAAATAGGAAAAGGCAGATTTAATCCCTCTGTCAAAGCATTAGGGAGCCTCATTGTGGGATTCTACATCTTGAAAAGTATTCAGGAAAATCAGAGAGGCTGTGTAGAGCAGAAATGCAAAAAATGGCTTGAGGGTGGGAGGAAAAGCCTGGCAGTAAGAGAATTAAGCAACTCAGTATATTTAGCTTATCAGAAAGATGGATGAGAGGGGGTTTTCTTGCAGCATATGTGTAGTGTCACAAAGAGAAAATGCCAAGCTCTGAAAGGCTCTTTAATCAAGCAGAAGGCAGAACAAAATGGTATGTCTGCAAGCTGAAGCCAGACACAGGGATGTGGGATGCTCTTCTGAACGTGAGGGTGAGGGACTCCTGAAACAGACCCAGAAAGGTGGGAGTCTCCAACGCTTGTCTTCAAACCAAGCCTACCTCCTTTCTTGGAAAATATGCATGAACCAAACATAGCGTATCGGGATTAATGCAAGAAGGTGAACCGCTGAGTGGCGTGCTGGCTGGCTGCTCGCGCTCCTACCGCTGCGTGTCAGGCAGGACCATCGGATCGTTTCAGCTGAAGAAGACCCTGGGATACGTGGTCCGGTGAGGCAGCGTGCTCGGGGAGCCGTTTGAGCAGGCTCTGGGTGTTCACCTGCACCCATAGCGGTAAGTGGGGCTTTTTGCTGTCGAAAACATCTGGAGGGTGGCAGAATTTTTCAGCCAAGTTCAGCTTGTTTTGGCTTGTTTTGTGTGGGACTGCTGACAGTGCTGTTCAGCATTTCTGTTCTTAGAGTAGCCAGAGCACCAGAAATGTAAAATGCCGTCCACAGATGGGTCGTGCCGAGAGCTCAGAGCCTGTATTTAAGAATAACATGTAATGAGTGTGTGAGATCAAACAAGTTTGGCCAGAGAGATAAAGAGAGAATACGAGTGAGTTACAGCCCAGATTGATTTCCCTGAGCCTGTACATCAGCGGAGGTAATCTCTGTCTAGCCTTTACTGGAAAGAGATCTTTGCTGTGGCATTTAGTGGTATTTAATTAATAATAAAATACTGTGTTAATTAGTATCAGGTCTGATTTGATGACATGTAATTTGGGGGGAAGGATTACAGTGTGAGTATTAGAATGAGAATTTTCATAGGGCACAGAGTCAAAACGAGATTAGCAGTCTCGCTACAGAGGGAGCCCGGAGGCTGACGTGTGTGTGTTTGGCAACCGATGCAGATAGTTACAGCATAACTTTATTCACTGGTGGGAAAAGAACCTGTCGCTGTTATTTACCTTTACGTCTCACCCCGTATAATGGCTCAGCCACCACGAAAGAAAAAAGCAAGCGGGCATCATTTCAGTGGGAACGCCCTGTGAGGCACCTCAGCACCGTACGTGAGGTGTGTTTGCAGAGCAATTTTGGCATGCCCCAGGTGGGCTCCTTCCAGAGGAAGGGAAGGAGGAAGCTTTGCTGACCGTCACCCCACATGCCCAAGCCCTGCCAGGGACATGAGTGGCTGAACCAGCACCTGGACCCTTGCGCAGCTTTGATCCAGGCGCACTATACATGCCAAGGGCACTGGGTTATGCCTAGTCCAATATGAGCACCCCAAGCAGCACACAGGGTTGATGCAGGGACATGGGGTGTAGGACCCCCTCACTGCCTGCTCCAGGCACTGACCGTCCTGAGTTACCATCTAATGGAGCCGCTAGCCGTGCCCTCTGCCAGAGCCTTCTTTTTCCAGTTCGTGGCCAGCGTTGCTGCGGGAAATGCTCTGCAGACACGTGGGCAGCCACGGGCAGTGCCCCAAGGCTCAGCAGGTCGACCACAAGTGGGTTTTTTTGTCGAGCAGGATGGGCTGCAGCTCTTGCCCTTTCATTTGGTCAGTTTGGCTTTGAAAAGCTCCAGAGCATTCTGGAAAGCGGCACAGCAATATGATAGGATTTAATCAGACTTAATTATTCCCCTGCCGTCGATCGCCTAGCAACATCCAGCTTGACATCTGCCTGCGAATGAAACGTGTAAGCTAAGTAGGGACATGTTCAGACTAAAGCCCTGATACTCAAACCAAATCACTCCGCTAATCATTGCCTTAATTCATCTCGTGGCCGTTAGACAGCTGCCGGGAGCCGGTACCTGATTTCCATCGATGCATGGCACTCACCTCCCGAGTTCTTTCTAGCCTGGCAAGAAGCGTGACTTCATCCTGGGCTCTTTCCAGTGCGCTGACACCTGATAACGGAGGGTAGAGTTTCCCGAGTGACAAACGCAGGCTCAGGAGCAAGCCCAGCCTTGTCCTTATCTGGCTTCACGCTGTAGGTCCTGCTTATCTCATCATCAAAATCAGATCTCCCACTGTGCCTGCTGACCGCAGGGTTTAAACTCTGAGCACACAAGCAGCAGAGTCGGGGTGGTTTAGGTGAGGTTTGAGGATGGTCAGAGCAAATGTGGCACAGCAGCGGCAGGCGTCGTGGGCAGCTCCATGTCGCTGGGCAGGGGGGGTGGAGGCAGGGAGAAGAGACCCGGCTTATGCAGCTGGAGGGATGAAGAGGCGAAGAGAGGAGCAGAAACGTTTGTAAAGCAAAGCCAAGCTCCAGCCAGACGTGACACGGTGCAGGAGTCAGTGGGGTTATTGGAGGAAATGAGCCCAGCAGCTGAGAGGGGTTGGCGGAGGAGGATGCCCAGCCCAGTCCCGGCCACCACCTCGACGTGAAGCTGGAAGGAAGGGAGCTGCCTTGGCGGGGTGAGAGTGACCAGCATCCCCAGTGGGTCAGCCCCAGGGAGCTGGCGGTCAGGCAGGGCAGCGGTAGGGCAGGCAGACCTGCAGATGGATGGGGCTGCATGAATGTGGTCGTGGCCCCTCTCCACGCACCTCCTCAGGGGGATATTGGTGCCAGTGTCAAGTCTGTTTGGCTCCTGTGCTATGTGTAGAAGTTTTTATTGGAATAAAAAAGTCCCAACTGTATGCCAGTGCAGCACGTGTCTCTGCAGAGGAGCACAGGGGATGTATGAGCCCGGCTGCATGGGTGCAGCAGATGCAGCCAGCTCGCACTGACTTCACTCATGCTGTACGCAAAGTGGGGTTTCTGGCTGCAACAGCGGAGCTGCGTGAGCCCCTGCCAGCTCTCCCTGCGACCTGCGTGGGCTCGGCCTCTCCTTGAATGCCCGGGAGCGGGCTTGGGCTGTGCTCAGCCAGCCCTGCGCCGTCCGAGGCAGCGTGTGCTGGTCGGCATCGGCACCTGGGCTCGCCTGCAGCGGGAACCGCCACCATGCTGGACACAATCCTACTTAGTTTCCCTTAAACTCACATGGCTTTTTGTTTTCCTTGTGTTACCAGTGATTCATGAAGGGTGGAAACAGGAAATCACTGAACTTCTTTAATGTCATGAAGATTCAGGTTTATTCCTTACGGTCTTTTTCCTTTCAGATGACTTCTGCCCCCCGTGACTAATAATTTCCCTAATCGTTTATCATTCCCTCCCAGTACTGCCTTATATTTGTGTTTCTCACTTGCCCTGTGCCTAACGAGCATTAGGTGTACCCAGCAAGGCTGTGGGGCCAGCGGCGAGGAGGGCGATGCCCTGGGAAGGGTGAGGTGCGGGCTGGCCCTGCCGCTGCAGCGCTGACGAGGCAGCTGCGCCGGGAGGAGGTGGAGACCGTAACGTACCGGGAACCGGGTGGAAGTGGTGCTGGCTGTGCGGTGTGAGCTGTGCTGTGCTGTGGGAGGGCGGCTGGGGTGGGCTGTGCAGCCCAGCGTGGTCCAGTGGTGGAGGCTGTACAACACTGGGAAGCCCAGGGAGGTGGCACTGTGCCGTGCAGGACCTTATTTGGTATGGTGTGGTGTGAGGATCTGCAGAATCATAGAATGGTTTATGTTGGAAGGGACCTTGAAGATCATTGAGTTCCAACCCCCCTGCCATGGGCAGGGACACCTTCCACTAGACCAGGTTGCTGAAAGCCCCATCCAGCCTGTCCTTAAACACCTCCAGGGGTGGAGCTTCCGCAACTTCTCTGGGCAACCTGTTCCAGTGCATTACCACCCTCATAGTGAAAAATTTCTTCCTAATATCTAATCTAAATCTACCTTCTTCCAGTTTGAAGCCATTCCCCCTCGTCCTATCACTACATGCCCTTGTAAAAAGTCCTTCCCCAGCTCTCCTGTAGGCCCCCTTTAGATACTGGAAGGCCACTATAAGGTCTCCCCGGAGCCTTCCCTTCTCCAGGCTGAACAACCTCAACTCTCAACCTGTCCTCATAGGAGAGGTGCTCCAGCCCAATGATCATCAGAAGCTGGAGGATAGTGTGAAGGCAGTGACCAGGGGCAGTGACTGGGTGCTAAACTGGACAGTGTGGCACAGCCAGGTGCAGCCTGGTGCAGTGCCTGTGTCAGGCTGCTCCGTGCAGTGGCTGTAGGTTAGACCGGGCAGAGCGGCGCAGTGGTTCGAGGCTGTTCTGAGCAGCGCCTGGAGGCTGCGCAGTGCAGCAAAAATGCCATGCGCTGCGCCGCGGTGACCAGAGGTGAGGCCATGCAGTGTCGTCGTTTGGTTGCAGCAGGTGGATAGGAGGGAGGTATGGTGCAGTGTCGTGGCTGCAGGGACTGCAAGGTTTGGAGGTGTCTTGGCTGGAGGAAGGTGCGGTGTTGTGCAGTGCAGAGCTGCAGCCGGAGCAAGGAGACAACGCGGAGCTTGACATGCGGTTAAGTGCCTGGAGGGGCTCCGCAGTGCCATGCCTGGAAGAAGGGATGGCGTCGTGGTGTCCCTGAAGGCACTGCAGTGTGTTGGAGGTGCCAACGAGTGACGGGAAGCACCGCTGCCATTTGAAGGAGCAATGCCAGGCAGTGATTGGGGAAGCGCGGAGCAGCGCCCTGCAGCCACTGGAACTGGGGGGGGCGTGTGTGCAGTGATGGAAGAGGTCAGTGTGGTGCAGTGATGGGAGAGGGGATCGGAGTGGTGCGGTGACAGGGAAAGGGGAGCAGATCAGTGCAGTGCAGTGCAGTGCCAGTGCCAGTGATGGGACCAGTGCCGCGCAGCGATGCCGGGGTAGGGGGCGGCCAGGGGGCTCCGCGCATGCGCGCCGCCGCCCTGCCGCAGCGCCCCTGCGGCGGCGACCCCCTGCCGCCCGCCCAGCCCGCCATTGGCTGCGGGCGCCTCCCGCGATAGGCTGCGGGCGCGGCCCCCCGCGCCGCCCCATNGGCGGCCGAGCGTCCAGGGCCGGCGGCGGCCGGGTGAGGAGGGGCGGAGGGGGCGAGGGAGGGCTTGGGCAGCGCCGGCCCTAGCGGCCCCGCCGCCGTTTGGGCGAGCGGGGCCCGGCGGGGCGCGGAGAGGGGAGCGGAGCCCGGAGAGGCAAGGAGGGGGGGGCAGGCGGCGGGCTGCCTGGCGGCGGCGATGCCGCTGCTCGTTCAGATTCGGATTCCAGCCGGCCGTTGGCAGCTGTCAGCCGGCGGCGAGCCGCCGTCCTGCTCGGGCCGGGCGGGCCCCGCTCCCCCGTCGCCTTCTCCGCCTTCGGGGCAGCGCGTCTCCTCGCTCCCGCCCGGGACCTGCGCTGTCCCCGGCCCGCTGCCGGGCTCCTGCGGGCCCCTCTGTCCCTGGGACACCCCCGGGCAGCCCCTGGGTTGGCTTTGTGGCGCGTCTGGGCTTTCTCGTGCTTGGGAGGGGGGCGGCGGTGCTCGCCGGGCCGCCTCGGCTGTGCCGGGTCGGGGACTGTTTGTCTGGAGTGGGCCGGGGCGTAAGGGCGAAGGAGGGAGTTGGGCCGGTGCCCTGTCACCGGGCTGCGGTGCCCGCCGGGCTCTCCGGAGCGGAATTTACCCTTGTGACAGGAGACAAAAAAAAAAAAAAAAACCAAACCAAAAAAGGCAGCTGCGTACGGTGGTAATTCTTATTTCACTGATGCGGTTTGGGTAATTGGTGTGTTTTACCTTGTGGAGAGCACGGTTTTGGATCTGTGCGTTATTGTGGGTGTGGGATGGCATGTTTCGGAAGGAGGATTGTTGGAGAAGGTGGCTCCAACCTCGACCTGTTTTTCTTTCTCAGGTCATGTAGAAGAGCAGATTTAATGTGAAGATGGGACTGTTGGTGTTTATGCGTAACCTGCTGCTAGCCCTCTGCCTCTTTCTGGTACTGGGATTTCTGTACTATTCTGCTTGGAAGTTGCACCTTCTCAGATGGGAGGATTCAAGTAAGTAAGAGCACTGTGTAACTGTTTCTGGGCTCCCTAAAACGTGTGTTTAATAGGTGCAG
This sequence comes from Anarhynchus alexandrinus, assembly GCA_008711295.1. NCBI lineage: Eukaryota > Metazoa > Chordata > Aves > Charadriiformes > Charadriidae > Anarhynchus > Anarhynchus alexandrinus. Next base: position 2,920,650 of record VUYV01000099.1, on the reverse strand, counting down.
TAGTACTGAGGAAGTTCTGATTTAGTAGTATTAGAAGGATGTGATTAAGCCCAATCAAATGCTGGAGCTTTTAGTATACTTAAGGGGTTGAATTTGTGATTACCTAATGCTCTTTATGGCTTTACTTTTATTACTGAGTACAAAAGCAGGTTCACGCTTTATAAATCTAGTATTAGACTTCAGTTCTTAGAATATTCTGTGTTAGTTTATGATTCCTAGTTGTCAAAATAAAGACTTTTGTGTGCTGAGGCTTTTTCCCCCCAAATCTTTCTGTACATTTAAAAATATCTAAAACAATGTGGTTTTTTCTCTAGTTGATTTTGATTTCTTCCTGTAATCATATATACTAGTTATCTCATCATCTTACTTTGTCCTTCAGAAATCCTCATCTTCCATTTATCTCCCATGCTATTATCTGCCAACTATCTGTCATCTAAAATGATGTCTCTCAACCTTTTCAAGTCCAAAGAGACATCTGACCTCATTGAATACAATCTGAGGATTGTACTGTGCGGTAATGCTATAGGAGGTTTTAGTTGCAATGAGATGTAAATTAGGCTGAGGTTTGAGTGCTCTGTTACTGCTCTTATTTTTGGTTGTGTTGATTGCTTTCTTGCTTGCATGTGATAATTGTTTCTTGAAAATATAAAGCCAAGAAAACAATTTCCTCCTCTCCCCCTCCAAAAACACAAGCCAGTCTTCTTTGCAGCTGTTCCATGGGCTGTTTCAGATGTCTCGCAGTCGACCGTTGCTCCCTGGATCAGCGGCTGAGAAACACTGATCCAGAAGGATTGTTTTTCTGTCTGACAAAAAGCTATCGGTCAAATTCCATCTTTGCTGTATTGCATTTCTGTGCATGCTGCTGGAGGTTTCTACTGCAATGCTTATTAAACTTAATACTTTTCTACCTCTACGTGCTCCATATCAGTTGTTATGTGCTCTAAGAAGTTTTGCATGATGAGAGATGATGACTTGGATAGGACATTTGCACTGATGCAGTGATTTTGACAGGAGGACTGCTAAGGTCTCTTGTACTAGAACAGGTATTGGAAGACTGAATTTGTAAAAGGAGATGCATAGTGTCTTTCTGAGCAGCGATTGTTTCTTCAGGCTTGTGCTTCAGAGAGGGAGTCAAAAATCTTGATTGTGACCTTCTGAAAACTAGCACTTTTGTCGATGAGGTATAAAAAAAATCCTTCCTGTGTGAAAATAAGTACAAAATGTAGTTAAAAGAACAGTTTTGCTGTATCTGCTACCACATGATGATCTGTTATGAAATTCTACCTCCTGCCATCCTTTACTTCCTTCAGACCATCAGAAATTGTGTTGGGACTTCCCAAGGCTTTGTGTTTATGTGCCATATACCAAGATGCTGGGGTGGGTTCTCAATTTCTTCAGGTTTGGCCTCTTTGGAATTTGTGCCTTTAGTTTTGTGTGCCACTTGTTATTTTACGCGGTGTCAGTCCCTGGGGAGTTTTGGTGTGACTGTGCCTTGCAATGCAATGTGGCAAATCTATATGCAACATTGTGGATTTCTATAGCCATCTTTTACCCACAAAGATGATTTTTAAGTTGCAGCTTAGTTAGAGTAATTTCTGTTGAGTGTACTGTCTGCTTTTGGGTACCCAGGATGTTCTGACAGGAGCACCGTGAGGTGATGTCACAGACTTTTTGTTAGGTGTGTATCTCCTTTTTTCTAGTCTTGTGCGTAAAATGTGTTCTTCGTTTATTCTTGGAAGTTGCAGTGCTTGCATTAAGCTTCTTCAGCATGTACAAAGCAACGATGCTAGTTTGAAGATTCAGCTTATTGATCTTTATCAGTTGTCACAATTGATATAGGCTGTACCATTGTTCCTTTTCTTCTAGACAATTTTATGGATTGTCTCTTGAATATCAGACGAAGCTCCTTGAAATATTAGTGTAAACAGCAGTCTAGTGTAAGAGGGCAAAATTTTATGTCATTACTTTTGAAAACAGTTAAGGTGGTACCAGTTTTCAGTTGATCTTCAGAGTTTTGTATGTATCAAAAGATGTTTTATTTATCATGTAATTTTACACATGAGGAACTTCAGCAGATTTAAAATTCAAATTTAAAAGCCTATATTGGGAAACTTGATATGAAGAGTTAATGTTAAGCTTCTATAAATAAGCATTTGGAAGTTAACAAATGACAGAATTGAAGTTGCTCATTTAACCATGATTAGGCTTCCTTGGGCATGTGTAATATGATACAATGTATAATGGTGCAATTATACTTTCTATTTTCTGGAGGGGAGCCTTGCTTAGTTCAGTGTGCAAGACAGGTGGTGCTTGATAGCTGTTTGTGGTTTTATTTCCTGAATTACAATTTGGTATGTGACCTTGTAAATTTCCTTAAGATTGATGCGATAATGCTGATGTCCCCAAAGGCAACACTGAGTTAGATGTGTTAATTTTGTGGTGCTTAATAATCTAAGATTATGGATTTTATGTGTAAGTTATCTTCTTATTAAATAATTTTCTCTTTTCTTGTGACCAGTGTCTTTATCCTATGTAACAATGACTCCATAGCTTCAGTAGTCGTAGTCACCTTTTCTCTGTTCCGTTCTTTGCGCTAGAGAAGGCAGGAAACTAAGCTGATCCTGACGTCTGACACCCTTGCAATCTTTTCAGAGACTGGTTTTCTTAAACTTGTCACCTGTGTTTAATATTGGACACAAATTTGCCATAGAGTGTAGTAAAAAATATTCCTTACTGCTGCTTGTGTGGTTTGTTCACTTAATGTTTTAGAAAATGCCTGTGTATGTTGTTGTGGATGAATTTGAATGGTAACTCTGTAAGGAATCTAGTCAAGCTGAGACATATTTGTATATTTAGCTGCTAAAGTAAATGAATAGTTAAAGTCATTTGTTTATTTGTACTTCTGACACCTCCAAGAAAGGAGGCTAAACTTCTGAATAGACTGAAAGATACATGTTTCTCTTACCATCTCAATTTAACTTTAAATCTGTCCTCCTTGAGTGATGCCTTAGTGAATTCTGAGAGATTGTTCTCCTTACTGTGTGGCTACGCCTAGCCAAAATGCAAAGGAGAACAGGAAAGAATTAATTCTCTAAGGCTTATCTTTCCTGTGACAAGAATAGATTGAATTCAGCTAATGTGAACTAATTAAGGTTGAATTAAGTTCAACTGCTTCTTCCATGCAAGGCAAACCTCCAGTGACTGCTACCCCACTCTCATCTTTTTAGTGAGTGTCATGGCTGGCTGCTCTTCCCCAAGCCTTGTTTCATGTGGCAATATACAGTTAGTTCTCAGAGCAAAACGTTAGTTCTCGAGGTGAAAAGAGGTGGTGTGTAACACTGACTGCAGGAGGGCCTTTGAGTTCTGGTGATCGTTGGGAATATACGAGCAGTGTTTAGGACAGAGTTAAGCTTTCTTTTTTATTCCCTGTGATCTATAATGCAGCTTCAGTCTCTGACAATAGTGGTAAGAAGAGGTACACCCTGCTTGCATGTTCTAGACAGGCAATAATGACAGATGCTGCAGCCCTCTGATTAAGAGTGTTGAGTTGCATGGAGGTGTGCTAAGCATGTAGAACTGATAATGGGATGTGGGAGACAAAAAAGGAACTGAGAAGTTTGGTATGGGGTTTAGCTGTCATGTACATTCTAGAAGGACCTTGCAGCAACAGATAATTATAATTCTGTTCATTGTGTTTCTGGACGCTGAGTTGTCAGGGAATTCTTATGTAGTAATGGTAGTGATAGGACCAGGTTTTGAAAGTCTGAGACATGCACTGCAGCCTCTTTCCAGACAACTCCCTGTCCTATTCTTTCCACCTTCCCTGGTGCATTCGGCTCTGAGGAGGAAGGAAGATGTTATCTATAGAGTGTGAAGAAGACAGCACATGGGAAGGTGCCCCGTTATCTTTGAAAAGGAGGATGGGAGGTGGAGTCTTGCTGACAGCGCCTCTTAGATTTGCTTTATCAGCTTGGAGGAATGCATTTTTACAGGACAGAATATAGTAATGTTAAAATTTAGGACTGATGTTTGTTACTTAACCTGGTATGTGTATAGCTGATTTTGCAACTTAAAAATGAACGTGTTGTAAGGAAGGAATGATTCCATTAAAAAATGTCCTGGCTATGAAAATACTGGACTCATTCCCCCAAGGCAGCTTTTTTCTTTTTTTTTTTTTAATTCTTTTTTGCATCTCCAAGTATTGAAATATACTTGGGACAGTGTGACAATATTTTCCTGTTCTCCAATGTATTTCCATCTACATTAGCATTGAATTAATTTAAAGAAATATATACTCTACTCTAGGTACTTTTGCCAAAACCTAAGTTAATACAGTTTGTAGCTATAGGTTTTGAGCGTGTCAGTTTGAATGTGGCTTTTGAAACATCTCCAGGTATGTTCTGTTGATGTCTCCATAAAGAAATCAAGTCACTACTCCGTCATCTGTTGCTCCGTGTTATTTTCAACTCTAATTCTGGAAAGGCAGCCAAAGAGATAAAGCTCTGGGAAGAGATTTTCTGAAGGTATTTCAGGACCCTTATCCTTTTTATTCTTTTTTTTTTTAATGTCTGTTTCCATGGGAACTGAGGAGACATAAACAGGCAAAACTGACTCACTTCTGGTTGCAGGTTTTTAGTCTGCTTGCATTTCCATGGAAACCAGTCTTGCAGCAAAAAAAGGCTAAATTAATAAAAAGCAATCAAACCTTTATCTGTAGTATAAATACTGATTTCTCTCTTCCAAAGTGGAATGGTATTTTTGTCAGTTCTCATATTAGGGACTAAAAATGTGCTGAAGAAATAGATCTTTTTACAAGGGTTTGGAACATGCATACTTTTTCTCACGTGGCTAAAGCCTCACGGTATGTGTGATGGTATTTAGTGTGGGTACGACTGTTGTATCTTGAGTTACTAGGGGTGTTATTTGCTCTATGTTAAGGGAGAGGATCTTGCGTACACTGACATCTGATTCCTTTCCATTCTGTTGTTTAATGAAAAACAAATGGAAAGGCATTCAGTTGGTGTGTAAGCAACTAGGCCACGGGGACAAACTCATCCCCTTTGTGGAGACAGCGTGTAATAGTTTTGTGTTCAGACCCTCATCTCTGGGAGTTACTGTACTTGCCTTTGCCAGAAGAAGGAAGTGCAGGAGTGCTCCTATAAAAAAACCAACATCTCCAGGCGAGCTCAACTTGGCATTGGGAGCGTAAATCTCTGATGAAAGTGGTTTGAGCTAAGCTGGCTGAATTTATGGTTAGGTGGATGAGGGAGCATATCCTTTTTTACTGTAGAATTACAATGCACTAACGCCCCTGGCATGAGGGGTGGCAAGCAAATGGTGATGGTAACCATTTCAGTTGCTCTGTGTCTGTCTATGGCCTTAGCCTTGGGGGGGACGGGGTGTTCTTTATGGTAGACTTACTGCTGTTGCTGAAAAGCCTGAGAGACTTTACTCTTGTGGGCATTAGCTTTTTTTAAAAAAAACTGATTTTGGACAATATTTTGCAGCAGTGTAAGGTTCCTGAAACAGTTGCTTTTTTTGCTTTTCAGGAAGAGACTGGGAACAGTATTGAGATGGATTATTGCAAATTCACTGATGTTTGAGTTATTAGTAACTTCAAGGTTTGTTTCATCTACTCAACTGTTCTGTAGTCTGTGTTAGTGCTGTACTTATTGCACCAAAATTGAGAACAAATGTTTAGAAAGTCCTCATGACATGGATCTAGCTACAGATTGTAGGAATTTCTTCACTACTTTTCAGATGCTTTAGGGATTTAAGGATCATGATGATGTTTTTTAAAGTGTTAAAAGTGGGAAGTAATGTTATTGAGGCAGCAGTGAATATTAAAAACAAAGATGTAAAAATAGGAGTTAAGCTACTTCACCAGACAACTTTTGTTTTAACTTCTCTAAGGATTCTTCTGTTGGGCCGAGATGTTCCACTTTTTTCAGTTTCAAGCTGAGCACCTTTAGTGTACTAACTAAACTTAAACTGCTGCAACTCAGGACATTCAGTTGTAGTACCTTCCACAGCTGTAATGGTGCCAGCTGCTCTTTGCTTGGCTGGAGACAGATGTGTATGTTCCTGATGGCTCTTGCTCTGGCTGTTTGATGCAACCGCACAGAACTGCCTGCCCTTTCCACCAGAGGCAGCTTGCCTGCCTGCCTGCCACCAGGACAGAAGAGACAGTCTATTTAGTGAATATGAATCAGGACTTTTAAGGTCTATGAAAGAGTTAAAAACAAAATAAAAAAAAAAAATCACGTGTTCCTCTCTGTCTTTTAGAAGGCTGTGCTTCACAAAGCAGGCCAAAGAAATAGGGGCATGAAAGTGCTTCATCTTTTTCTGATCTGCTACCGCATATTTACCCAACGTTGCTTTACAACCTTGGTGTTCTAGGGACCCTGCTGTCTCTCCAGGAATTTCTAGTGCTGCTGTAATGTTAACACTGCAGGACAAAACTCTGCTGGGGCAACGAGAAATGATGCATGACAGAACTGGTGAGGGAGGGAGCAAGCATAATGTTTCCTCGTCCTTGGGATTTCTCCAGAGGAGGAAAATTCCCTGAACGCTCTTCAGGCTTTAGGAACCTATAGGGGCAGGTTTAGTGAAGGGCATTAAGAGCTTAGCATTCTAAGCACTTTGTGGATTGAGGAGTGGCTGTGTTTGTACTCATCTTTGTTCTATCTTAATTTTAGCTTTTTCAGCCCTGGTTTTAGTTGCCTTTTTAGCAAGATAGAAAAGGAAGGTGCAAGAATACTTCTCCATCCCCCCCCGCCCACAGCTGGGCCTCAATTTAGTATCCTAAAAGAGTAAGAAGCTCTTCCTTCTCTTGACAACAGCAGTCTTGTTGCTGTCTGAGTCCGTCCTCAAGCCTTTTTATTCCCTGTTTCTCCATTTGTGTGGCTAGCTGATGGGTGCAGTTGAGGAACTTGCCCGGTTTAAAACAGAATGTCATTTTATTTGTTTTCCACAGTTGACCTTAACCTGACTTAGTGTTTCACTTGCTTAACTCTTGTGCATTTTTCTCCCTGTCCCCCCCCAAGTTTGGGAAGGGTATGTTCCTGTGACTTGATAGGCAGATTGGGATAGTGTTCCTGAGGAGCAGCACTCAGTGTCTTACATGCAGCCAAAGCTGCATCCTCTGATACAGTTTTTCAGAGGTCACAGTCAGCAGCCTTCCATATTCTGGAAGGTACAATGCAGTGAAAGCACTTTACCTCTCTTAGCAATTGCTCTGCAGCTGAGTGCTTTTGGAGGTGAAAGGACTTATTCATCTCCGCTGACTGTGAACCCCTTAGCAATGAGTTCAGCTGGAAACAATACCTCCCTGTGACTGTCTCATCCGCATTAGTAAGTGGTTCTCTGCCTTTCCTCCACCCTGTCACTGTACATCTCCTTGGTGCACAAAGCACGCACGTCTGACCTGTAGCCATTGCAGCAATGGCTACTGTGCCTTAAGATATTACCAGCCTTAATGGAAGCTTTACTCTATCACTCGTTTGATAGAATAGATCACACAGGCTTTTTCCACTGGCTTTAATACAGGCAGGCTGGCATTGGGTGCCTTTCGTGCCCATTTGAATTCTGCTTCATGTCAGTTCTGCTGATGTTGGGGCAATAACTTTTGGCACAAAGGAGGTAATATGTGATTTGTCTCGAGTTGGACAGCTGGTGCTGCTGTCATCTGCTGACTGTGGCCTTAGTGCTGATTCTCACCATGTCTATAACACCTAGGGGTGTTCTGCAGAGGAGATTTTTCCTAGACTATTATCTTCTGCCAAGCTTTTTGGTGCTCTTGCCACTATAACATCTCATTTCTTCTCATTGCAGTCTGGGTTTGCATCACAGTGTCAGGCTGAGGCAATAAAATAGCCAACCTGGGTATGACTTGCAAGGGCAAGTACAATTGAGTCATGAGGTATAGCTCCGTATGAATTATGTATCTCTTCTGCACTTCAGAAGGAATGTAATTGTGCACCCAGGCATCGAGCAAAAAGTAATTTGTACTGTGTGTGCATATCCTGAATAGATGATTGAACCTGAGATAGCTGACTTCAAGTGGTTACTCCTTCACGGCACCACATGATTATATTGCTCTTGTATGCATTGCTTTCTTGAGGAAGTAATAGCATATGAGGATAGTGACAAAATTCTAGTCAGATACAGCAACTACAGGATGTTTCTTAACCTGTTCTTGGTATTTTGGATAACCAAATGCCTAGACAATCCAAGATACAGATATATCTCTGAGGGTCAGAATTTAGCATTTCATGCTCTGTTCCAAAAAAGAAAAATCAGAATGTGTTAAAATCAGCTATTTCAATTTTTAAGAGCTTATAAACATATATATTGCTTGTCTTTAACCTTTTTCAGATGAAGCTAGGACCGCTCCTACTTTAACTTAATCCCTGTTAAAGCACATTATTTTTTTCATAGCCGTTATCCTGTGGATTTCAGTGTTAGGGACTGATTAAACGTGACGGTCATCCAAGCTGCAACAGTGCAGTAAGTATGCCCCTTAATAGCTTCTTGAACAAAAAGATTTAACACAGTGTAGCTACAGTGAGTGTGCATGTTCTGAGGAGTATCTTTATTGAAAACATTATGCACAGGTGAATGTATGCTTTAAAAGAAGTAGTGAAAAGCAGATGGCACAGAAATCAATAAAAGCTGAGTTTTCCTAACAGGTAAGTAGCTGATGGCTTCCTACACATGAAGGTTTACTCTAAATATATATTGACAAAGTTAATAATTTATAAGTGCAATTGCATCTTTTATCTTTGTCAGAAATTAATCAATCTCAGAATAGCTTTAATACTATGTAAGTATTGCTTTTCAGCTGTGACTGTGTCTAGAGACCCTCATCAAAAAAACGTACTGAGACACATTTCTTAGGATGAAGGGTGATAACTTAAGTAGACTTGACTCAGGAAAGCAGAGGAAGCTGAGGCACGGGAAAGTGGAATTATTCTATGTCACACAGCAGCTCAAGGGTAGAGCTCTGAATAGAATAAAGGTCTCGAGGTTCTTGATCTAGTGTCCGGTTGGTCAAATAAGGCTCGCTGTCCTGTAATTACACGTTCTACATCTGCGTAGTTCAGGAGAACAGGAATATGCTGAAGTTGCTTGCTTGGGGCAGAGATCATCTGCTGGTATTTGTAAAAACACAGCAATATTTCAAAGTACTGTATTGATAAAACTGGCCATGGTCTGCATGGGCAGTGCTGGTGGCTTGATGTAGGTACTGTAATTAGGGTATGATGTGGCTAGTGTAAGTTGCTGCTAGAAGTTGCATAAGATGCATCTGTGGAAGTGCCTTAAGAACAAAGTGTACAATCTGAACAGTTGTGAACGCTGGTTTGGGGTTTTTCAACCTTCAGATTTACCACATCAAAGGCACCGTGCTTCATGCTTTCCAGCTGCATTAATATCGCAACAACCTTTTTCTTTTTAAAGGTAGTATTTTCTTTAGAATGGAAAAGTTTAATTTTGCTCTCCATACAAAACCACAGAACTCTCTTTTCTTCTGTTTAAACTTTTTTTTTTAAAAATTATGTTCAGGCACAGACTAAGCTTCTAGAATTTCTGCTCAAAGGATAAAAAACTGAGCTTTTGAAAAGAGGGGAATAATGGAACAGTTCAGGTAGTTTTAACCATAGCAATCACTAATGCTGTAGGTATAATTAGAAATCTAATTACTGTGAATTTAGTTGCTAAGACTTTTCTGCCTTTTGAGACTTGCCCCACACAATTCTATCAGGTTCCAAATAGAGCATAGGCGGTTTTCCATTATTGTGCTAGGAAATTAGTAATGCTGCTTTTTTCTGTTAGCACTGTTGCCGTAATTTCTGTTTAGAAGTGCCTTATCTGAACATTGAAAAGGCTTTTATTGTTTTTTAATATGATTCATTATAACATTAATTTCTATATATTTGAGTTCAGAGCTTTTGTGTTTGGGTCCAGTACTTCACTAGAAGCAGAAGTCTGAATTAATACAATATAAAGACTGCAAATTGAATTCCAGCTAAAAAATGTGTTAATTCTGATTTAATTTTCTAAATTTGCCTCATATTTAAGGATGCTTCAGATGTAGTTTGAATATTTCTAAACTTTTGAAAGATAAGGTTGCACATTGGAAAATAGGCCTTATTTTAATTACAAAAATATGAAAGCTTCAGTACTGTATAATAATACATTATTTCTGCTTGCTGCATATTTTGTTTCCCATAAAGTTAGTTTATAATTACAGCATATTGTATTATTTGTGCTTATATGAATAGTGACCGTGCTGTTATATGAAAGGACTGCCTTTAGGCTAGTGTTTCCTGACAGTGTTTCTCGATGTAGTTACTAAAACTTTACTTTTTACTAAAACTTTTCCTTTTTTAAGAATTAAAAATAGCTCATAAACTAGGGCTAGTACTCTTTATGATGTGCTCTCCTGTAAAAATTACACTTCCTGCTTCAAAGGATGGATGGATGAAGGACTAGAGAAATCTGCTGTTGTCTAGTGAAGTGTTGCTTTTCTGATGCAACCTTGATGCAGATGCAGAATTCCTTCTTGTGATTGACTGTAAGTACGGCTTGAGAACATGGCAATTGAGAAGTGAGAGGAACCATTAGGTGAAAAACAAAAAACTTGGTATTGCAAAGTTCACTTATTTCTAGCAAACTTTGACTGTAGCATAAAAAAGAACTAAGATAAGAAATTTTTCTGCAGACTTAAATGTAATTTCAGGAAGTTAGGGCTACTTTGAAGACTTAACAGTGTAGCCAAAAGTTTTAAAAAAACCCCTCTTGGCTGTTGTGTATTAATTGCTGGTTTTGACATAATGCTGTGCAAGTATAAGTATACCTTGCTCAGCAGTTGTGTATTTGTTTGTGCCTTTTCAGGAATGGAATTGCTCATAAGTAGCTTTCCTTATCCTTGTCCTTGTGTTAACTAATCTTGGGATGGTTTCTTTCTTCAAGGACCTGTTTATAAAATGCTTGAAGAAGCGCAAGTTGCATGGGATACTGTGTGGCCCTCTTTTTTCCTGAGGAATTAATTTTTTTTTTTTCAATTAAATGCTTTAATCTTTGCAAAGACTAAATAACATGATAGGCTGGGTAATGTGAAATGAATGCTGGACTTGCTGTACTGGAAAAGTCTGTGCTGAGCCCATGGCTAAGCAGCTTCTGCTCCTCTGGCTCGCCTTCAGATATGCTGGAAAACTTGTTTGTATAGTGAGTTGGACCAGGAAACTGATATAGCGTGAAAATACAGAGGCCTTGTCTTCCCTCTCCCTCCACCTCTTTAGGAAATGTTATTTTTAATCCATACCAGGCAGGTCGACATGCTTAAACCAGTATTTTTGCTGAAGTACTCTTGCAGCCGCGCAGGTGAAGGGTCGAGCTTGAAAGGCTGTGGCTTGGTGAAGCGTGCGGTTATTGCAGGTACCACCGGAGGGCAGCAGATGTCTTCTGCTTCACCCCCTCACCAGCACTCGCCTGCCACGTCAAAACCTATCGCAAGTTGAATAAATATTATTTAAAAAAAAAAAACCCACAAACCAAACAAAACGCCAAAACAAACCAAAAGGCACAGCGTTCTTCATTGTTTTGCAGTTACAAAGTGGCAGCTGCCATTCCCTGGGTGAACTTTAGTAAATACTACATTAAAAAAACCTATAGAGTCATTTGGTTTTAGAGTAACTTAATTTGGAGGAACTTTGCTATTCATATCCAGTCCACTACTGTTGCCAGTAGCTATTTTCATAATCTGATCAAGCCCCAGCTTGTGACAAGTTTCTGGTTTTGCCTCTTGATACTCCTATTCAGAAGATCTTCTAGTGCCTTATGCTAATAGCTGGGATTATTATTTTTTTTTTTTTAAATTCAATTGAAATTATCATGCATATGCCTAAAGAACCTGGGGAGAGTGGGAGACATTACACAGGGATGTAAAGTTTTGGGTACCATGCTTGTATTATGGCAGAGGGAAGAAAATCTGGACAAATCTAAAATTCTTTGGAAACAAGGCTTTGTTACTTCAGTTATTTACAGAACAGCTTATTTTATTTAAAGGACTTCTACTAGTTGAGGAGAAAGAAGAAAAGTTCTAACTATGTAGTCTTGTGTCATGGGTTGGTGCGGTGATGAAAATCTGGATGCTTCTAATCCTAAGTTCCTTCTTGCAAACAGTGAAGCAGAGAAGGATAATAAAGAATGAAAGACACATTTGATAATTTGAATTGCTTTTCAGCAGGTAGAATTTATATGGGAACTGAACACCAAAAAATGCTGAAGTCCTCTGCCAAGTGATGATGACATGTTTATAATTTTTAAAACAGCTGCTGCTGTTAATTTCACATACTTTAAAGAGAGAAGCAAAATATAATTTTGGGGAGACAAGTTTGTATTAAGAAGCACATCTGTTGTATATCTCTTTCACATTTCATGGCAAAATCTGTATGGGTAAAAAAAATCCGTATGGTTCTGCCCCTCCATCACTGGTAACACTCATGTAAGAACATCTATGTCTGGTCAGATCAGAGGTCCGAGTAGCGTGGTGTCTTTGCTAACCCCACTGACAGTTTTCTTTTACTGTTGTTTCTCCCATCCCACTTTCCTATCTTCCTGCAAAGTGTGGCCTTTGATTTCCTGAGAGAGATGTGTTGTCTTTTCATGTAATAGTGCCTCCTAAGATTTTCTGACATAAACTTGTCTGACTGCTTTTCAAACCTTTATATAAACTTCTGGTACCATCTTCCCATGGTATTGAGCTTCCCAAACTAATAGTATTTTGTTAAAAAGCACCCCTAAAACCTAGTTAAAACATAAGTGAGATAAGAAGATGGGGAAGTAATTTAGTTTTTCTATAAACATTTGGTAAATTTGCCCTAAATGAATGGCAAAGTGTTTTATTTGTTTGGGTTGGGTTTTTTGTGGGTTTGGTTTTCTGTTTGTTTTTTTTTTTTTTTTAAGTGATTAAGAAGATAGCATGGTGAATGTTTAACTCTGGGTAGAAATTACGATTCTAAAATTATGAGAAATTATGAGTCTGAAAATTTATCTGAGTTCAGAAAATAATTTAATATCTATATAAAGGTTGGAAAAACTAAGAACATCTGACTAACCATGATTTTAGCCAGATTTGGGAGGAGGATGAATCTTACTTCAAGGTATTAAACTTCTTTATGTGAACTTACTAGGAAAAAAATATAGTCTGGTTGAAGGGTTTCTTTTAAGGATGCCTCAGATGTGATTTGAATGGAGGTATATTAATTTCCTGTGAATTTTTGCCCTAATCTTGTAGTGGATGCTCTCCACAGAGGAATTCTACTGTATTGACATCTGGTGATTTTAGGTTCTGAGTCTACCCTTTTAGGAAACCTGTTCCAAATTGCTGCATTTTTCCAAATGTTTCCTATGTTATAAGCACCTAAAAGATTAAGTGCACATATTATGTTATTTCTCTGAAAGCAACTAATCTTTGTACTTGTTAGGTTCACATGTGGTAACTGTTGATATGAGATCAGCTTGAAGATGAAAGTAGATTTACTCTAGCAAAGCAGGGTTAAATTTGGAATTAGGCTTGGGAATTATTCAGAAATAGTCTGTGGTTGATGCTGGTCTCTTCTCTGTTACTTTCTTATATGATTGTTTTGAAACATAGAAAAGCTTAATAATACTGTTTTCTGGTTCAGGTTGATTGTGAGAAGTAAATTAAGGCTAATTTGGAGTGACCAATCAGTCAATCACTGATTCGCTTTTGTGGCAAATTAAGGCGGCAGTGTTTTTTTGGAGCAGAACCTCTATCTTTATTCTGTTGTTTAAAACAGAATCCTTTTTGCTTCTCTCTCATCTGAGTTTATATTCATTTTTTTTCTGGCTGCATTTAGCCGTTATCATTGCAGTCTTAGTAGTAAAAAGAGCACTTTTACTAAATGTAACTGCAGTATACTCTCACATTGGTGTGCACACACGTGTAATGTGCAAAGTGGGGGAAAAAATAGTTTTCATCTTTTATTATGTGTCCAAATATAGAAATCTAGAGGAAGATACACTTACATGTATAAGTCTTAATGTGCCCCTTACTGTCCAATTCTTTCTGGCTTAAAATATCTTCCAAAAAAATTTCATTGTTTTTAAAAACACAGCAAGATTTTGCAAAATTATAGGATAACACTGACTGGAAGGAACATAAGGAGGTCTCTAGTCCAACTTCCTGGTCAACGCAGCGTGAGACCAGGTCTTTGACCAGACCAGGTTTTGAAAACCTCCGAGAATGGAGGCTGCACAACCTCTCTTTACAACCTTTTCCAGTGCTTCTCTGTCTTGATGGTGAACAGATTTTTCTTTACATCCAGTCTGAACTTCTCTTGTTTCAACTTCCACCTGTTGTCTCTCATCATCCCACCATGCAACACTTCAGGAACCAGTCTCTGTGTTCTTGGTGATCTTCCTGCAGGTGCTGGAGGGCTGCTGTTTTGACTCCCCAAAGCTTTGTCTTCTGCAGGCTCCTCAGTCTCTCCTCATAGATCCTGTGTTAGTGTCATGGTATTTGATCATCTGTACAATCCCTTGTTTGTCAGCAGCCCTCCCTAGAGACCAGGCGTGATGCCCTAAGACAGAGGGCTCATTGTCATTTGGAGGGTTTTGTGTTGTTTGTTGTTTTGTTTAGGGTTTTTTTTTCCCCTAAACTTTTTTTCCTGCTTCACGTCAGTTAAATCGTTCCATATACTTTCTGGTATTTCACCTTCTGTTTGAAACTCTTCTTTATTGTGCATTTGTTGCACAGGAGGTGCATAGTACCTGCATTGGACCTTGCTGAAGAAATGCCGTATCAATGGAGGGGCATTTAATGTTGAACGTACGATATTGAATATATAATACTGATGTAGGTAATGCTGTTGCTACCACAAAGGCCTTTTGCTTCTCAAGAGGCTCAGTCCAAAAGCAGTCACTGTTAAGGGAGCAGAGAACAGAGAGATGAGTAGAGAAACAGGCTTTAGGCAACCTGTTCCACGGTGCTCTAGTAGAGAATTTTTTCCTAATGTCCAGTCTGAACCTCGTAACCTGTAACTTGTGGCGATTGTCACTTCCTTCCCCTGAAGGACGCACAGAATGTTATGGGCATTGAGTAAGTTTTCCATATGCCTACTTTTTTTTTTTTAATAGATGTAATTGTAGGTAGAAAGTGAAGTCCTGAAAGCAGTGAGAGAAGTGGGGTATTCCAAGGTAATCAGGGTTCTGTCTTGAAATTCCAGAGCTCAACAGATGAGAAAGGCAGTGGCTGTCTGTGCAATACTACTAATTTAGGCTCTGAGTACTTGACATGCAGCTATTTAGTAAGCTCAGAATAACAAAGAACTATTTGGAAGAGGATGGCTGTTCTAGACTGCTGTGTAATCAGATGTCAGGGACTGGTGTGAAGATGATGGTTGTGAGTGAGGCCATGCGTGTGGTAATTGGTTCCCTCTGGAGAAGACAGTGCTGCTGAAAATAGCTGGATTGGGTGTGAACACTGCTGCGTTTGAACTGCTCTTACTGCTGCCAGCTGTTGATGATGGGCATGTCTGGGTTATGACGAAAAATGTGGAAATATTTAGAGTGTTGAACATGGGTTTTATCTTTGCTGAAGCGACTGCAAATTTCGGTTTGCAACCAGTTTCAAGGGGAGTTGTGTGACTGCAATGTGGTGCATATGAAAGGAGTAGTGTCCTTAATGCCTCCGTTGTGTACTTGTATTTGGTTTTTCTAATCCTTTTGAGCATTCACATTGCTTATTCTGTCGTGTTTCGACTTTCTGGACTTCTTTCTTCAACTCCTAGTTCGGCAGTTTCCAGTATAGCGCAGATGTTATTTTCCAAACTATTTTTGAGGTGGTTTATTTTTTTAGTCAGGGATCCACACTAAGCTGTTTAAATCTCTCCCATGAATTGCTTCACTGATTTTTAAAACTGTGGTGTAGGAACACTTGAGGTATTCCTCAGTTGTGCAATAAGATATGTGCTGATGGTGACCATAGTGTAGTATGGTGCTGATTCATCTGCCTTTTGAGTCCTCTTGGCCATTGCTTGCAGTTGTCTGTCTTTGTCTGTAGTGACTACACCAACAGTAGTGTTGTCTCTTTTCTCATAGCAGCTCCACTTGTTGTCTTTGAAAGGTGAGATTTCCAAATAATGCAAGCTAATAATCGGTGACAAATACCATAATGTCTTTTCTTTCAGTAAGAGTTGAGAAGTGAGTATATTCCTCTTCTAAGCTATGTTCTCTTAAAGTAACTTTTATCAGTTCCTCCTAGAGTGTGCCAGTGTACTCTTTATAAAACATTTTAATTAAAAAAAATTATTTGTGGTATTTCCTTTGTCCATGTCCAGTGGGAGCTTTTGGGATGAATGTTTCCAGAAGGCTTCATTTTGCATTGATTGCTGGGTGGTTCCCGTCCTACATCCTGTACAGTGTGGAGCTTCGTCTCTGGAATGTCTGTCTGGTCCCATAAAATGTTGGGGAAATGTGGTTATATTCTGTCACCTGGGGTATAAATCCCCCGCTGTACTTTCAGACAGCATTATAAACACGTGGAGGTGCTTGTATATTAGAAGTTTTGTCTTGAAGATAGGAACAAATCCAAGTTAATCACTTTTAATTTCTCTTTTTCCCCATGTTGTTTCTCCATCAAGGCAAATGCTTTTGGCTTCTCTTAAAGGAGAGGCTTAAAATTGTCTCAAATTTCTAGATGAATGCTGGGCGATTGTACTGAGAAAGAAGTTATGTTGCTGTGATTGTAACCATCTCAGGACTTAGGCTGTATTGAAAAATAACTTGTCTTCTGCCAGAAGGCAGAAGCCTCCTTATTGCTGTCCTGATGTTAAAAATGGGTGATTATTTTTTTTTAAAGCACTAACAGCAGAAAGATGTCAGAATAGCAGTCCTGAACAGTCAGTCTTTGGGTAAGGAAGGGATGGTGTTAAGTTCCAAAATATGTATTAAAGTTTTTTTGAAATAATTAGTATTTACTTTTCACTTATTTCCATATTAATGTTACATATCTCAGTGCCGTTATCTCACATTTTTGTACTGCTTGCCCTTTGTCTTTTAACCCAGCTGCCTCACTGGCATTAAAAAACAACGGGGAGCGAGCTGGAACTGCAAGGCAGTTTCCTTTCCTGTTGTATAACTGTTCAGTTACTTTCTAAGATACTTGAGTAAATATTTAATTTGTAAGCTGATTGTCCTATGTTTTTTTTAGTGTAGATTAATATACTTCATTTCTAGTAGTGTTTATTTTCTTGATTATCTGATCTTAAATATTGCTACTCATTTTAGAAGCTGTATTTCTTAACAATGGCCACTCAAAATGTTTTCCTTCATACGAAATTGTAGAAAATAGCCTTGGAAAGAACTGTGGGAGGTCCTTTTCTGGGCCCATAGAAACAATATTTTTAACATCATTTTATGCCAACATTTGTCAGAACTATTCTATAAAATGTAATGATAGAAACTTGGGCAATCTATCCCAGTGCTTAATTATTCTTCCCTGTAGACAGATTTTTCATGATGTCTACTCTAAATCACTTTGGCACAATCATGTCAATTGCAAGCTTTTCAAATCCTCTTTTTTTTTTTCATTTTTCTTTTTCCCCTCAACATGTGTGTGTGTATTTTAGGTTAGTTGATAGGCTTCTTTCAGTCTTATTTTCTTCAGATTTGTGATTTTTAATCTTTCTAGGGGAGAAGTTTTCTTGGAATCTAGTCATTGTTACTTCTAAAGACTCTACAACTTGTGCATGTGTTTCTTGGAGTGTGGTACTACAGAATATATTTCTTTAGGGGCTTAATTTGTATGAGTGGAGTAGAAAAATGTGGCTTGCAGTTATGCCCTAGTTCATGCTTTTCAGTGCAAAGACATTGGGGTTTCAGTATCGTGGTGCTGATTCAGATTAGCTTGCCATTCACTGTAACGTTCATTATAACACCATTATGTCCGCTTGGAAGTACTGTGTTCCCTTGCCAAGATTCAAGTATTTGTATACTTGGCTGTCTTGTTGCTATGGAACGTATAAAAATGTGGTTCTGAATCTGCTCTGATGGAAAGATATGAAACCATCTTTGAAGCTTAAAAGTTGTGTCCTTTGGTCAAAGTCAATTGACTGCTGTCTCCCATCTTTTCAGAAGAAGATGCTGAACTGGGTGGAAGTGCCTTGTTAGCAATATCACTGTGGACAACATGTTTTGTTGGGCTGCTTTCAGTTTCTAGCTCTGTAGATGTTTCCTGTTGTGTATCCCTGCCCTGCAATCCTTTCTACATCAGGCAGTATAGGGTTCTTTTCTAATGCAAGTTGTATAACTTTGTTTCTTCTCTCCTCTATACTGAGGGATTTCTAGTCTCTATTTTTATTTTTTTCTGAAGCCACGTGGTGTGTAGTTCTGGATTATACTTCAGTGTTATTTGTTCACAGTTCAATTTTGAGACATTAATCTTAACCACATAATCTAGTTAGAGCATTCCTTGCTCTTGTATGTCTTTTTCTCCTTGCTGCTTGTTCATACAGGCATTGTGATGAATGTGCCTGTGCTTCAAATCAAGCTGAGGAGCTTTATTTGCCCTATAGTGCTCATATAGTCTGTACTTATCTGCCCTCCACTTGCTTTCCACACGATGTGAGAAGATCAGTATGTACACCCACTCAGTTTCTGACTTTCTCTGATTATAAAGATCATCAGTTAGACACTGTGAGGATGATGTTACCTGAAGTTCATGGCTTGTGCTGAAGCTTCACAGTGATCCTCTGTGAATGCATTATCCCAAGGAGAAGCCAAGGGAATCTCTGCCTTGATGTCACTGTTTCTGCTCTTGCTGTGCTGAATCTGCAATGTGATGGTCATTCTTCCAGCATGAGGATGATGGGTGGTCATAGGATATCAGAAGTAGAGGAATCTGCTTGTGTTGTTACCCCTGGGGCCATTTGCAGATGGGCTGTAGCCTTCAAATTGCTTTTTGAAGAACCTTCTGATAGAATATTTGGCTATCTCTGTGATGTGTGGCTGTTGGATGATACACTGATTTTTAAAATCTAAATGCCACTTTTGGTTTTACAGAAAGGATCCAGAAAATATTACTGTGATGTTGACTGGCTCTGGTCTTCCCTAGAGGATAGTCTTCAATTTTTTTTTTTTTTAATTTAAAATTATTTCTAAGGCTAAACTATCTGTCATTTTCCAATCACAGAAACAGGACTTGGGAAAAGAAATAGAAGAACGTCATAATGAACCCAAAACCTGACTTTGTAGTGGGAAGAAACCCACAAACTTGGAACATCTTTACAGGAAACTAGGTAGTTAATGAATAAAGCTAGTTAAGTGTTCTTGATTCATTAGATGTTCCTGATGGTCAGGGCTGGGCGTCATGTTATGCTATGCTGCTTTGTAACAGTAGAGGGTACTGTTGGTGTAAGATACAAAATGAGTTATTTCACACGATGCTTGGATTTTTTTTTTTTGCTCCTATTAGATTGGTCATTGGAACTGTTGACATGTTGTTACATGTTCATCTTTGGGTTGCTGTCTCGTCTTCATCCCATCCATTTATGGATTTACTAAGTAGTTTTGTGGACAATCCTCTAATTGAGTATGAATGTTTTCTCATTATTTTCGCTGACACAAAAAGTGCTTCAAAGATGGGTCTTCTGATATAGCTTGTTTTTCCTTTAGTTTTATGGAAAGACTGTTCCTTCTTTGTTCTAGATTGAGTCGTTGATTGTGCTGGATAGCTTTCCAGAGAGTTTTTCTTCTGGAGATAAAGTATAAAAAAGAACAGTAATGGTTTGAGGACAGAGCTGCAATTATTCCATCTCTTTTGTTGGACAGCCTTACAACAATCTTTCCTCCTCTGTTTTATTTACCGCATTTTTACATAGTCTCTGGCCGCTGTTCCCCACAGTTGTGTTTTATTTGAATGTTGACAGGTGTGCAGTTATTTAAGACCTGCTTTTAAGGAATGTTACTGCTTTGCCAGGGATCATTTCAATTCTGTGGAAAGGACCCGAGCTTTCCAAATCTAAGTTTCTGAGGGTATAGTTACATGGTGTGTTGATTTTGGTGGCAAATCTGCTGTAACTAACTGCTTAGTAACATTTTTCATGAGTATTTTTGGTGGTTTTTTGTCCCATACAACCTCCGCCCCCCCCTGTGAGCAGCTGTCTTGGCACAGCTATGCTGGGGGGAGTTGCAGGGCACATAGGGTGTGAAAATTTGCTTAATTTTGCTTTGCTGCCCAAGTACTGGGTAAGTACACTTTGAGGTTGGTGTTAAT
Organism: Anarhynchus alexandrinus; assembly: GCA_008711295.1. NCBI lineage: Eukaryota > Metazoa > Chordata > Aves > Charadriiformes > Charadriidae > Anarhynchus > Anarhynchus alexandrinus. Next base: position 2,900,348 of record VUYV01000099.1, on the reverse strand, counting down.
TTGGGGTTGGAATTGGTAATCCCAATTGTGGGCAAGAGACCTTCAGTTTGGTCACTGCCATATTCTAACTGTACTGTAATGTGCTTACGCTGTTGGAAATCCTAGTATGGGTTTATTTGTTGTTATGCTGGCAAAAAATGCTGCTTTCAAGTAAAGTTTTCCACTTGGCAACATGATTTAAGTCATAATGTAAGAAAAGACCCCTTGTAGGTACAAGGTGAATTAAATTACAGGATTTGTTGGTCTAGATATAGTAGCAAACTCATCGAAGCCCCAGGTTCTTCAGCTGCTGAGTCTGTCTTCCATTGTGTTTTGTCCACATTGATAATATTACTGGTACTACATTGTGATTTCATTGGTGAAAGACCCTATATAGACAAGCTTGAAAGAAATTAATTCCTAAGACCAGTTACAAAGTTATAAATTTCATAAGAAATTTATTCATAACTGTTTCCTCAATCTGTCTTTCACATTCTTTTCTGTGCTTCTGGGATGGTAGAGTAGCTTTTGGGGATGAAGTTACTTGGGAGCAGAAAATGAGATATGGCTGGCAGGGGTTGAGCTAAGATGGAGAAGGGGTGGATAGAAAGGTGTTGGGGTGCTTTTGCGCTTCGGGTATGGGAAACGGTGCTAGCACTGGTTATAAACGCGTTTTTAAACATCACTCGTCCTTTGAGCTTCACCCATAACCCTTGTTTCTACTGCTTACCTTGAGCCAGCTTTTTCTGTTCAACTGATTGCGTGGCAAACAATGCCAGCCTACTCTGAAACAGCAGAAGACGAGAAAGGAAAGGTATTTTGACAGTTTGACCTTTCAGCCGGGGGGGAGTCCTTGTGATGGCTCAAAGAAAGGGGCATGGGGGATTGTGTTCAGGGACTGTTGGTTTGTGGCTGTGTTGTGAAGCTGTACCTCCTGTGGCGTCACTGTTTAAATACTCACTAGCAAAATGTGGGGCAATAATAATCCATCTGCTTGAAGTCTTCTGGTGGGTGAAATTTCATGGCAAAACGTGTCAGTGCAGGACACTTCAGTCATGTTGAGTGTATTGAACAACTGCAGAGAAACCATCTGGATCCTGTGAGCTAACTCAGGCGATTCCTGACCTGGACACTCCAGTTTGTACACTGTTGTGTTAAAGTGGCTGTTCCTCTTGTGAGAGCCAATAGTAAAGAACAGTTTATTATGGGTAGTAGTCGTGACCTCAACAGGATCATTCTTGGATTTTCGCTCCTGGACTCAAATAGTAGCTGTAACAATACACTTCATTATCCTGGGAAGGAAATTCTTTGTAAGTGAACCCTAACCTTATAGTTATTAGATTTATCGTGTGCTCAACTCGGGGATAAATTCAGTTCTTGCTTTGAAATTTCTTGTTAAGACTTCTTGCCTGGCATAGCATTACCAGCAGACTGGAAAGTTTGTCTTCTTTGCAGTTGACTCCTCTGTATTTAATTTGTTTTGAATTAGTCTGACGTGCGTGGAAGTACTTGCACTAAAACCCCGAGAGCAGTGCTGATTTAGAACAAGGGTGTTTCACAGAATCACAAAATAGATGAGACTGGAAGGGACCTCCGGACATCATCTTCACCCTCATAGTAAAATTGGGTTTTTTTCTTATGTTTAAATGTAACTTCCTGCTTTTCAGTTTGTTCCCGTTGCCTCTTGTCCTTTCACTGGGCACCTCTGAGAAGAGTTCATCTCTGCCTTCTTTATTCCTTCCCATCAGGTTACAGTGCTAAGATCCTCCTGAGCCTTTTCTGCTCAAGGCTAAACAATCCCAGCTCTCTCAGCCTCTCATACGGCAGATACTCCAGTCCTTTAATCATGTGAGTTCAGTGGACTTGCTCCAGCACGTCTCTCCTGTAGTGGGGAGTCCAGCACTGGACCCAGCCCACCAGCAGTGCCTCCCCCAGTGCTGAGCTGAGGGGAAGGATCCCCTTGCTCACCCGGCTGGCAGCCCTCTGCCTCATGCAGGCCGGGATGCTGTTGGCCGCCTTTGCCGCAAGGGCACATTGCTGGCTCAGTTCAACTGCTCTACCAGGACTCCCAGTTCCTTCTCTGCAAAGCTGTTTTCCAGTAGGTTGGTGCCCAGCCTGAAAGGCATAGGGTTATTCCTCTCCAGGAGCAGGACTTTGTTTCCCTCTGCTGAACTTCATGAGATAGAATTCTGTCTGCACGTTTCTCTGGGCCTTTTCCATATATTTTGTCAGCAAGTCCTGTACACCATTCAGCAGGAGGCACACATTTTCCCTACTCCTCCTTTTGCTGCGAAATTACCTGTAGAAGCGCTTCTTGTTGCCCCTCACGTCCCTCATCATTTTCAACTCCAGGCAGGCTTTGACCTTCCTAAGCCTGCATTTGCACACTAGGGCAGTGTCTCTATATTCGTTCTAGCTCACCTGACCCTGCTCCCACCTTTTGTATGCATTCTTTTTATGTTTAAGTTTTGTCAGAAGCTCCTTGTTCCTCCATGCACGTCTCCTGGTGCTTTTGCTTGATTTCCTGCACATTGATCTGGACCGTTCTTGAGTTTGGAGGAGGACATCCTTCAAAATCAACTAACTCTCCTGCACCTGTCTTCTCTTCAGGCCCATAGCCTATGGGTTTCTCTGAAGCAGGTCCCTGAACAGGCTGAATTCTCCTCTCCTGAAGTCCAGAGTTATGATCCTGCAATTTGCCTTGTTTCCTTTGCTTTGGTTGTGACTTAAGGCTTGGTTCTGTGACTTCCCTGGCTTGAGCATCAGTAGCGTTAATACCTCAGCCTGCATTTCTGCTGAGCTAGCATGTTTTAATCTGAACTAGAGATTTTTGTATCTGAAAATCATACCTTGAGTGAAACAGATAGGCCAGGGCTGGGTAAATGCTAAATGTTCCTGCGGAAGGCTATATTAACTTATATTTACTGATATGTCTGTTCCTTATGTGTGTCAGTCTTAAGTACCAGTGCTGGTACTGATGCCATTAGTCTCTCTGATTCCAAGTGCTGGACACAGATTTACCTTAGAAAAACTTCCATCTGGCTAGACGTCATTGAAATGACTCCCTTGCTAGACCCATTGCTGTCCCCTTATGTGTGCCTGGAAATGGGGCTTAAATTGCACAGTCTAGCCATGCCCTGGATTGTTCTGAGATCATGGTGTAACCCAAAGCATTTCTTCATGGCAAAGCTGTCCTGTCCTGTTTGTATCCACAAAAGAAAAACTGGCCTAGAGGAGCTGACTGCACAACTCCAGCCTGGGAATTATATAGGCTGTTCTGTTTCTTACAGCTCCAAAATCTGTTCAGTATTCCCATGGTCATTAATAAGTTTCATGTGGCATGGGTATGGCCAAGGTATAATGGGATTCTGGCACGTGATCAGGAGTGGTTTTCTCAGTGGAGTTTGTCTGGTATGTTTCTTCAAGTTCTGCATCTTCTCCCCACCTGGTTACCTGTAAGCAGTGGCTGTACCAGCTGGTATTTAAGGGGAGTGGATACACCACTCTCAAATGCTGTACCTCAGACAGAATTGCAGAGTAACATCCCAGTTAGTGTCCAGTATTCCTGGTCACACAGATGGTGAAGTGCTGGCAAAAATACTTGCAAAGTGATCTGAGCAGGTTCTGCTTGCTGTTAGTCACTATGACCAAATTAGCTTAATTAAAACCAGCTGTGGGAAAGTGGTCTGCTGCAACTGATAAATCTCATTTCCTTCTCTCAAGTGTCTGTGGGCCTGGAGCTGGTGATAACTGCCTGCTTGGATGCAGCGAGGATCTTGAGGTGGTTGCAATTCTCTTCCATATGTGCAATTTTGAAGTTGGCCCTAAGTCCTGCTTTTGGCTCGTGTTTCTCCATATGGAGTCCTTGGCCTTGAGATGCTCGGGTTTGTGTATTGCATTCAATAGTGTCTATTATGGTTAGTGTTGCCATTACTTGATTTGGTTTGGGAGAATTAGTGGGCATGTTTGTTTTAGTATGGTTTAGAAAGAATGTCAAGGTTATCCAGCCTGAGAAAGATGCTCTTTTATTAAAGCTTAAAAACCTCACAAACACAAAAGACCCCCTTCCCCCACACCCAAAGCCTGACTTTAAAAACCAACAGCATAAACCACTTGGAAACATACAGTTTGTTTTCTCTGAATGACCAGTAGTCCTTTGTGGTTTGTGAACCGGTGTCTCAGGCTTCTGCAAGATTCTGTATTTGTAGAATGCTCTACTCGGTGCTGTCTCCCTTCACTTAATCCTCTCCTCCCTTTCCCTATCATCTGTTCAGTTGTGGAGGCAATTTCACAGTCAAACGTGTGGCCAAAAAGTTGCCTACATTGATGGCTTGTCACAAACCAAGAAGAGGCCATTTTCCATTTCTGAATTGAACCCAGACCTGCCAACATCAAGCTGTTGGGTTTTTTTTGCCAGTCAAATGAAGTTGTGTTAGATGAGGCAGCTGTTTTAGAGTAAGGTTAATAAAATGACTGTTGCCTTTTATAAGGAGTTCTGCTAGTGGAGTAATCCAGAAATGGCAAAACTCTAAAATTTGTGAATCCCAGTGAGCCTGTGAAATCCTGGCTGGGAGCGTGCTTCAGCAGGTGGCTGGAAATGCTAATAAGGAATGCGGTCTGTTGTGGAGCGCTATGGAAGGTTTGTCTTTCTGAGATTACGATGGATTTTCTTTGTGGAAATTGAATTAATTCAAGAATGGGAGTTGCTCTTGGCAGCTCTCAATTTCTGAACTTCCAGCTTTTGGTGAAGTGGAGTTGGCAGTTTCACATAAACTTCATCAAAACCATTTGATGTTTCAGTGATGCCGATACTGCTGGATGCTGGATTAGTGTTCTTAAGCAAGCTGCTCCCTTGTCTTGAGCTTTGATTAAAGTAGTCTATTGATCTGGGGTGTGTTTTGCTTTCTATTCTGAGGGTGGGGTTCTTTGCTTTATTTTGTTTTATTTTGATTTGTTGGTTTTCCAGAGGCCCTGCAAGTCTTCTGGAAGTCTACATGGCTACTCTAAAGAGCAAAGCTAATGTGGGTGTTTCAGAGGTGTGACTGAACAATGTAGATCATTGCATTGTGGCAGATGTGATCATTTGGAGTTTAAAATTTCTAGTGTCTTAGAAAGATGTGAAGAAAAATCTGTGTGAATGCATGTCACCAAAAAAAAGGGAGTTGCATCAATAATTACACTTCTACTGAACTTAAAAAAAAAAATTTAGTTTCTTTCCTTCAGTATTGTTCCAGTTTATAATAATAATAATGTTATCTATTATGTTTGCATGTTACAAACATGCAAGAGACTTTGTGGCTTTCCCAAATAGGGTCACTCAGGATTTTCGGGCGCAGTACAGCAGATGAGCCAGGTCACACTGCTCATCTGCATGCCAGTTCTCTGGCAATTTACTGCCTGTTTCTGTTTTGCACACGAGCTTTGTGTCACTGCAAGCTTAATTTCTGACAGACAAGGATCTTTTCAGTACAGTTTATCCTTGGACAGCAAGTGTTCTTGTGGCGGGAGGTGAGACTGGCCTCTCTTTTAATCCTAGCCCACCTTAGGAACGTGGCAGCTTGGTTGTGCTTTTAGCCAATGTTGACTTGAAATCTACACTGAGTTGTGTGGTTGGCTTTTTTTTCTGTGGTTTTTTTTTTTGTTTGGTTGGGTTTTTTAGTTTTTCTTTGTGCTTTTTTTGTTGTGTTTTTTTTTTGTTGTTTGGTTGGGTTATTTAGTTTTTCTTTGTGCTTTTTTTGTTGTGTTTTTTTTTTGTTGTGGGTTTTTTTTTTTTTATTTTAAGAAGGCATGTTTGTTTTGTGAAACAACTTAGTTAAGTGCTCAGAAGTTTTCATTCCATTGGTCCTAGAGTGGAACCAACGTTTCTTAGTATTTAACCTTCTGGGTGCCTTGAAGTCTGTTTTCTCACTAGCTCATTTCTCTGCCAAGTGCTAATTTAAAGTGACTCATTGTATTTTTGTATGTGGTGAGATAGGAGGAACACTTTCTTTAGATTGTCTCCAGCTGTATTTGTCCGGCGCTGGGCGGTGTGATGATCCACTTCCGCTTCTGCTATTGGAATAACTTTTTCATTGTCCTGCAATTTCTGCACATGGAAATGAGGCGCTACTGACACAATCTGGTCCATCTCTGGGTTATTTTTCTTATGTTTTGAGAAGCAGATTTTTTATTCAAATCAAATGCTTCTGTAAAAGAAAATAATAGGAAATGAGAATCTATATGTGCACTGTTCAAAGTTACTGTGCATTTTATCTTTTTTTGTTTGGGGGGCTTGTTTTGTTTGTTTTTTCCTCTGAGCATGGGAGCTTTCATAGTTAAGCAGATACTCTGGGAACAGAATAGTGTTTGTTTCTGGCATCTTTTTAGGATGCACAGATGCCTTCTGGAACATCTTTATTTCAAATTTGCATGTGTCATTGTTTGTTTGGTTTAGGATGATGCAAAGCTTTTGCAAAGATATAATGCCCTTTGTAGACCAGTTAATGTGGCTGGAAGGTGAAGACAAGCCGAAGGCACCCAAGCTGCTCTTCAAGACATTTGGCTTTGAAAGAACATATGCTCAGTATCTCTCTGTATATATTTCTACTATCTATACAGTTATGTACTGTGTAGGACCTCTCAAATCCAAATTTCAGTGCACGTTTTGGAAACTTAATGAGTTTTAGGGTTTGATGGGCCAGAAACCTCTTTGGCTTTTGGAATCAGTTGTGGCAATGCTATTAAAAACCAAACAAAATCCCCCAAACTTCCCCCTGGCCCCAACTGCAAAAAAACATGAGTGAAAAATGGATCCAAAAGACTTTCTGTTCAGTATCACCTTTCATGTTAATAAATGGTCTGGGTCCTTGTAATGCAAAAGAAAGTATAACATGGCCATTTTCTGGAGAAGATGCTTATAAAGCATTTGTATCCAGGAGCTGTTTTGTGCTTATACACAGTTTTCTTGTACCTTACTCCTTCCTGTCTTTTGTTTGTGTTCTGGGCAGACACCGGAGAGATGAGAAGTGTCACTATAAAGCTGTCCATATGAGCTTGCTGGCAGTTATTCTGGCAGCTGGGCCAGATGTTGTGTGCTTTAAGGTTTTGGGAGGCTTTTGACCACTGGCTTAATATCATAAGTAGTAGATCATTTTCAAACAAACTCAAGAATGCGAGTTTCCTGATGGAAGTATTTATATTTCTGCTTTTGAGGAAGGAGAGGTTTGTGAGAGCTAGCTCAGAAAAGCCAACACACAAAAAGTTTTTTCCATACCAGGGAGAGGGAGAAAAAAGGTTGAATGGCTGCAGTAGGCAAAAGACCAGGACCAGGCTATTCAAATAGTTGTTGTTCTAATTGGCATTAATTGCATGTGGGTATCTTTATTTATGTAAAAGAAAGGTAATGTACAGCAGCCTTCCAGAGCTCTCTGCCAGTTGTGTGAGTATATGTAAGTTTAAGACACTGTCACTAATACGGTTTTTAGACTGTGCTTTAAGGTTAAAAGCCCGTGCCCATTTAAATAAAAATACTACAAGAGTAAAGCAAATTTATTTCTGATTATGAATGCTTTGTATTTTATAGTATCTAAGGTAACAATTTATATTTTATTTGCACTATGAAAATACAGAATTAATTTTCCTAGTGCCAGTGCTATGCAATAACCTAATCAAGAATTTTTAGCCTATATGTCTTTAGTTTGAAACTGAACTTTTTTAAAGGATAAATTTAAGGGTATTTGGCTTTCTTTGTGGTTTCAAGCTGCTAGTATCTCATAAAGAGTAATAATGTTTGCAAATTTTGAGGGGTTTTTGATATGGAAATTGGTATTTCAAAAGTTTTGTGAAAATTATACATGTGAGCACTTAACCTCATACTGAAGGGAGTATGCTATTTGCATTTTTCTAATGATTGAAATAAGTATTATTAGGTTAAAATGATTTTAAAAATACTTTGAGAACAATTTGCACCTTTTGAAGTGTGATTGAAAGCAGCCAGAGAGCATTGGCCAATTAATTTTTGTTTACATATGTTTTCCATCACCAAAATATTATGTGGAGTCTGGCTCTCAGTTTGCATATGACTTAGTGGAGTATTTTTCAAGGGTTTATGTCCAAATCAATGTAGTTAGGTGCTTTCTTTTTTTTTCTTAAATATTTAGTTGTGATCTGTAACCCTTCCTGTCCAGTATTCTTGTTTGAACTAAATAATGGCTATACTAATAATCATTAGACACATTCTACACAGAATAACGAGATTTACCATTGTTTCAGTAGTTTTCTGTCTTAAGTCATGTCAGTGGTTAAATTGGTCTGTCCTTTAAATATTCCTAATAGATAGATCCAACGGTCATACACAGGTAGGTCTAAATACAACTTCCCCTGTGCCCCCTGGTATATCCAACATACAAGTCTGCTGTTAATTTTGATTATAAAGACAGCTGCAGTGTTGTTTTGTTGCTGAGATTATCTAGGAAGTACTAGTAATGACCCTTTTAAAATAAATGTGTTAAAGAATTCATAATTTTGAAGTATTGGCTGGAGATACATATTCTGAACCTAAAGCAAGTGCTTTTATGTTTCAGTGCGCAAATACTGTATTTCTTGATGAAAAGAGTGAATCTCTTATTCAGAAACAAGATATGGTTTCACTTCATATTGCTTTGATTGAAGACTTATACTACCACTGATACTCAAGAAAATGTCCTTGTGCTGAGCTGGTACTATCTTACTGACCCACCTTTTCACACTTGTTCCTGTGTAATTCCCCAAGTACCAATATCCATTTTTCTGTCTTGCACATAGATTGTAAGCTTAGAAGAGAGAGGTTTTAATGTTTTGTAATTTATTGCATGTTCCACTATGGAATTTGAGTGTATGACTGACTTCTTGGTGCTACAATAATAATTGAAACCAAAATATGAGACTTGGCTTAGGATATGAGCTCCTTAAAATACTGAGAATGTGCTTGGGATTAATTAAGGATTTCTCTCTGTCAAGGGAAAAACCTCTCGGATACCAATTTTATTGGTACAGTTTGGCCTGTTATCTTTTGTGATTTTTATGGTAGATCTGTACCTTATCTACAGTTGTGTTCCTCATAAGCCAAGTATATTTTCATTGAACTTCTCCAGCACCTTGATCTCCCCTTCTCCTTTGCACTTGGGGACTGTTTGTCCATCTCTTCTGGAAGGAGCAACCTGAGAGGATGGTGCTGTTGGCCTTTCCCTGGAACAGGGAGCTGTGACAGGCACCGAGGAGCTACAGATATTGGATGCTCGGAGTGAAGCACTGTGGTGTCCTTGTGCCCAGAGTTTCATTGGGCATGGCACTGCGAAGTTATGCAGTAGATCCAAATAAATGCTGATCTTATGAGCAAAACATACCAGCCCTTCCTGCTACCAAAGGGTTGTTTGGGCACTGCTGAAGACAATAGCAATGTAATATCCTTCTGAAGCATTTGCCAGCTGGCGCTGGACACCAAATCTTTTCATTCAGTTCATTCATTGCAGAATAAAGAAAACTGGCACGCTCAGAACATTTTAAAAATACATCTGTTTGGAACTTGCTTAGTTAATTTGCCACTTCATTACGAACGTCCTGATGGATGCGCACAACAGCAAGTGTAAAAGCTGGTTAGGTTCCATGAAATTCATAAAAATACATTAAAGAAATATTACTACATCTTTCAAGTTCTGTATCACTATAAGAGTTGTAGTTTCAATTAAATGACAGGAAATTGAGAGCTGATAGAGAATTACTTTGCAGTTTACAATGTAACCAGTAGATCTGGATGCCACATAAAATTACTGAGCCAAGTGATAATACTTAGCTATATCCATTCTTAGCTCTTAAGCCTTTTTGTTTTTCCAAGGGTCTTTGGAAAAAAGCAGATTGTTTATTTTTTACAGATGAGAAACACTTAATTTCATCAAAGGACTTGTTTGGGGTTGCACAGGTTATAGCAAGTTTACCCATATTGGCTGTGTTTTAGTTTGGCCATGAGTCTGCAGAGACGAGCTCTGAACCAGCTGTGCCCGTGCTCCCTGGGCAGAGCTTGTGCGTGCGCCTCGTCTCTCCGTGTCCAGTTTCTCGGCACGGAAACTGGCTGGCTCCAGGCAGAAGCGAAAAAGGGACCTGATGTCCAGGCAGAGTGGATGGCCAAGGAATCTGGGTTCAACCCTAAGCTTGGCTGTGAAGTCATCTGTCGATAAAAAGGGTGTGTTGTTGGGTTAGACACAGAAATGGAAAGAGAACCTGCCTGGCCTACTTTAGTACTCTATGCTTTAAAAGTTAGTACTATATAAATGAGGATGGTATTTAAAGAGGTGCTGGCTAGAGCAACAATGCAGAAAATTTTTAAATTCGTACAGTGCATAAGTAAATTAATATTTAGATCAGAATGAGATTTTTTCCGTTCTTATGATATTTCACAATGATACACATTCTCAAATGAGGGTGAGTCTTTCCCCCACAGGTGCATTATATGAAACAAGAACCATCCCGTTCCCACATCTCTGAACCAATACAAATATAGCCAGGTGGCACACCGGACAGGCATTCAAGTTTAGTGCGACAGAAATATCGTAGTGCAGCCTTGTTTAAAGACAATTTACTAAAGAAAAAAATCCAGAATTTATTGGAAGTGTTCTTTACAATCAGATGTTTCCTGTTGCTGAAGATGTGTCCTGTTGCTGAGTGGCTTTTCCCTTCCCATAAAGGGAATAAGTTTGAACTTTGAACCTGGGTCTCCTATCAGTTGCAGACAGTGCTGGACTAAAACTCCTCATATGCTTTGCTTGCCAAAACTTGCAGTCCCAGTTTTTACTGCTGTAAGCTTGCACATCTGTGATTAGGAAGTGTGCCTTTGCTGCATGTGTGTTGCCTTTATATATTCCTCATCTTGGATATTGAAAACGTTAGAATAACGCTGCTTGAACGATACACTTGAGATTTTAACTTCTTGTGGTGTCTAAGCGTGGGAGCACTACTGATTGTTTTTCACAGAGTACGTATGTAGGAGCTGAGATTACTACTAAGAGTGGTCTTACATATGTTTCCTTTGACCTTCACTGATGCTGTGTGAAGTGGTGCGTAGGGGATGTCATAATTATTGCCTTGAGTTTTCAATAAAGAATATGAGTAACCGAGAGCATCCTTGAGGCTGTGGTACAGAAGATGTTCTTGTAGTGGCCAGTGCTCCTAATACAGAGCCATCTCACTGTGTTCAGAAAAAGGTGGGAAAGCGGGAAAATCAGTTGTACTGTAGAAGAAAGAGCTTAGTAAAGCGGAATAAACCAAGCAATGGAGGGGAACACAACATTAATGCAAAAGTAGGATACTTGATAAATGCCACCCTACTAATTTATTATTACACTGAAAAAATTACTTAGCCCTTCCCTAAATCTGTCTTCAGCAAGTAAAGCAAAGCATTAGGAAGTGAAGGATGCCCTGTCAAGTAATTTATAAGTGCAGGCAATTGTTCTTGTGTTTTACTAAATCTGAGGAAGGATGTTCATGCTTTAGGTATCTAAGCGAGATCTCTGTGAAACAGAATTAAAATGATTTAGTTCCCTTCAGTTCCTTATATATAAGAATTATCCACAATGTTGCTTAGTTGTAAGAGTGGGGTTTTTTCCAAATGTTTTTTTCTTTGGGGCAAGGGATGTTCTGAGACCGATCTTGCCAAATGAATCCAGACAGTAGCATGTCTTCTGAAAGTGGCACTGCTTTTGTCGGCTTCGTTTTCTGACTAGATGAAACATAAGGATTGTTTTTGTTATTACTGACTGGCCTTTTTGTCACTAAGTTATAAAGACCATTGTGCATTAAGTGTTCCTTCTCTGGTATATGTCATGTAATAGAATATTGACCTCAAATAGAAAATAAATTTTTATGGCTATTGGGGTGTTTGATCCTATCTGTTTCAGTGCTCCGCTGAAAAAAGGAGATGACTGAATGACAGACCCTTTTCTTTGTGGATGGTCTTCCAATTCTGTGGTAGAAAAGCAGCACCTTAAGTCTTTTTCTTCACTCTGAATCAAAATTTTATTCTTTAATGTTGTTACTGCAATTGCTGTCCTCAGTCCAGCTGATGGAGGTCTGCAGGATATCTGGTCTCTGATGAAGTTTCGGAGGTAGAAATTACATTAAATGTTATTAAATATGGTTTGCAGTTCTGTAGGAGTCCATTGGAGTATCTGGAGAGCAGGGATATGGAATGAGAAACTGAACAGTGATCATGCATACAAGAAAGCCATGCAGACCTCAGAGCTTGAGTCTCTGTATGAGGATGTGCCAAATTACAGCCTTATGTTGTGATGTATTATTGTATTCTCTGTTTGGCTTGGTCTGTGGAGCGTATTGCTGTAATGAAATGTGGTATCGAGGCTGTGTTAAGCCTTTATTATTAAACTCTTATAACTCCTGTGGGACTGATGGTTTGTGGTTTCTCAGGACCACTTCCAAAGCAGCACGCAATCATTTTTTTACTGATTTTCTTTTTTTTTTTCCTGGGGAAGTTGGTTTATTGCTGAAGTTTTTCTTTGTTTTAAAAGAAAAAAAAAAGAAAAAGGATAAGGATAGGAGAAGTTACTGGTTCAGCTTCTCTGGTTTCCAATAGGATGAGATGAATACCTACAAATCCTTGCAGGGAGAATCTGTAAAAAGCAAAAAAAAAAAAAGTTAGTGGCTTCTCAGAGGGACTTACTGTAAAAGTCTTAACTGAAATTCTGAAGCAGCACTTAGGTAAACATACAGGTTATATACAGTTCTTGATTAAATGTGGAATATATTTTCTGTTCTCATTCTGTGTTGCCACTGCTTGTTTTCAGTTTGTATGTTGCGCTTTCATCAATGATGAAATCAAAGCAAAGACAGTATTTGCATTGGAAGTTGGTCCATGTATTTGCTCTTATGTGATTACAGGAACTTGACACAATTGGGCTTTAAGAGCTGTTTCCACGCATCTCTAGAGTGCAGTACCCGTGCACGATATTAAATGTTTGTCCTATGGTGTCCATATCTCTTTCTTGGAGTAAGAAACTTAAGATGTTTTTCAACATGGCCTTGTTTCTCTGTCTCCTACAAATCTGCAGTTTGTTGGTCAGGATCGTTGCGCCTTTATGAAGACCCAAATAATTTATTTTTCTGTTCAGAGACTAGAGAAGTGGAAAAGATACGGCAATCTGTAAGGAATAGCAGTTAAATAGTTATCTGGTGTCCAGAAACACCTAGACCTAAGGTGCGCGATCTAAGCAGCAAGATGAGTAGTTTAATTTGCCTGTGTTGGGGACACGGAGTGTGGTGCAGAGTTACTCAGGCCCTGAGACTGCTCACGGTTAACAAAACAAACAGGAGGATTTGCAGGAGACCTAAGGTGGGGAACACTGGGGTGGAAAGGGGTGTGTGTATGTGAAGAGATAAGGGGTCAGTGACACTTGAAGTGTATTCCTTGCCTTGAAATACAGTCAATCCTCATACCTGGGTGGCTTATCTGGACTGTGGTGCAAGTGCAGCAACAGATGTAGACACCTCAGATTTGCAGGACTTTTTTTTTTTTTTCTTTACACTTCAGGACAAAACTGTGCAAATCCAGTTGTGTTGCTTCAAAGGCAAGTTCAACTCTACATCCAGTATGGAGCATTGTTGGAACAGAGTTTAAATTTGTTCCCAGAGCAGCAGTGAATCTCTCTGCACAGTCTGTCTTGGAGCTCCTGATTCTTGAACCAAACAGGATCCTTGTGTGTGTTCCATAGCGGTGAGATCTCCTGGAAGAGGGGTTTCATGCAGCACTCCTCTGTGGAACACGTTCAGATAGCCCTGCACAACACCTGTGGGGGATGATGGAGCAGATTCATGTGTTGGTCCAATTTTTCATGCTGTAGCTGGGTAGTGGGTGGGAGGGGAAGGTGACCCAGAACATAGGTCCCAATGCAACTTTGACCCAAAGTTGACACAAAGTGACCCAAAGCAACTTTGCAGTCTGGCTGGTGAGGTCTCAGACCTTGTTACTCCTAGCACTGAGTGCCTTCTAAATAAGTGAGTGTTTCTGCTCTCTTTGCTGCTTCTGATGGATTGGTTCCAATCCAGAATTGCATTTCTTTTTTTTATTTATTTAAACTGGTGTAGCCACTGAAAAAATGATTGTAGCTAACATGAAAACAGATGTAAAAGGCTGGCATTGTGGTGTATACAGCCTTAAGCTGTGCATATTGGCAAGTTATTGGGTGTCAGATTGCATGATTTGGGCAAAAAGGCTGCACTGCAGTTAAGAAGGCAAAAAAAACCACACTTAAGCTGCTTTATGGAAGTAGGTAGCTGAAAGGTTAGGGACTGCTCCTTCAGACATAAACACTTCTTGGCACTCAAAGCAAGGGCACGTGTAAGTGGGTATGTTTTACATTGTGTCTTATTAAGTTTTATTTGCCTTTGAAAGATAGAACAGACTAAGGGCCTTGGGGGAAGGCACTGGGCACAGACTAAGCAGCCGCTTTGTCTCTGGAAAAAACAGTGTAGAAAGCTGGGAGGATTGTGAACTTAGTGATATCTGGAAGAGATTTAAAGCTAGAAGCAAAGAAGCTGTTCTTGTGTTCATGGAAGCAGGACTCTGTAGTTGCAAATAAATCTATCTTGCCTCAAAGAAACGCTTATTTCCATCATAGAATCACAGAATGGTTTAGGTTGGAAGGGACCTTAAAGATGATTTAGTTCCAACCACCATACCATGAGCAGGGACACCTTCCACTAGACCAGGTTACTCAAAGCGCCTTCCAACCTGTCCTTAAACACTTCCAGGGATGGGGCATCCACAACTTCCCTGGACAACCCGTTCCAGTGCCTCACCAGCCTCATAGTGAAAAATTTCTTCCTGATATCTAATCCAAATCTACCATCTTTCATCTTCTGAAAAAAATAACCTGTAGCTCTGAATTCGGCTGAGTGACAATAGCTGTCTGGGTGGAAGAAAGGTGACACAAGAGTGTCTTCTCAGTCTTTTTCAAGTTCACAGCTTCTTCCCTTTTGAAGTGTTAATGCCAGAATGAAATACAGTATTTTAATAAAGATCTGTGGTTTGTGAAATTACTTGCAGAGGGAAGGGGGGGGAATTGACTGTAATGCAGGTTATTCACAGTGAGTTTGATGTTGAAACTGTGAAACAAATAGTCACATGGAGGACTGTATTGGAAAAGGGAGCTCACATGCTTACTCTGCTTGTAATTCTTTTTGTTTATAGGAGGAAGATAATGTTCTCAGTTAAGGGAATGAAACATTATACTATTTTTGTGGGCTGCAATAATGGTATTAATTTGGTGCTTGCAATGCTTTTCAGCCATTCTTAGATAAGTCCTAATATTTCATCCGTAATGTTTGAATGCAAAATATATTGGAGGAAAATGAACAACATTTAAATTTGGCATTAACTACAAAGCAATACTTTATGTTGATAAAAATCTCAAGTTTTTTAAAAGTAGAACCCCACAGAGATACTTCAGAATTAATTGATGGCAGATGAATTTAACGCAGTTAAAATGAATTAAACCCCTTGCTATTTAGAATAATATAAAGATGTCTAAATTTTATTCCCAAAAGAGGAAATACAGTTGTTAAGTCCAGATGGATTTTTATTTTTATTGGAATAAGTTTTGAGACTAGTAATATCTATCTTTTTTTTTTTTTAAATGTTGCTACCATAGTGTTGGATATGGGATAGCACAGATATGCTTTTTAAAAGTTGTTTTAAATCCAGTTACATGAACAGTTTTACTAGTTTACTTTGAAAATTAGCACTTTCTTATTGAATTTGTAAGATTTGGAAAGTAAGTATGAGGATGATGTACAGTACAGAAAAGCCAAGGGCTCAGTCCTATGTCAAGTTATTGTCAGCTGAAAAGTGGTAAGTGTCCATGTCTGCGATTGTAGCCTGCCCAAATGTAAGGTGGTGGCAGCGGGAGCTTAACCCCTTTTCAGCACCCTAAATGTGATTGTGCTTGGGCTTTTTGCCTTGCGCCGAGGCAGGTGCTGTGGTGCTGCAGTAGTTGAGTGATCAGTTGATCACATCTGAGTTGCAAAGAGAAACTTTAAGAGATTCAATCCGTTCGTTTAGCTGAAGATGAGAGGCAGTTCTGCTATTGCTGCGTCAGTTTAAAGCTTCTCATTCCATAAAATTATTAATCCTATCATGGTGGTTCTGGGCTCCACTGGTGGTGGAGTAGAATTCAGTAGATTTTCTCCTTCAGTTGGGATTGGCATCAAAATGGGTGGCAAACCAGGAAGCTTACGACCAAAATAAGTGTTGGTTTGTCTCAAGAATACAGCTGGGGGAAAAAAAAAACAACATCGAGCATGGTACTGTATTGCAGCTCCACTTTAAACAAAATATCACATTATTACTGATGAATTTTGCAAACAGGTTCTAGGCTGGGAGAGTGATATATGAGGAAAATGAATGACTAATAAAGGGGTCTGGATGGTGGGGTGAGCTAAGTGCGAGCAGGCAATAAGTGTTTCTACATAGCCAAATGTCAGGTTGCATGTATAAAAACTAGGAACTCTAAACCACAATTGAAGCAAAGTGTGCCCCGTCATATGAAACAGTGACTAAAAGTATTGGGCATTAGCTGGTGAGCAAGAGTTGTCATTGTGGTCATGGATAAAAGTGCTGTTGTGATCCCCAGATGGCAAAATAAAAGGGTATCAAGCAGAGAGGTTATATTTTCTTGATACTTGGCACACATGCTGTATATAGTACAAAGGTGAAGGATACTGATAAATTTAAATGTGTTCAGCTGGGGAGCTACTAGTGAGAGTAAAGATGTGGAAAACATGGTGAGAACTGCAAGCAGAATAAAATACTTGGCTTAGCAAACAGTGTCAGGGAAGAGCTGGTCTTAACGGGTGAGTCCCCTAAGTGGGGACAAAATATTGATAATGCATTTAATAAGAAAAAGCTCTCCAGTCTAGCAGTCAAAAGCCTATTATGATTCAGTTTTGGTACAGTTGACCAAGCTTATTAGGCATAAAATTAAATGATTTTCAATAAATCGTAGCTACTTTGGGTAATGACATCATGATTTGTTACATACTCCAGTGTTCTGCCTTTTGCTAGATGCCTGTTGTTTTGTCTGGCTGGTGAAGAAGTTGTTCTGCTTCCTGGTGGAAGGGAGCATAAGGAGCTATTTAAGCAAAATAACAAGAAAATGTTACAGCAAGAAATGGTGTGAAGAAAAAGGGGAAAATGAACTTGTACTCTTGTGTTACAGATTCAGTGGTTCTTTCCTTTGACTCCGTTGGACATACAGTAGGCTCAGGTACAACATTGCGTTCTTCTCTATCTCCCACCTCATGACAAGGCTTCTACTTAATTGGACATGGTAGCCATGTTGGGAGGCAGGTCACAGAGTCAGACTTTTGTGGGAATCAACCATTTAGACAAAGTGGGTAAATAGGTCCTTCTGTAAGTGTAGTTGAAGTATTAAGGGTCTTAGTACAACATGAGGATTAACCTGTGGGACCCCCTCCATTACCCAGCGATGCAGAAGACCTGGACACATTACATGCGTTAGTGATGCGGTTTGTTCTTCTTTTCTCATGTGAAAGGCATTAAGATGATGTCACCCACCAGCTGAAGAGAAACTGTTCCATGCTACTAGGAGAGTTTCTCAGCTAAACAAACAGTTGAGTTATTTGGGGAAAGACATCAGGAATGATTCCAGGAAGGAGAAGGCAAAAGAGTCGTAGCAAAACAAATAGGGCTGGAAACTTGGGGTTTTTTGGGGGGTGGAGATTGACCAGCATTATCGAACCCCAGGGCAAATCCTGCTCAATCTAATTTCCTTTGGAACCTGAGCATGACCTTCAATTAAACTGAACCAGAAATCAAAAATTCTTTTGTGTTGGGGGGACTTCATGAAACCAGTAACTATCCACTTGGCTATGTGTAATACATGAGCTGTAGCCAAGGCACACCGTAGTGCGCATGATACTTGGTGCAATTCAGTTTACAGTGTATGTATAATGATATATGAAGTCCAAGAGAAAAGCTAAGAATTACTCTTATAACTTAAAACCCCTTAACATTTAAAAGATGGGGGTATTTACTGTCTTGTAGAAAAGAAAAAATAATCCCAGTGAAGGTTTTGTATTTTATCTTGCTTACTTTCCTCTTAGGTTGATAGGGGGAACATGCTGCCTTCCAACATAGCACCTGTCTTCTCCCTGCACAGTTTGAAAGAGAGCCTGCTGCCTGACACTAACAGCAAAGCTTGAACCCAGATTTCTGATTTACTAACCCCCGAGCTAGTGGTAGTAACTTGCTTTGTTTACAACACCCCGAGTGCTTTCTGCTCTCCCTGCATCTTCTCTAAAACTTGTATCTGGAAATGGATCTGTTGTGGGTGCATGGTCTGACGTGGGAGTATCTCTAGGGTGCTGAGTGCAGAGTGGATATGTTGTTGTGTTTATGGGGGAAAGAGACCCTCTATTAACTCCCTTCTGCTAATTAATACCAGTCATAACTGAAGTGTGTCGTTGCGTGCCTCCTTATGTATTGGGTGATGGTTTCTTTAGCCTGCAAAAGTAGAGGGGAAGTTGCATAGGTCTGAGATACAAAATCTGTGAGTAAAATCCAGGGAAATAATTTGATTACATACTTACACTGGAGTTATACTGGATTGATGTTGGTACAGCTAAGACCAAAATTTGTCCCGGAGTAAAATTTTTGAATACTACCTACTATGGATTTTTTTTTTCCCCCCTAATACTATTTTGGCTTCTAACTGATGTGAACACAGTTAACCCTGTGGATAGCTTCCAGTGCAGGGTACCTATGGAGTTAATCACAAATGTTGTGTTATGATACTACCAAAGGGTGGTAAACTTAGTTATGAAAAATAGTTAAACTGCTCTGTGTCTTTTGGAGTTCTGTTAATATGGAGGGCAGGAGACAAGCTAATGAAAGCCAACGGACTGACTAGGTCTGTTTTAGAAGCAGTGGTCATTGTTCTGCTTGTATATTGCAACTCAAGCTTGGATTGGTTAGGAGTAAGACAGTAAAATTTGATCTTTTGTAAACCCTTCCGCTGCAACAAGATTGAATTTCTTCATTGAAGAAATATGAAGAAAACTCATACATTTGAGAAGGGAGGCTCAGAAATGTCCAAGAGAGCTGTATGTTTATTGCTTTCATATTTAGTACTTTACATTCACTGTGCTGCAACCTTTAACTTGCTCTGAACTGATATGTGTAATAAGATGTCAAGATGTGTGATGTCTATCCAACTGAGGGATAGCTTTCCTTCTTGAACAGGAAGGAGAGAGAGAAAAACTGTGGCTATTGTGCTTCCGCTGTCCATCCCATCTCACCTTGCTGCAGACCCAGGAAAAGACAGAGCCCAGAAAGAACCCAAAGAAACAATGGCAGCTCCAGGCCCAGCCATTCCTAGTAGGTGATGTTTCAGGTTGGGGTAAGAAGGGACTAAAGTTACCTACTTTAAAAAAAAAAAAATACATATACCTTTTTTTTCTGTATTAGTCAGAATTAAACAGCTCTGAATAAATCTCCCTTTTAAGATTTCATGCTGCTTAAAACCAGTACTCGTTGACTTATACTTGCATATTAAACAATGTCTGAGAATTGCTCTTTTGTAATTGTTAATCATGCCATGTGAAGGGCAATGTTTTGTTGCAGCTTCTGTATTTTATTTGAATTGTTTGTCCTTATCTTGGTTTTCCCCTTAACTCTTTTTTCCACATGCAAATCTCAGTTCAGGGAGGCTGGAAATCTGTCCTTACGCATTTCAGATTAATGGCACTGTCTAGGTTATTCTGGATAAACTTCCTGAACTCAGTGTTCAGAAGATCATCTGGCTGTGGAGCCTTAAAGTACTGCTTCAAGGAAGATTATTAGCCTAGAGGACATGAGAATCAAATATGCTTGGAGTGAGACTGAACTGTCTGAGGTTCACGCTGTGGTATAACCTTCATGAGTCCAGATGTTTTTGCAATTCTCTTCACGACTGCCCCTTCCCTTGAAAGATAAAGTTTTGAGAAGCAAAGATAAATGCTTAATGTGATGTCTAGGCCAGTGTTTCAGCTGAAACCATTTCAGAAAGGAAAGTGTCATGCTCTGAACTTGGGAAACATTAAGCAGGCCATAGGGTGTTTGAAGAGACCTAGATTTCATTTGCTTGCCATAGACAGCTAGTACTCTTTTATTTTTTTCTTCCCTCTCTAGTTGCTTTGTTTTACTTCGTTGCTAGCAAATCAAACATGGGACCTTGAAAGTCAGATTTATATCCCTGCTATTTTTGTTCAAGACTTCTTCTACCTCCTGTGTCTGAGAGCAAGCAAGTTACATTTTTCTTCTCTGAGCCTCATTAGGGCAGGAGTGCATTGAATGTGCAACTTTCCCATCTGCTGATGTGCTTGCTGGAAATATTGAGGTTCTAAATACCTTATGGCTGTAGGCTTACACTGTTGTTAGACGTATTTGATTGCGGTACTGGCCACTGGTTGTATAGCAGTTCTTCTCACTGCAGGCTTAAAACACGGTAGTTCTAACTTCTCAAGCAACCATGTGTTATCTGGGTCTTGCTTAAATCGTTTGACTATTTTAACTTTGTTGTTGTTGCTTTTTTTTTCTTTTGAATTTAATTCTTAACCCTTATCAAAAGTTTGGCTTGACTTATGCAAAGAAAATGGGGCTTTTAAAATTTGGGTTAGAGTAGCATATCTGCTGCTGGTCATCTGCTTGTGAAAGCCTATGTGGAAGACAATGCTTCCAGATGCTGAGTTCACAATGATAGCGGAGTAATCATCTGAGAGTTTAAATCCGTGCCTGTTTAGGAGTTTGCTGTTAGTAATTCCTTATGCTAAAGTCCTTAACCATTTCTGGGAGAAGCTGTGGGAACTATGAAGGAAACTTTCTCTGTTTCCTTCAGCTGCTGAAGGTGCTCAGATAACCATTTTGTGAAGGAAGAGAAGAGCCCTGTGTCTGTCCTCCTAAATACAACTCCAGAATGAATTTGGTGACAACTTTCCTACATTTTGGATGGAGAGAGGATGGAGGCCAGGAATTAGGAATACAAGTGAAATCGTCAGGTATCAAATTGGTAGCATAGTAACAGATTCCTAGCAGGAGAGAAAAACATTGGTGACTTGCAGAAGATCACTTGCTGTTCTTTGGCTTTCTCAATTAGAATCTGGTAGTACAGCTGGCTACAATTACAAACTCTGATCTTTCCCACATTTCTAGGTTAGTGGTTATTAATTTAGATATTATGTTAATTAATAGAATTTGTGAGGCTCTGGTAGATGTTCTTGGTTTGAAGTAAACAATTTTAATTTACGTTTGGAGCTGATGTGGTTCTAGTGAGTTGGGTTTTTTGTGTTGTTTTTTTTCCCCAAATTGCATTTCTGACTATCTGTCTTAATGCTATGTGGTAGTGATGGGAAAGGAGAGGTGAACTTATTATGCTGCATTTTCCTGCATTCCTGTGAAGTAGAAAAGACTATATATAATTTTTTTTCTGCTGGTTTTAGTGGCTTTATTCTGAAAAAATGCTTTTCCCTTTTCATTTTTGATTAATGAAGTTCTACTTCATTCTTTATTTCTTTGAGCTGTAGACTGTGGGAGCTGCTTGAATCTTTGCCAATTACTGTCATGTATCGGTTGCATAGTCCTTATGTGACTTTGCCAGCATGTTCAGTATCATCATCTGTCTTCTTATTAACGCTCTATTCCTCCAATTGAAAATACAGCTGTGAATGAGTTGAGGTGCAAATGCCAAGAAGTGGCTTACAGAATACCACAAAATAAAAGTATTTTAATGGGATTTTTCTCTATCACGTGGCATCCCTCTGCATCAAGTCAGTACATCTTGTAAGTCACTGAAAGCCAATATAGATTACTGTTTTGTTAATATTGTTCTTGACTTTTATTAGGAAATACGATACAATTTCTAAAATAAAGAACACGTCAGAAGATTCAGTAGGGCAGTGTTAACTCCATTAGCCAAGTGGATACGTGGTAGTAAATGAAACAACTGTTTATTTAGCAAAGGTTGCAGTCTGGCTTTGAACAGATGCCTCCCTGGGAAAAGAAAAAGGGCATGTGCAGTTCATAGGAGGAAGTTTTTCATCTTCCTGTTGGAGTCTTTCATAAATACAGCTTAAAGCAATCAGTTGCTTTTCTACTGTTGGAGGTTGCTATAGTTTTATTAGAAAAAAAAATTCTAAGGAGTTATATAGTCTACCACATTAAGGTAACCAGAACCTTTTGAAATGTAAGATGCTAGAATGACCGCTTGTTTTGTTTTACTTATACCTATTTTGGAGGTAAGACAAGCAGGCAAAAGACCTTCCTGATGGATGACCCATACAGCGCTATCAGCAAGTGATTGCTTATTTGTTCTTTCTGTGCTTGGAGGATGAATAATGTAGTTGCAGTGTCTAATGAAGGAGACCCCTCTGGTGTATTGCTTTCCTCAGGCTGTAAAGCTGGGCCAGATGTCTTTGGGGGCCCCAATCAGAATTACGGGGGGGGGGAACCCCACCTTGAAGTTTAAGAGCTGGAAGTTACTTCCTTTGCTGATAAATCTGAAACAATAATCAGTATCCTCATGATTTTAGGTGTCACCAGGGCATGCAGGGGGTTGTGACTGGAGGCAGATTTCCCCCTTCCCTGCTTTAAACTCACAGGTTTGTATTTCTGCTGTGCTGATAGTGCTTGGTATATCTATTTCCATCAAATATGGCTATTTTCATCAGGTGCAGTATTGCGAAAATGAACATTGAGCTTGGTGCAGCGGGATTGGTGTCTTTAGGTCAGTTTGCCCAGCCTGAACGTTGTTAGTAGAAGTGAAATTCCAAGTTTTGCTGCCGATGTTGGGGATTGGTCTATGGTTCTCGTTTTTTTTGCTGCTTAGAATATTGCCCAACCATTTTGGCTGAAATCACAGAATGGTCGGGGTTGGAAGGGACCTCTGGACATCATCTAGTCCAACCCCCTGCCAGAGCAGGGTCACCTACAGCAGGTTGCACAGGACAGCATCCAGGTGGGTTCTGAATGTCTCCAGAGTGGGAGACTCCACCACCTCTCTGGGCAGCCTGTGCCAGTGCTCTGCCACCCTCAAAGTAAAGAAGTTCCTCCTCCTGTTTAGATGGAACTTCCTGTATTCAAGTTTGCGCCCATTACTTCTTGTTCTATCACTGGGCACCACTAAAAAAAACTGTTCCCATCTACCTGGCACCCTCCCTTTAGGTATTTATAATTATTGATAAGAAATATTCTAGGGAGTAGGGAAGGATAAGCATGTTTCAAGTTTATGATGTTTTCTTAAAAATCTAAGTTATTCAGTCTTTTCTGAGAAAAAAATAGAAAAAAACCAACAACCCAACCTCACAACCCACCTCACAAGAAAATATTATACCGGCAGTTATCAAAATGTTCTCTGTACTTCTTGCTTTGGTTCTAGTTCTCTAGACCAGGTGCTCCAGGTAGAAGGAATAATATTGTCATGGAAGTTCTTTTGCTCTCCAGAAAAAAGGGAGCCTAAATGAGGCTACATTAGAAGTTCTTGAAGAATCTCTCTTTTTTTTTTTTTTTCCACGCACATGGTTGAAGTGTCAAATGGACAGATAGTTCTGTGCAGACGCAGATTGGCGAGGCATGCTTCTAGCACCGGGCTGCAGTGGTGAAGCGGTTATCTTTACAGATGTCAGTTCTGCTCTTTCTGCTTATTGTTACAGAGCAAGGAAAGGCACTAAGGACTGGGCTTTATCTTGCCAGTACGTCTGGGGTTCTCCCTGCTGTTACTTGGATAACCTGGAGAAAAAGACTGTTAAACTTGTATGCAAAAGAGTAAATGGGCGTAAGGAAGAAACTGGAACATAGACTTTAGGAGGTGGGCATTCAGTCTATGCCGGGACAGGGCTACAGAGCCCAGGTGGCCTCTGCTGTACCCCTTTTGAACTTGGCTTTACATTCTTATTTTTTTGCAGTTATTTAAATAGCCTCAGAAAAGAATGCTTTCATCAGTAAGTTCCATCACTGAAGAGGTTAAAGTTGAAAATCCTAATAAAAGGATGCAACATTAAGTCCTTGTTTGTCCAGTGCTTTCATTGTTGCTCAGTAATCCTGAGTGGTATTTTTTTAACCCTGGAAGAAAACCATTCTTTTGTCCTCCTCAGTTGACCCATTGCATATGACTTCTTTTTTTTATTAATTCTTTCTTGTCTCTGGAGTTCTAGCAGAATTGCTTTACATCTGCTGAACTTTTGTAACTGTCCATATGTGTTTTCTTAGTCTAAGGTGAATGTGAGGTGTTCGACCTTTTTCATTGCAGGGTAAGTCATTTTACCTGGCCTTTGCCACAGATGTAGAACCTGCGTGTGGACAGTGACCAAGGCTTAGCGCGGTTGCAGCCTCAGTTCAGCAGAGACCAAACTGCACTGGACAAGATGAAATGTATCAGGGTGGTCTGAGCTGTTCTTGACAGAACTTCTGTCTCCTGAGTGTCATACTGATTTCTTTGACAAGCACAAACATTTTGAATAAAATAGCTAAAATTGAACGTTCTGCCTTCCTTCCTGGACTTGCAATTACCATTTAAACACAGAACTAAGCTGCATATAGCCCATCTTTTTAAAAAGTTTAAATTAATTTTCTGTTTCTTTGGG
This sequence comes from Anarhynchus alexandrinus, assembly GCA_008711295.1. Classification (NCBI taxonomy): domain Eukaryota; kingdom Metazoa; phylum Chordata; class Aves; order Charadriiformes; family Charadriidae; genus Anarhynchus; species Anarhynchus alexandrinus. The sequence goes on along the minus strand of VUYV01000099.1, from coordinate 2,875,715 downwards.
CAAAGTTATTTGTACTGTGCTTCTAAGTAGCTAGATGCTAAAGGAATAGTACTCAAGTCATCAGTGAAATAATTTACGGGTAGTTTGGAAGGATAAAACCAGTGAGCCAAGTTAATTCCTGGATTGTTGATTTCTGATTAGTAGCATAAGGGGAAAATTTTGCGCATTTGCTTGTATGTAGCTATATTGGCTACAGATGGAAAATGCAATTTGAAAACTTGATAGATACTGTACACTGTGCTTTATGGCTTTTTGGGTGGTCTGTATGGAGTTTACAGACATTAGACGATGCATTTCTCACTTGCTGCCTGGTAGCTGGATTTCTGTTGGATACTTGGGAGAAATTTCCATGCTAATGCCAGCACTGAATTTGGCACAGTATTTGCATCATTTATAGAAATTGCTATGCTTGGCTGTACTTCTGTTCATATAATCCTAATTATGTGCTTTATTATGAAATTGTTGTCAGTTATTAGATTCTTATTCAATTCCAATCTTCCTGGAAATGTAGAAATGCATTTTATTTCTGACCTGAGAAGACCTCTTGTTCTTATGGGACATTATGAAACTTCATTTCTCATGTTCATTCACTTCTGTGCTTTGTGCAGTGTTTTTGTGTATCAGCTCATTAACTTGGTGAGTAAGGCTTTAAAGTAAGGTGATGGGAGGTGAAAGCAACCTGTAGGTTGGGGCACAGAGAGGTTACGTGGGTGCCAAGGCAGGCTCTTGCAGCCAGAATCTTCAAGGGAGGGAGGAGTAGGAGCAGGATTGCCCCTTTCTCTAGCAGTGAGCTGTGTGATCAGCTCAGTCCATCTCCTGTAATCATCACACCCTGACTATACGGTATTTTAGATTCACTTGTACTTGTCTTTGATTTAGTGGGTCTGTGTTTTGTTTTAAGTTAAATACATAACTCCAGACAAAGATTACCTTTTCCGGCAGCTGGGCTGTATCTATTTGGCTTTCTCCAGGTATTTTGGGTTTTGTCTGCCTTTGGTGAATCCAGACCGCTTCCAGCCAGCACGTGGGCTGCACTGTTGTGTGTCGCAGTGACTTTTGGCCACTGTGTTCTTAGTGATACAGGTGAATCATATTGGAAGTCTGTAACAAGACTCTGATTTTTGCTATAAAGCAAGCTAACTTTGAATCTGTAATTTAGAGGCTCCTAGTGTCTTTCCTGGGGGAGCAGCATGTGATAGAGGTTCGTTTCCAAGCCAGTAGTAACTCTGTGACTTGAAGAAGTCCCAGTGAATGTGAGATGGCCTGTGGTGAGGGCAGCATTTCTCTGCTTGCAGTAGTTTGCACGTTTCACCAGCCAGTGAGAGGAGGGAGCATAGGTGCTTCTGGTTTGATGTTACAGCCTGAAAGGATAATTTACACCCTATTGGAAATCAAGAACACATCTGTGCTTCTAGTTTGCAACTAGAAATGTTATTTTGTTTTCTTATAATTCATACATTTTTTTGGAAGGTGCCTGTTTCAAGATAGCTGACATATATAATTTTACAGGATTACTTTTTACCTCAGTAATCAGCAGTGAACATCAAAAGTAACCACTTTAATTCTAGGGAAGGTGAAATGCATGTGACAAACAGAAGGTAAATCTTATGAAACATTGCAATGGAGTTATGTCATCTGTGGCACTTAGTGTTTAGTATGTGTGTGTTTTCTGGTGCGTTGGTTGCAAAGCACATGAAGTGCTGAGTTAGTAGAAAGCACAGGATGTTGTTGTAGTTATGAGGTGATGTATTTCTTACTGCATTTCCTCTTCTTGTATTTCCTGTAGGGAAGAAGGGAATGTTAGCTTGAACGGGATAGGACTGATGACAGTTTGGTCAGTGGCTGTAGATGTTTTTTAAAAAAAATCTCTGTTGCTGTTTGTTCAGTATGGATGTTGGTTTTGGAAGGAGGAAGGGTTAATAAAAATTGAATATTTTTTTCCCCCAGAATGGATACCTTCCTATGCACAATCCTGCATGTGGAGGAGTTAAGGTTGGACAGGAAATAATATCTTGTAGGAGGAATAAACTGGGAAGTTAGGAGGAAAGCAGCACATGGGGGAAGCGCAACTGTCAGTATGGGGAAGGTGGAGGAGAGATGGACAGGTGCATTTCTAACATCAAGTACAACAGGGATGGTGGGTGGCATGCAGGTGCTGGCAGAGAAAGGATTGTATGTGCCAATATCAAGTGCACACATGTTCTGCAACTTCTGTTACCTAAGTTATGTCAAACATAATTCTTCCCTTGGCTCAGAAATTAAATCTGAATAGGATCGAAACCAATGGCACAGTTTACACTGACCTATCTGGTGCAATCGTGTTGTCTTAGGTACGTGTTTAGGCTTTCTTGTTCTGTCGGTAAGTAATAGCATGAAAAGCTCGTGATCTTGTTAGGTAAACTACTGCAGCAGAAATTCTGGTGGTGTTTCATAAAGAACACCAACTTCTCTGTTTCCACTGAGCTCTTTCAAAAAAGCTATGAGAATTTTTTTTCTTTTGATTTCTTTTCATACATCCTAATGATCCTCCAAATCATTAAGCTCTGGAGGGATTATCTTTTACTTCTGTTTGTATTGGGTTCTTTTAATTGTATGGTAGTGAGACCCAGTGGTTCTCAGGGTGAGGAGGCCTCTGAGCTTAATGCAATGCAAGAAGGACACTACACCTTTTAGTTTTTCTTGTGTATCTCATGTGAATTTTAATAGTTTTATTTTTTGTATCAAGTCCTTGATTTACAAGATCACAATGTATTCAAAGATGCTGAATGCAAAGCTTGCTTTATAGAGGAGTTACAGATGTTCTGAGTGATATCTTGGTTCATTCTAGTGATTTCTAAATTATTGATTATCCACACATTCTCTTGCTTTAGTATTTCCTGGAGATTCAGAAATGTTAGTTTGGGAGTACCTTGAAGTAACAATAATCTGTGATAACAGCTGCTAGCAACTGGAAATTACAATATAGCTATTTTCAGTTAGAAATAGTTATTGTCCTTCCATAAGGAAGGTTTTGGTGCCTTTTGCAGAGGAGACACTTGCAGTTTTTATGATATTGTGTCCCTTGCTTTTGTTTTCCAGAATATGACAAACTGGGCTTCCTCCTGAACCTGGACTCAAAATTGTAAGTAGAACAGTAGGACTCTTCTTTGTTTCTGTAGTTACACATTTCTGTTGTAAGCAACTTCTAAGTCACTTGGGCAGTTGGGACAGTGGACTATACACTTCTGCCTGGGACAGCCAAGTCCTGCGGCAGCCTGGCAATTATGACTTCTTTCCTTACACTAGGCTTTGATGGCCGGCATAGGTTGTGGTTCACTGTCATTAATTCCTTAATGACTGATCAACAGGCTATAAATGTCCACCTGAAGCCATGACTGTCAGTCTGCTCTAGATATCCTACTGTTAATCTTCCAGATGAGGAAAAATGTATTAAACATTTGAAAGCAAGAGGAATGTCAATCTGCAATTTACTGGGATGCTTAGAAGTTTATATTTCCTTTCCACTTGTTGCTTTAAAAATGGATACTAGTATTTTTGTTTGTAAACTGGAGTGGAAAGAACCTCAACACGAGCGGTCACCATTTGCTATGTCAGGAGAACAACAAAGTGCTGAAGGATGATACTCTTATCATGTTTTTTTGCCATAAATCAGTCAAATTGAGACTGAACTTCTTAACACTAGGGGTCACTAGCCACTCTGTTTCTGAGGTCAACAAACAGCCCTGTGGAAATTTTCATATTGGGAGCAAAGAGACTACTAAAAACCTTCTTCCTCTACTCCTTAAAAAGGCATTGAAGCAATCTAGTGGCTTTCAATGACTTGAAGATGCCTCCCCTGTACAATGTATCATATTAATGTAAAAGCCATTCTTAATGTTTAGAAAGTTTCGTTGTACTTACAGGGTGTAACATTAAAGTTTTGAGTTTAGTTTTGCTGAGCAGCTTGAGAGCTTCCATAATGAAGTAAAAGCCTCGTAAGCGTGTTGGGAACTGCTGTTTGCAGGAAATGAGAAAGTCTCTAGGTAGGAGCTTCTTTTACAGAAGCAGCTGGGTATATAAACTCAACTATAGTAACTTATCTGGCAAAAAGGTGCTGTAGAAGAACACTTATGAGAAAAAAGGAATATGGATTATTATTTTTTTTTTTTCCTAAAAGCTCTGTATCTCATTCAGTGTGCAGGAAAGATGGTGTTTACTGCATGAATGTCTGGTCAAGGTTTCTTTCTGGTCTCATTTAATGTAGTAATCTGGGTTTTTTTTGCATGCTGTCTGCAACCCTTGCTGGTTGCACAGTTACCAATTTTCTTTATTGAATTTTATGTATTGGGACATCCTTGTGATTTAGAGACAATAGCATATGTACCCTTACAGCACTGTGGGACAAGATGATACGCTGTCGTCAACTTATACATGTGGAAGTCAAAGCAAAAAGATTAGTCCAAAATTGTGAAGTGGGGAAGTAACCTTTGAATTAATGTCTTGGAGTTGGTAAGGGGAAGAAAGGTTTTTAAGTTTTTAAGTAGTCTGATTGTTGGTTTTTTTCCAGACTGCTTTGCATATTTTGTAATATCTGATTTATTGAACATTCCCATTGACTGTCCACATACTTTTGGCATACCAGCTTCGGATACCAGCCTGTGCTGTGTCCAAACCACTCACCCAAACCATTCTTCCTTCTGTGTTCACTGTCCTTGAGTCTTCCCATTGAGTCTTCCTTCCCTTCAAGCATCCTTTTTTTTTTTTTTTTCCTTTCTGCTGACTTACCTACTTCAGTTACAGCTCTCTGAGACATAGCCTGCTCCTTTTATACTTTACTATGAGGCCAAGTAAAGTTTTTACCTGCTGGAGGGCTTCCAAAACCCTAAAAATTTTTATAAAACCTGCCCATGATAAAAGCTCTCCATTATTTTTGATTAAAGAAAGATTTTGTTGACTACTGAAAAAATATTTTTATAGCACCCTAAATGTGCATGTTTGCTTTTCAAAGCCATAAAGTTGGCTTCTAGAAAGGCTTGTAATAAAATCAGCATGATTAAAATAAATACTATGGTTAAGGAGCAAAGAAAGCAAGTGCTATACATAGGTGAAATAACTTTTTTTTTTTAACTGTAATTTTCCTTTGTTGGTTTTAGGTTGGGGTTTTTTCCATTGTTGTTGTTTGTCTTGGTTATTTGTTTCTTCTGTGGAAGTAAAGCTGGCCCTGCTTTGAGAATGGACCTGATGATCTGCAGAGTTCCTTTCCAGCCTGAATTACTATTTTTTTTTTCAATAGCAAGGGAGCCAGAAAAAAAACTGAAGAAAACATAAAACATACTAAATAAATTTTGAAAGAAAAATGAGTGACAGCCCAGGGGAATTTGCTGCTGTTCTACAAGTTGACCATGTGTGGTCAGGGAACCAAATACATTTTCTAAGTCAGCATTGAATTCTGTGGAATTTAGTGGTTAAAAATGCTTTCTGCAACTCATTGTAGAAGCACTTTCTGTTTAAAATAATTTGCTGAAAGGGGTTATATATTCTGCACTGATGACTTTATTGGCAGAAATAATTTGATTACATCTGTTGTGATATAATAATTCTGGTGGAATTTTGCCATAGATCATAACTTTATAGGGTTCACTTAATTGACAGCACGTGAGAGTCTTGTGTGACTTGAAGCACTTGGGGCAACAAGTAGTTTTCTCTCTTTTTCTCCTTCATCTTTCATTTGTTCAAAACCTGTTCCTGGCTGTTAGTTGATGTCATTTAAACTAATGACCTGGAGGAATAACATTTTCTTCAAAGGTAAATCTGCATTAAGACTTAAGTGCTCTGACTTATATTTTAAATGATATTATATAGAGGAAAGCGTTTGACAGGAAAAAATAGTAATGTGTCAATTTGCCTTTGCATCTTTAATTTTGTCATGTATTACTGCTTCAGTGTCCTCTACCCTGTAGATGTCCAGGGCATGTTACTCGGGTATAATACATTCTGTTGTGGTTACAGCAATGTAATGATTCTGTTCACTGATTCTCCTTGAGTTTGTGGAAATGGTAACGAAACCAGATTTGTTCACTTTGGAAAGAAAATCTGTCAGAAGTACTTGAAGTGTTTTCTGTGGGAAGTGTATGTCTGATGCATGCCTTGCTATAGCATTAGGGAGACTGGTATGGCTAGGAATCTCACCTGGAAGGGGATGGCCAGCTTTAAAGATACTGTACAGATGCTTCATGGAAATGAATGGTTCTGACCAGAAGTCTTGTTGTACTGAGGTTGTCAGAAAGGAGACTATCAAGAAGGAATATGCTTCATTTCTGCTGCCTGTGCTTAGGCTAACTCTTCTTTGGAAAGTCTTTTAGCTCTTAGAAAGCAGGATGGGATCCAGGTGGGGATTGCTAATGAAATACAGGATGAATGGAAAGCTGAGGACATATGTAGGCAGTATAGTTTATGAATTAGTTGTTTCCTTAGTCAAAACAAGACCTAAGGCTCCTCAGGACCAGATTAGTGAAAAAAAATCTGCTGCAAGAGGAGTTTATCTTTTAGTTATGCTTCTACCAACCATAACATCATTACCAAAATTAGAATATCAAAACAAAATATGCACGAAGTACAGAAACAGGCCAGCTGCATCAGTTTCTCCCAGGTAAAGAGGTTTCCCAAGCTGCAGAGCCACATACCGTTTTAAAACCTTTAAGAATAAAATCCAACATTTACTGGTTGTGTAGAGAAAAGTACTTATACAAAAAATATGATACAATTCACAGGTCTTAATTCTTGGAGGGGGCAACGGTTCCTGAACAACTTTAGGCCATCAATCACGTTAGTGACTCAGCCAATGGATTACTAGGTGCCACCAAATGCCAAGATTTGCAGTCGCTTTCTAACATCTGTGCTTGGCAAAGGGTTGCATGCTTTTATTATTATTAAATATTTATATTGTAGTAGTTCTTTGAGGCTGGCCAGGTCCTAGAAACAAGAGTTTCATTCACTACGAATTCTGATTCATTCTCTGAGCAGAATCTGTGTTTGCATTGAATTACATGAGATTTCTGTAGGAGGATCAGCATATGATCATGTAGTTAATTATAGACCATATCTTAATGCGTATTTAGTGGACCCAGCTGAAGGTTGCATGGTCATTCTTTATTCTGTCACTTACTACTCTGTGAATGCTTAGTTTAGTCACCTTAGTGATTACTTTGAGTATGCTTTGGCATGTTATAAGCGTAGATTCACTTCTTTTGTGCATGTGAAAAGCTCCTTTTTTGTAATAACCCATGTGATTTGAGGGCTTTTCCCTTGCGTTGTTGCCCTCATGCTTCTATATCGGCTTTCCTTACTCTGCTGGCATGCCATTTACTCGGTGAGATGGAAGCTAGTGACTGCTGCTTCTGTCCTTGTTTCAAACTCATCCTTCAAAAGCTATTTTCAAAGGTACTTTAGCAGTTAGGTGGGTGATTTGATGCTTCTAAACAACAGCCAGAGAAAAGCTTCCCTTGGGTGACGGTGGATCTTTTCACCTGCTGCCACAGTCAGCTGGAAACCTGGATTTTAAAATTTTGGCTGATGAATGATGGAGGAAGCATCCCAGGGTTTGGCTTTGACTGGGGAAGAACCACTCCCTCAAAGTTTTGCAATTGTTAGAAGATGTGCTTGAGCTTACTGGAATCATTCTTCACTTAAACAAAAAGATAATGGGTATTATAATGTGTTAACTTGAGAAAGAAAGTTAATTTTTTTAAAGGTAGAAACAGGCAAAAAAAATTGCTCTCAATTAGAAAAATATGAGATCAGTATGGTTGACCACAATAACATAATACTAACAGAGTTAATATACTTATTTGTATAATATATGGTATATATTTTATATTGTGTACTTTGGGAATTTTTAGGCAATACTTAATTAAAAGGAGGAATATTTTTTCCAGTGGGCTCTGTGCTTTGCTAGACATTCTGTGACACTGTGTATTTACATGTTTTTCCAATACTATAGAGTAGATTTGGGAGGTGCAGCAAAAATTTTNTCAAACGAAACTTGATCTAGACTTTGAAAAGACCGTAAAAATGGAGGGAGTTTGGGCGAGGGAAACACACAGATTGGGTTACTTCTGTTTGTTGAAATTTCTTTACTTCAGAGCTTTAATAATGAAGAACTGAAACAGAGCCCCTTCCCCTCATTTTGTTTCTAGGGTGGGAGGTTGCTTTGAAACTGTTTGTGTCTATGTGTGGTACTTTGCCATTAAGCACTGTAAAAATAAGCAATAAACGTGTTGGAATGCTGCACTTTCCCCATGCCTGCTGCTGTGGGGTTTCTTTGTGCCCTGTTTTCCTTCCCATTTGTCTTTGTATTCCTGTGATCCTGAGGGGGTGGCAAAAAGAAAAGAAGTGTGAAGTCCCAATGATCACCGGTCCTGCCTAGGCAGGGTAAGAGTGTGCCTCATGGGCTAAATGAAGGGATTCTGACCATCACAAGCAAAAGCATCCTGATGCTTTTTCTGAAAGATTATTTCAAGGCTTAGCATACTTCATGACATTAGTATTTTCCTGACAGTTGGTTATTTATCTCTCTTTCATTTCAGTTTTTTCTTTGACTTTTAATTCATGTCCTTCTACCTAATCTCTTCCAGTCTATGCTAATTGTTTGAGCACTTCAAATATTTAAAAAAATGAACCCTAGCTATTCACAGCGGTTCAATTACTGGTCTGTTTGTTGTTCATCCATCAAACCTCCCACGTTTTGGTGGGATGGAACTGCCATCCCTGGTTTGGTTTTTTTGTTGTTGTTGTTTTGCTCTTCTTAGCTCATTTCAGTTTTTTTCAGTTTTGATCCTTTGGAATTCTCATAAGGATTTCTCATGTGAGTCTCTGTTATCTAACTTCGGGATTCCTGTGCTAGACACAACCTCAGTCGATGAAGAAGATAAAGACTGTAGAACTCAGAATTACTGGCTACTTAGATAGAACTGATTCATTACTTGATTTGTTAAGTGCAAGCAAAGTAAAAAACTTCTGTTTGGTGCTTCTAAAAGGGCCAGTTTCCTGAAGCTGGAAGTAATTATGAACCAAACCATGTGGGAAAAGAATGTAAAGCAAAAAATATGAATGGCTGGGCATTGTTTAGAGCAGTTTTATACTGTTTGCCCCAACAAGTTCAGTTTCATAAGAAAGAAATGTTTGTGGAAAAACTGTTTTACCGAGAGTATAAGGGAAAACAGTGATAATATATTTATAGAAAAGGTAGAAGTATGCAGTAAATACATGGAGTTTTGTTCTGTTTGGATGAGGAAAAAAAAGTGCTTTCCTTAAAATCAAGAAGAAAAATTCAAGCAGCAGATACCTAAGTTTATGTGCTTCAGAATTGGTATGTCTGGACAACATTCTTGCAAAAATTTCTGAAGAAGTAGCTGCTAGAGATTATTAATAAATCTTCAAACACTAGGGGTTCTCCATATTCTTGGCAGAAAGTTGATGTACAAATATTTTAAAACCAAAAAGGAATGACTCGTAAGCTTTTCCAAACCGTTTTTGATTCTGAGCACAATAACACAATGGCCAATATGAGTTTACACACACACACACGCACACACACAAAATTGTAATACATATAGTTCCAATTAGTGTGCATATTAAATGGGAAACACTATTTGTTAGATGGGCTGCTTCTTCAAGTGAATGTCCATGAAGGTGCCCAGTATGTGTTAGATTGATTTCTTTCTTTTCTTTCTTTCTATATTCCTCTTAGGACTGTGTTTGCACATTTTGTGTTCTTTTAAGCAGCCAGATTAGTTGTATAAAAACTGGGAAGTCTGTACAGAAAAGACTCAGTTCTTTTTTCCCCTCCGTATCTGTAAGGTGGAGCACTTAGCTGGCATGTAGTTCTTCACCACAGTAGCATTAACCTAATTAAATATATGTATTGTTTGGGTTTTTTTCCCTGGAGTGGATATGGTTACAACTAGTTAACTTTACAAGTTGCTATTAACTCTTGTTCAAGCAAAAATTTTGACAGTTGTTGCATTCACAGAAGGCTAAATTTACTTTAGTAGCAAAACCCAATTCATGAATTATCTATAAGCTCATAAATGACATGTTGCTTTGTCCTCTTGGGAGACAAGCATATAAAAAGCCACACTTCAAGTTCTTCCTTCAGAAAACCATTCTAAAACTGAGAGATAAATGACTTTAATTTTGGCCAGCTTCTGCACTAGTAAGCTTGTTAAGTTTCTAGTTACTGAATATCCTCCTTCAAAGACCTTCTTGCTCTCTGAAGAACTTAAGAAAATTGAATGGATTGGGCTATCTGCACATTGATCATTCCAAAAACTTCAGTTAAAGAGGTTAGAAATACTGCATTAAGAACATTAAAGGAACTAGTCTCATTCTAATTGGTTATACAGTTTATTGCAAAGACTAGACGTTCTGTGGGATCATGGGTTTTGATATTAAAACACTAGCGTTCATCACTGTATTCTTGATATTGGTCATAATGAACAAAGTACCACACACATTGTGGAAACAGGTGATTTCTTGCTGCCTGTCCTGAATCAAAGCAGTTGCAAGTTTATCATGAAACTGATGCAAGAGTTGCCTCTGGGAATCCCAAAGGCATGCGTGTGATCACCAAGCACCAACTCTTCTGCACCTGCCTGGCTTGACATAGATCCCTTCTTGCAGGCCAGCACTGTTCCACCTCCAAAGAGAAATCTACTTCCCTTTTGTTTCCCCTTGGAAATGTTTTAGGGAATCCTCATCTGATGGTTGAGTGGAAATCAAGTGTATTGCAGCAAGGGAACGTTGTACTGTTTATCAAGCCTGCCTCTGAATCATGTCACTCACTCTGAAGAACACTCTTGCTATGGTATCTAGACAGAGCTTAGTTGTCAGCTCCTAATTTATATTTTTCTGTAGCTGGCTGTGAGGAGGTTTTGTAAATGGGGTGTATGGGAAGAGACAGCTTACTTTACTCAGTCTGCCTCTAAATTTATCTTCTGCATTGCTGTAATGGGACCAGAGACGTCAAAGCTTTGCTGTCTGGATGTGCTAAGAATGCCATCCATAAATTTTAAGAATATGTAGTAGGTCGTCAAGGCACGGAAGAGTTTGGTGGAACAAACACAAACAGACTTTTTGCATGCTCGGGAAGGACAGTAAAACCAAGACATACTTTCAACAGCTGTGATTATAATGTATGAGGTAAGAAAACAGTATTTCATTTATGCTGAAAGAAAGCAGGAAGCTTTATCGCTGTGCTTGAGAAGAATTGCCTAGCAGAAGAGAGGATGGTGATCTGCCAGGTAGTGACATGCTGTGAAACCGTTATCCTAAGCTTTCTACAGAGATGATAGGCTAGAGGAACTCAAGGTGAGAGAAACTGAAGGAACCCTGTTAAATTTAATCCAGGGGTGTATTTTATTTTACTTGTTTTGTTCCCAGTCTTTTGACGGAAACCTGACAGTAAGTCTTGCTGAGTAAAAATCTCTTTGGTTTACTGTTTAAAGTTGTCCTAGGACTGGAGGATAAAGGTAAGTTTTGATTAGGTTGATAAATTTAGAACATGCTTTTGCCTTGAGAAAGCGTGGTGTTGGTTGCTGCTAGCATCCTTGACAAATCTGCACTGGAGAAGTACTCTAAAGGACTACAGCCCTGACAAGAGCTGGTGGGAGAGCTGGTGTTGTGTGATGCCCATTGCAATGAACAAAACACGATGAAGACTACTTTGCAGCAGGAAGGTTACTTAGAGCTGCATCTGATGTGCCATGTCGGGGAGGGAGTCGTGTAGCAGTTCTTGCTGCAAGATGTTTTTGATGATATGGATTTAAATTGAATTGTGAGGCTCAGATGAGGTTTTCTCTAGTTGCTTTTGAGAAAACCAAACAATTAAATTAACTTCTATGAAATACTGTGTGTTCTTACATTACACAGAAGCCTACGTGATTCTTTCTTGGATCACAGCAGAAATGAAAAGAGGTAGAAGTGCTGCTCGTGACGCTTGCTGCAGCCCCAGTCCTGCTCTGGGCAATGAGAATCAGGACTGCAAAGGGAGGGACAGAAAACTGACAGAACATGTATGTGCTGTTTCTTCCTTGTCTGCCGTGCAATCTGTTCCAGCTTGTTAAAGAAGGATAAACTGAAAAGCCAACAAACAAAATGTCTTTGATTTGCATATTGAACGTGTTTGGATACTTCTGTTTGATTTCAGACCTTTCAATTCCTAAGAAATATCTTCCCCCTGGCTCTTTAAAAGGGCTTGAAGACCTGAAAAATGTGAGCAGTGTCCTATACAGCTGCAAAATGCTGTGCATCTTCCTCCTGCTCCCTTTCATCCTCTTTTAGTGACCCTTTTTTACATCACTGAAGGCAGAAATCCCCAAAGGTGGTTGCGTTATTTGACTGAGTCAGGGACTGTGATTTGTTCAGGATTCAAAGCTGTTTTTATCGTCAGGCTCAGGTGATTTTGTGAAGTGTTGCTATTTTGATGAATTAACAAGGAGGAGAAGATAGGATTTGTCCTGTTGAAAAGTGAAACCTATTTCAGTGCTCAGCCTTAGAGCTCTTCTTTAGCCTGTACACGAAACATCTTAGAAAACCACTTCTCTCTCTCTTTTCGAGAGCCACGAATAACTTCCTTCTGATGTAGGACTGATGTTCAGTGAAGTTAGGGGTGATATAAGATGAAGGAAGGTCTGATTAATTGGGCTGTTCACAGTTCTTTGAGACACACTTTATTCTGTTCTCTGACTCATCGTGGTTACATATGGCAGTTTGGATGTTGGTTGGATGGCCTTTTCAGACAAGCAGCTGCTCTTTGAAGTGAAGGAAAAAAAAGTTATCTTAGCAGAAGAGCATTCACTAGAACAATGTATGGAGTAAACAGAAGAGTTTTGATCTGGGTGGCTCTGCAGCTGTTCTTACTGTTAAGAGTTCTGGCTAGTCTTAATTATTTACCCTAAAGCAGTTTGGATTTTTTTAGTTTCATGAGGGCACATTAAGTCGCAGTATCTGCAAGGGTTCCTTCAGGTCAGGGTTACATTCTGTGTTTACAGCAAGGTTTCTAGAGGAAATGTTTTCCTCCTAATATGTAGCCTTTGTCTTCTTAAGACTTCAGTGTGGTACTTACTAGATTAACTGATGTCTGTTTGAATTCATGACTTATGTCTCTAATATAGGTCAGTGAAGACAGCTTTTTTTGGACTACTACTTCAGAAAGAAAAGTGAGAAAAATTCAGGGCCTCATGACTATATACAGCATTTTCTAAAACTACTGTTAAACTGCATTCCCCAATTGTGAGGTCACCTCTATGTACCATCTAAAGCAATTTATTCACTGACCAGTGGTTTTTTCCTCTCAGTTTCAGTCCAACGCAGGGAAGAAGAAGGAAAAAAAAAAAAAGCCTTTGCCATATCCAGAGTCATCTTTTTCTTTGATTAAGAGGAGTTGTTATTTCTTCCCAGCATGTCCAGCTCTTCCAAAGAAAAGTTTAAAGGGCAACCTTTATGACCCTTACCCCTGCAAAGTTACCGAAGAAACTGAAAAGGGAGGGTGTTGTGAACTGTTCTTGGTAAAGATATGCTATCAGGTAGCTGAGAGAGATTTTTCCAAGTGGGATTTATTCCCCTAAGGTTTGGTCTCTGCCAATTGCCTGTGCAATAGATCTGCTACTGCAACAGAACGGGTGGAGCTTCCTTTGTGGAAAAATAAAAATGGCCAGACCGAAGATTCACCTGCCCCAGTGTCTTGGCTCAAAGTGCTCCCGAGAATTGTTTAGGGAAGGCGAAAAATACACCAGTGAGAAGCGATCCTTGCTCCAGCATCGCTCTTCAGCTTCCGAGGAGAGGAAGCTTTGGTATTCCTGAGTTGGGGATGCTGTTAGACCTCTTAATAGCTTTTGATCCCATCTGTACATCTGGCTTCTATAACATACTGATGTGAAGAAATCTATGAATTACCTGCGTTATATGAAAGAAGGGCTTCCTATGTTAGTGTTTTACTGTCTTTAGGATCATTTTGGTTGATGTTCCAATGATGTGAGATATAGTGCACAATGAATCACTGTTGATTTTTTTTCCATAGTGTTCTGCTGTGCCAGTGTGCTCTCACGTGTAGCTAAACACTGGGTTTCTCTGAAGTGAAGTGGTCCATAGCCTGGCTGTGTTCTGCAATGAAACAAACTACATTTTTCAGAAGGAAGATTCAGTGATTAAAACCTTACTGTATCTGATTGTCTCATTTGGCATTTAACACTGCTAAGCACTGGATTTTGACATTCAAATCTACTAAACTGTAGTATCCACAGATGTAAAACTGTAATTTCAGCTATGATGCTTTAGGAATTCTTAGTTGATCTTTTTTTCACACAGCTGTAGTTTTGGGGCAGTGTGTTTTCAGAGATATCTATTCCTACTCTTCTGAGCAGGGGATTTCTGGATTCTAATTGGGTTGAATTATTTATTCTCATCTCTTTAGCACTTGTTTGTCTCTCCTGGACCTACACTGCTGGATTCATTACGCTACAAATAGAACAACACTGTTCCTGATCCAAAGAAAGCATTGCCCGTTTCTAGATGTAACAGATGAGGGTTGGTGATGAAGACTTAAGGGTTACAGCAACAAAATTATGACACTTCAATTTATCTTCTCGCATTCCTTCGTTTGGCCAAAAATGGATGTGATAGGTGAGCGTTTTATTTCCCATCAGACTTTGAATTGGCTCACTTTTTATGGCCATTGTGCTAACAGTGAGTTTTGAGAGGTATTTAAATAGAGAATCGCAGTATTTATTTTTTTTGCCAGTTTTGAGAATTACATGTTCTAATATTAGGGAGCATTATCATTTCTGACTTTGGGGAAATAGAGTTTATTTAGATGTTCTTTAAACATTTCTTTAGAAATAGAGTTTATTTAGACCTTCTTTAGACAGTTCTTTCAGAAAGCAGTTCAGGTAGGAATCCCAATTGACTGCTGAGAGAGTTTTTATTGACTTCTACTGACTAATGAGTGAGTCCTAAAACATCCCATCTCCAAATAAGTGACTATCCTCCATTAGGTCATCCTTCTCTCTTATTTGTAAAACCAGAAATATGATACTTACTCCTGAGGATGGAAACCAGTAATTTCGGTGTATGGAAACAAGGATAGATAAAAGTCCAATAACATACATTCAGGGATTATGTTGATTATCAACAAGTTACTTCATTATTAAGTTACAAGTTTCTTTGTCCAAAGATTAATAAATAATCAAAAACTCATGGAGCAGTCATCTTTTTATTTTTTATTTCTTTTTTTTTCTTTCTTTGGTAAACAGCTGCTTTCTGTGAAAACAAAATTTCTGTATTTCATGCTTTTTGTTTAGTCTAATAATTGGTATTTCATCCAGTTGTTTTCTCCTTTCCCTGTTTCTTTAAAGACACAAACAAACCAACCCTCAAATTGAATGTTTTCTTTACTCCTTATCTTTGTCTATTTGAACACAATTTTGCTTTTTCTCTGTGCTACTAGTCTTAAAGGTAAGATGTAACAGAAACAGAAACTTTTTTTAAAAAAGGGAAAAGCTTATAAAAACCAAAGGAGATCAGGGATATTACTCAATTCTTGGAGAAGTATGCAGCATGAGGTCACATACAAAATGTGCTATGGACTTTTCTTGGATTTTTTTTAATCTGCATCCTTTGGATCTGCTTTTATAAACTCAGCATTTAGTTTCTTTATTTACTTATTTAAAACAAACAAACAAACACTTTCTAGCTTGAAAGTTTATGATTCTTTTGTCCACAAGGATCCCACACTTTCTTAGGAGTTCATAAAAGGTTGTTAATTGAGAAGCTCCAGGCAGTGTTGTTGTATTCTGTGAACTATAAGAGATGGTACAATGATGTAGTCCTTTCTGATAGAGAAATCAGTTATAGCTGTATTTCTAATGTTTATGTATTTAGCACTGCTGAGACTAATCTGAAATTCCTTCTTCTGCCTAGTGAGCTAGTGCCTAGTATTTCAAAGACCAGGAATGGAATTTAGTAAGGAAGTAGGATCCTCGTGCCTTTTTTGTGGATGGAAACCTCTTCAGTGTGTTTGTGCAAAGATGGCGTGTCACAAAGGGTGAATGGCATTGGCAGTGTGTTAGTGGTCTTCAGCTGTCAGCGTGCATTTCCCAAAGGGTGGCATTGACTCGTGTCGCATCTTCACTCAGGAGGTGCATTTTGGTGGAATGCCTTTAAAACTTTGTTTTCCTGGAGCAGTGTAATGTAACCTAATCTTCTTCAGCTGGTGTTCTTGAGCAGTCCAAATAAATAAATAAAAGTATGTGTTGATAATCTTCGCTGTTAAGAAATTAATTTAATGAGAAGCCACAATTCTTGGTGGAGAAGAACAGGGCATATTTTTTAGCATGCATCATATCTTTTTAGAAAGGGATTTGGACCATCTCTTTTCGTATTTGGTCATAAAACCTTCTTGAGGAATTTGCTTACATACTGAAGTAACATTTGAAAATATTTACATCTATTTAGCTGGCTATAGTGTGATAGATGCATTTCCTGTCTCTTCCAGTGTAAGCATTCTGCTTTTCCTCTTCTTTCTATCTCCTCATTCCTTTCTTTTATTTGTTTAGTTGTTCTTCAGCTGGAACTAGAAAAATAGCAGATATCACATGATCAGGCCATGTAATTCTTTGAACCAAAGTTTGGAAACTTCTAACAAAGCTGTAATCGGAGTTCCTTAAACTTCGGTCTCAGTGTTTCCTAATCCATGCTGCGTTCCTCTTGAACATGGAGCTCCAGCTGCGTACCGAGAGGAGGGTTCATCAGCTCATCTTGTTTCCATAGTGTCTTGCACTCAAGGATATTCTGCCTGTTCAAAATGACGTGATGATCTTGACTCTACTTATAAAGTCAGATATGCAAATATATTCTTTCAGTCCCTTGCTGTTACTGGTGTATGGGAATTGACTACTATATAGGTGAAAGCTGCTGTAGTTGTTGACTTCTCTTTCTCTCTGAGTCAATAGCTGTAACTGAAGGAGAGCAAAAGAGCTGCATCACCAGACCTGCTAAAGGTGTCCTCCCACACCTTTAAGTGAACTGGTAGTATTTGCTGTGAGACTGACAGTCTAACGAAGGGGAGAGTTGATGGGACACTTCCTTTCTCATCCATCTCTTTAATAGAAGCCCTTGCCAGTTGGGAAGGGAGGGCTGGCTTATGGTTTTGTTTCAGGGTTTTTCCCCCTCAAAAAGGGATTTATGCTTTACAAGCTTATGAGATATTATGAAAAAGCATATTGAGAACTGGAAGCTGTCTATTTATTAGGCTATAAGTGACAAATACTATTCAAAGATCTGTGACCCTTTGATATTAACTAAGATATAAACAAATGTACACCGTAGCCACTCTCATTGTGTCTTCATTAGTGTCTTGTTTGGAGAGGTCCTGCAATTTTGAAGCAAATCCCATAATTGTTTTTTACCGTACGCTGATTGAGTTCACAAACTGGTTTTGAAATGTAGCCCTGGGCTTATTTGGGGAAAACAAAACAGAAAGCTTTATTCTGGGAGTCTATGAGATGCAGCAGTATTTAACTGGGCACATAGGAGTCCAAACTAAAACTTGTCCTTTTGGCCAACATTGAGCCATGTACATATGCGATGGATGCATTTGGCCCAGGGAATCTGATTGGAGTCCTACGTAAAATAAAATGCCCTGAATCTCACATGATGTAAATATGGGATCTCAGCATTGCCAAATTACTTACTAGTATTATTTCATTAGTACTTCATAATAACCACTATGTTTTATGTGCCTTTGATTTTGTGTTCTCATCACGTCTCCTATTCATTCTTCAGGTGTCATGACATACGCTTTGTAGAGGTGCTGTATAGGTATTACTCAGTTTATTTTGGACCAAAGAGAAGGAAACCCCAAGGTGAAGGGTCAACCTAGAGAGTGCGTTGCCAAAGAACTGCTTTTCGTTGTTTCAGAAACACATCTGTATGTACATTTTGTGTGCAAGAGTAATAGCAAGAGAAATCAGTCCTCAAATTAGATTATCTCAAGCAGATGGACTTTTTCAATTTTTACAATCCACAATTTAGTTTCCATGTGGAAGGCAAAGTGGTAAAATCTGTCTCTTAAAGTAGATTTTGTAATATTCAATTACAAGAGCTTAGTTGCAGACATTATTTTTTTTCAGTAGTCCAAACACTTGAGTTCGTATTACTAATTTATTTTTTTAAGTGGACTTAGATTCCAGTCCCATGCGGATGACATGCTGTCCCTGATCAAGACATGATGAAGGAATTAACCATGGTGACGTTTTCATATTTGAGATTAAAAGAAGACACACATCTGCCAAATGCAAGCAGAAAGAAAAATCTTGTTACTTTTTCTAAATCCTCTGAAAGCAGCTGGATTTTTAACTTACACAAATTGTGAAATTTTTTTAAGCTTGATATCCACATAAAAGTGTAGAGAAGCACAGAAAATGGTAAGAAATCAGGATGTGTGCTAGTCTCATAGGAGAAAAGTCAGGAAAAAAAGCAAGAGTGCATTTTCTTTTTAGTGGAATAAGCCAATTACTTCCCTTTAACTTCATCCTCATGCAGGCACTTGTATAAAAACTGCAGATGTTTACAGTTACTATGAATTGTCTACTTCATTTATTCTGGATAAATCTATTATCTTACTGGGTTTTTCCTGCACAAAATCTGAGCAAAATTTAAGGGTCCGCAGTGTCATCTAATTATATCTTTTCTGCTGTCTCCTCTGGCTCTTTACCTGCCTCAACCCAAGTGATGCTTCCACTGTAACTGGGAGCTTGAGAATCAGGAGCTGGAGTAGATGTGCTTGGACCTGGAAGATGTAGAGGAGATTTGTACCTTTGTGCCATAACAGTCATGATAACCCTGGCTGGCTTACCGCAACAGCTTTCCGTGCGATCCTTGGATTCCAGGCACATTAATGCAGCTAGTGAGATGAAGCTATTTACTAGGAAAGCACTAAGAAAGTAATATTGTTTGGTTTGGTGCATAGTTCTTGACCCAACTGTTGTAAGCAGCATTCAGGATTATAAAACGAGAATCAAACATAAGCTCTTGTAATGCCGTGCACCATGTTTTGGTAATTTGTCAGGCAGCCTTTGCAGAATGTACTTTCAGTAACAGTGCTGCTTCCATTTGGAAATAAGAAATGTAATCAAAGAAGTAGCAATACATGCAGCAGTGTAATAAGTACATTGTCATCAGATATAGAAGAGATACTTATTCATACACTTCAGTTCCACGTACTTTTTTTTTGTTACAGAACTGTGTACCTACCAACAGCGGTATCATTTTACAAAGCTGGGTTTGTTTGAAAGATGTATAGTTCTCTATCAGATGCTTCACGCAGGATGTTTTGCAGTCTGGTTTATGGAACAGCAATCTCTGCGAGATCTGTGAATCTTGCAGAAAAAAAATAGAAGGCAAATTTATATATCTAAAATTATGTTAGCATGGATAGGGGTCATGAGGTAGCAGAATGGTAGACAGCAAGGCTGTATCCAGCCTTATTCTAAATGTTTTGCTTTGAGTTACACCTAATGTAGGCTTAATGTTATGAGCATGCTGGCAATGACAGTGTGTAATGTGTGATCTGAAGAAACTGAACAAATAAAACATGTCCCTAGATAGTTTTAAAATGTAGAGTGCCCATTTCTAGTTTTCTGTAGCCTGCTGGCTCAATCTGTGGCTAGGAGAAAGGAGATGAGCAAATGTTGAATGATACGAGGTGGCAGCTACAATTGGCTTACGAGAATCGTTCTGCCTCTGGCACTCTGGATCATGAACTTCATCACGTCCAAGAAATGTTAACAGCTCGGCCCCTCGGGCTTTAGCGGCTCTGAGTATCTTTGTGGGTTTTGTAATTGACGGCTCCACCATCAGTATGCAGCAGCGATTGGCATTCTGTGCGACTCAAATGCGTGAGGGTTTCAGCCTACTATTCTTTTGCAGAAACGCCGTGATGGGCATCTGAGTGACATTTTAATTTGATAATGAAAGCGCCATTAAATCAGAAAAGAGAAAAATGCCTGTGTTTGTGGCACAAGATATTTTGTGTGACCACTGAGGTCATTTGAGAAAGGCCTGCTGTTGAAATAGTTATACAAGTTTGCCAGCAATGACTCACTACCTTGGTGGCTGCAGATACATTCCAGTTGCTTTCTACTTGTTTTTGAAGATTTTGGTATTAGGGGTTTCTGTATGTTACTTAAACTGTAAAAATGCAGCAACACTTCAGTTTGCCTAATAAAGATTAGGATTTCCCACATTTCTTCAGATATGAAGTGCTGCAACAAGCTGTGATCTGTACACTGTGCTGTCCCTTTTGACTATGTCAGAAGGGGATATATTTTAGTGCCATTAAAACTTTCTATTTTGTCAGCAACAGGCCTTTCCTTCCTGTGCCAATTTCTAAAGGGATTCTGACTGGACTCAGAACACGAATCATTCAGTGCAGCTCTTCAGGATTCAAAGTTCTAGATGCTCATGTCTTAGATGCTTTCTCAGGTCTCTCATTTAGAGATATGTATTATAATATCACCTATGGAAACCAAACTCGTGGGTTTGGGTTGTGCTAGACAATGTTACACCTGTATCTATCTCTCTATGTCTATATAATATATTTAGAGAAATCTAAACTTTGTTGTGAATAACTGACAGTGTAAATAATCAAATGTATTGTTCTGCCATCCTGTAGACGAGGAATTGTGATAGTAAAATATTACATGTTTTGACTAAAACTGTGCAGGAAATCTGTGGCAAAATTAGAATTGGGTCCGTGTTCTTAAGCTTTTTCCGGTGCTTTTCATCTGCAAAGGTTTTAAGAAATTAAGTACTTCGTGACTTTTTATTTTCTCCAGTTTATTTCCTCTTCCAGCTGTTGAAGGTTTAGGTTTTTATTCAGCAGAAATAGATTTTATTCTTTAAGAACTATTTTCTTCTTTAGAACTATATAGATTTTATTCTTTAAGAACTATATAGTGGAAGGTGTCCACACTGGTGGACACTATACAGTGGAAGGCGTCTAGTGGAAGGTGTCCCTGTCCATGGCAGGGGGGTTGGAACTAGATGGTCTTTAAGGTCCCTTCCAACCTAAACCATTCTATGATATATTTGGAAGGTTTTGTACTGTGTGCAGCTAATTGTTAAATTAACTGTCAATCTATTGATCCCCCAGTTGGAACTGGCTAGTGATCTCTTGGGAAGTGACTTCAGGACCAGTACAAGAAGGATAGTTACTGGCAGTTCAACATGGAGTTACTGTCATTCAAAATTATTTTTGTGGATCTGCTCTGTGAATCTGTACTGTTGTCTTCATCTGACTCCTGCTGTTGACCTGTAGGAAAAAACCTTTCATTACTTGCCTACTGCTAACAAAATGGTGTAGCAAATACAATACTACCAATTGACTCTTTGCAGTAGCTAACACCTGCATCTTCCACTGAATGTTGAGCATCTAACTGTAAATACATTTTTTAAGGAATATTGATAATTCTCATACTGTGATTGACATTAAGGTGTCTAATGTTACTTAGAATCATAGAATCATAGAATGGTTTAGGTTGGAAAGGACCTTGAAGATCATAGAGTTCCAACCCCCCTGCCATAGGCAAAATTTTTTTACATTCATCTATTTCATGAAAACATTACAAGGGTTAACTCACTTGAGCTACTTTGAAAGCTCAAGTGAGTTAACCCTTGTAATGTTTTCATGAAACAGATGAATGTAAAAAATTTTGCAGGTGGTGAATAGGGACACAAATAAAATTAAATGGTTTTTCCAGGTGACTCGGTAGATCTATGTTAAAAGTGTGTACTGGACTTAAATATCTCTTCTTGAGTTGCTAATCTTGTTTCTGTACAAAACTAAATGAAAAAAACTTCCAATATTCTAAATTTGGCCCCAAAACCACTAGGCAAGCTGAATTGAGCCACATCTCAACAGAAGAGCAGCAATGTCATCTGTTCCAAATACTGAGAGCATGCATCCCTTGATGATAGCCTGTCAGAACTGCTCAGCAGTTTGTTTCAAATGCTTGAAAGGTATCTTCTAAATAATACTTTTTTGTAGTTTTAAATTTGATCGTACCTTAGAAAAGTAGCCAAAGCAAAGTGCTCTTTATGTTTTCTTCCTTTTGAAAGGCTGAAGTGTAAAATGGTATCTTGATATTTTTCTTTCATGAGTTTACCTTCCTAGGTATGAAAATCTTGCAGCAAAGCTAGTGTTTTATTGCTTTTTCAGATATCTTCAACACTCTCCTTTGTTTTTTGTTCTCTTGTGATACTATATTGCAACAAATAAATACCTGTCTGTGTGTGCTATTATTCCCCAAGGCTGTTTTTCAGAAAAGCTGTGAGGAGAAGAAATAACCTTGTATGATTGCAAAAGCTGGTTCATAGCCAGGAAAGTCCTGACTCTCTACGTATTTTTTCACAGGCCTCCAGAATTGGCATCAAAGTATGCAAATATCTCTGAGGGAGTGTGCAAGCCTGGTTATGCATCAGCGCTCATGACTGTCATCTTCCCAAAGTAAGTAATTACTTTACTGGGTTTTTTTTCCCCTCTTTCCCTGGTGACTTCTCATCCTTCAGGGTGGATGATCTGCAGAGATTGTCTTGAAAACCGTCGTTACTCTGTCACTTGATTGGTTCAAGGAGAGACTGGTGTTGAAATTCTGGGCTATTTGAGCGGTCAGTGGCAATGGCTTAATTGATTTTAGTCTGACTATGAGCCTGCTCAATGAGTAGAGAGTTCTGTGTGGTGAATAATCAAACAAATTATATTGTCAGTGCATGATACAGATGTGTGGTCAGGCTCATTGCTGGTACCAGATGATGCAACCCTTTGGAAAGTTAGGTCATGAAGTGACAGATTAAGTTGTCTGGAGCTGTAAAAACAGGGTAAAGCATCCCTCAGGTGCCTGGAGGCTTTGCAATAGTTTTTTTCCAAAGAGTCAAAGACATGCTATTAACAAGTTGTGCATCTTAATGTGTTGAGAAGTTATTGTTGGCTGAAGTGTTACTAGTTTCTTCCGAATTTGTTTCCCTCTGAAAGGGTGGAAAGTTGCAGTACCATTTGATGGCCAGAAATGAGGAATGTAATCATAACAGATCAACCAAAACTTCACTTTAAATTTGGCTTATGGCTTTCTCTAATGCACCATGTGGCTTCTGCATTTCAAGGAGTTTGTAGAATTGCTGGGAGACAGTTCAGAAGATAGATTGGCCAGAGTGTAATACTGTTGAGGCTTAAGGATCCCGGTTCGGTTCATCAAGTGGAAAATTTGACTAAATGGTTATTTGACCTTTGTACAAGCTTCTAATGCATGTCAAAAAGATGCTCTTGTGCAGTGAACTCTGGCAAAAGCCGTTGTGGACTTCTTAACACAAGAGGTACTTTTCTAAAAGACACTTTGTTTCTTTTGAGAAGAGAATTTCAGTGACTCGCAGGTATGGAGGTGAGGTTGGGTGACCACGGCCTTCAGGCTGAGCCTGAAACTGGTGGTGTCATCTTTCTTCGTTTTTATTAGCAAACCTGGTATCTGCAAACTTTAAAAATTAAAATCTGACATTGCCTTGTAACCAGCAAATACTACAGCCAGGCCTTAAAAACAAAAACTAAGTGCTGAGACTGTTTTCCATCACCAGTGTAAACCAAACAATTATCATCATTATCTTCTGTGTGAATTTTGGAACTCTGATTAGAATGTAAATAAATATTAGAACCGAAGATAGATACGTAATCATCCTCTTCTTTTAAGAATTTTCTGAGTGCTTTAAAATCTGCGTTTATGTACATATTAAATGTAAACAGTATAAAAAAAGAATGTAAGGTAATATAACTGTGGTAAGATGCCTGAAGCTAAAGCCTTCCTTTCTTTATACAGCTGAAACCTAATTGCCCTTTCTAAGGCATGGCTGTTATTACATATTGATTCTGCAGAGATAAATTATATACACTGAAGGAAGACTATTTAGTACAGTTAAGGCCAGAAAAATACCATTAATGGTCACTTACCCTGATTTGTTTCATGACACAGGACATGATGTTTTCTTCCAGTAAATTCATTGTGGATCACAGGCTAGTTAGCTTGATTTAAAGATTTCAGTTAATGGAGAACCTGGTAATAACGTGCTACATTATTCCTATGGATAAACTAACTATTGCAAAAATATTAACCTTACCTTAATTTTAAATTTATTTAAGACTGTGGCTTGAAGAAGGAGTGTTTTGGCCTGCTAGAATCTGAAGTGTTATTTATTCTCTCCCTCAGTAGCTACTTAGAAATTGCTGTTCACTTACCTTCTCCTGGTAGCTAAACAGCATTGAACTAATACCATGCAAAGAGGTAGTAACTTAACTGTGGTCTAACTAGGTGGTGGTTCTTATATTCATAGTTCTAAAGACAGCATCTTGCTGGGGTTTTATGTTCAGTTGCTTCTCTAACGTGAAACCTAAACCTTACTGAGGTTGACTTTTTTTTCAGGATATCCTTTGAGTCTTTTCTTAGTTGAATTCAGTGTCGGACATTTCATTATTTTTCTGTAGTAAGGAACGACTGGCTGACCAGTAGTTCTGTGAAGAATTCCATGCTACACTTCAGATGCTTTCTCTTCTGAAACTTCTCTCGTACTCAAAGAATTATGCAAAGTTAATATTACCAAGCCAGGTATCATAATTTAATATACTTAGAACTCTTGAAGTCAAATTAGCTTGCCTGTTGATTTAAGAATTTGAGCTGCATGGTTTCTTTTATTCTAGCTTTTGTTTTCAGTTGCTCATATCATTAGGAAAACATCATCTCCACGGCTGACATTTTTCAGGCTTGGTCTTCGCTACAAAATGCGTGGTTTTGTTGTTTTTTTTTATTATTTGTGTAAAGTTGTTTTGGCTGTTTTCAAGCATGAATAAAATGAATAAATGTTTTCCCATTCTAAAGGTTCCTGACTTTTTACTGCAAGTCTAAATGTAAATAGGCAAAATATGATGGAAATAGTTGAGATAGAATAAATATTTTTCAGAGGATGTAACTCTTCTTGGTAAGTGCTTCTTTAATGGTAAAAATGTGAGTTCAGACTTTACCAAGCGTAAGCAAGCACTAGATGGATTAAAGAGCAATGCCCTGAGAAATCTCAAAATGTTGTTTCTGGTAAGGAAAGACTAAAGAGTTTTTTTTATGAGGTCCTCAGTCGATCAGTCCTCATTCTAGCTTGATGCCTTCATCAATAATCCTGGCTGGAAAAAATCCTAGGTTAAGTGTGCAAATGATGCGCTTATTGGAGAGTACTAAATAAAGGATTAGTTACTTTTAGAGAACAATCTGGATTGCCTGATTTAAATGGCCACAGTCCAGCAAAATATATGTTAATACATCCAATATGAAATAAGACATCTGGGAGGAACAAATGCAGATTATACTTTCAAGATAGGGAAACTTGTCTTGGAAACAAGCACAGAGAAAACTTCATGTATTCTCAACAAAATATTGTAGCTGAAATGCTATTTCATGTTCATATGTACACACATAAGTTGAGAAATTTGTGTAGCACTGATTCAAAATTAAACACACGCACCCCCGAAAAAAAACCCACAACCCAAGACTTCTAGAATACTGTGTCTAGTTTTGATGGTGAAAGTCCAAGAAGGGAGTGGAAATAAGAGAAGGAAAGGATTGAAGGAAAGCCACAAAAATGAATGAGGACTGGCTTAAACAGTAAAGTAAACAAGGCTCCTAGAAATAAGTCATCTTTCTGAAGCAGGAGTTGTATCCAAATGAGAAGAATAGGAAAGAGCATTAACTTTGGCAAGTTAAATATAAACCATAATGAGGTAGGCCAAAAAAATGTTGAGGAACAACATTATAAAGGCATAAAAAAAAAAAAAGCTTTTTGTCTAACTGTCAAAAGTAGAAAGCCTGCCAAGAGATCCCGATGGGCTGATAGATGATCATAATATTAGATGTAAGCTAAGGGAAGGTAAAGCCATAGCAGAGAAGTTATTTGCATTGCTATTCATGGCAGCACAGTTCCCCTGTGGAGCCTTCCTTTCTGGGGGACAAGCTGGGGGAAGCTGACAGAAGGTTGACGTTTTGGAGCAAATCGGCACAATGAATTGCTAGGAAAAGTTCTCACTTTGTGAAGAACTCGGTGGTGAAGTTGCCGAGTTACACATGGTTGTGTATAATCATTGCTTAAATTGGCCTTAGAATAGAATGAAAAGCAGTAAACGTGTCAGGTTTTTCAAGAGGGGCCCGTGGAGCGTTGGGGAAACTAGAAACTAATAGTGAGCCTGGTTTCTCTATTAGGCACTTTGGTAAAAAAGATATTAAAAAAAAAAAAGAATGGAATTAGTGTTCATTCATTCACAGGAATAAAGGTGATGGATGACAGAGAGGAGTCAAGTTGTCTTCTGCAGCAAGAAGTCCTGCCCTGTAAATCTGCTTCTGTTGTTTGAATGGCTGATTGATCATTTCATAAACGCGATTTAACTAATACTATATGTCTGATTTTTTAAAAAAAAAAAAAAAAAGGCAAAACAAAACCCACACACCCCAAAAAACCAACAAAACCCAACCAGAAAACCCAACCAAACAGTGTTTCAGAGATTTTTGGGAAATCAAACTAGTGTAATCCAGCTGGAGTTAGGTAGTGACTACGTAAAGATTGGAAACTGTATGGAGAAAAAAAAATAAGATTGGGCAGTACAGGGGCATTACCCTTGGAGTCCTGTGGAGAACGTGTGCTGGGGTCTCTGCTGTTCCGAGTGCTCATAAACTATCTGGAATGGAGGATGAATAATAAAGCACTGACACATTTTTCCAGGTAGCAAAACCAAAAGCGGAATGTGAGAGGGATCTCGCAGCGCTCAGTGATGGGGCAATAAAATAGCAGGCCAGTTCAGTTCTGATAGATGTAAGGTAGTGTTTTTTGAGAAGACTGATCTGACAGCATATACCTAATGATGGACTTATGCATTGCAAATCGGGAAAGAGAACTTGGAATTACTGTGGATGGTTCTGTGGATGGTACTGTGGATGATTGACCAGTGATGGTTAAAAGACTCTGGATATATTAGGAGATAAATGCAGAAAACCCAAGAATATGTTGTGACACTGTATAAATATCCCTTGTGCCTCCATCTTCAATAACACATCTAATTCTCTTCAACTAATTTTGAAACAGATGTACAAGAATTAGGTATATATAGTGGTCATAAAGACTAAACAAAAACAGAGCTATTTCCATGCTCAGAATGAATGAACAGACTTAGACTTTCCAGTTTGAGGCCGAGCAAGCAGAGGGTATTCCCAGGTATGTGTAACATAGTGAATGGCATGGAGAAGGTGTTTAGGTGATTGCTTGTCTCAGTACAAGATTTGGAGGTACTAAATGTAAATATTGTGCACCATGTTTAAAATAAACAAAGGGAAATGCTATTTCATGCTATTTCCAGTTACGTTTTTCTGAGAATAAGTTCCATAGTGGGCAAAAGATGAAAAAAAAATAAAAAGATTGACAGTCAGGTTCTATTGACCATAAGGATTCAGAAACAGGCGTGGAAATCTCTAAGTTACAGGAGGCTGGAACCTAAATGGATATGGGGACAGAGTGTAGCTTTATATACTCCCCACTTAAGCTTTTTTACTGAAATATTCACCAATGGCCACAGACATCAAGTATTGGGCAAAATGGACGTTTTGTCTGATACATTTTGCCCATGCTTGTGTTTTTGTTTTGCTTGGTCCTGTGTTTTTGAATTATTATGCCTTAAGGGCAGACTGGCGTAGCGTCAGAAAAACATGCTGTAATCTGAATCGTGGCAGTGGCTCCTCACCACGAGAAATGGATGCATGATCTCAGTACTGCATCTCAGTGTAGGAGCTGGCTGTGGGCTCTATCTGCTGCTCACTGTAAAGGAAGGAGTTATCTAATTTTTCCACTTTCCAGGGCAATAGGATTCTGCTACTTGCAAATCTCCCAACAGTAGATAATGATTCAAAGGGCCTGAAGTACAGTTACTGGTTTCGGAATGATACAAAGAAAATGACAAGTGTCTTTGGTAAAATGACATCGGTAGGTCAGAGAATTAGACTACTATGTTCAGTGAATTAGACTATTTTTAGTAGGTCTGAGGTCACCTACAAGTCTGGAGCTAATGCTTTGACCTTTTTGTAGAAGGCGCTAACTTGTGTTTGCAGTGGTAACACTGCAGTCTCCTGCATGTCTGGCCTTACTGTGGAAACGATGCTGCCTGTGTACAGTCCTTTCTATGCCCTATTATTTATCAAATGAGAAAGGAGACCTCTGCCCACGGTTTGCGGCTGACATGCCAGCCTGGGACAGTTCAGCTACTGACAATTTTCCAACCGCAAGCTCTTGTAAGTTGGCAGCCAATACTAGAAATTAGAGGAGGCAGTAAAGAGGGAATGTCTGCAGCCTGCAGACTTGTAAATCTGTTTGGTAAGAGAACACGGGAAAGAAGTATTTAAAGAAAGATAAATGGTATCTGAAAGGATTTCAGAATAAGGGGGAAAGGGGAGGTTCAATATACAACCTATGTATAGCTGTTGTGACCAAAATAGTGAATTTAATATTTGTGATTCAGATACATAAGACCATTTTAGTACTAAGGATATGATCGTAAACGTCTCTTTCTAATTAACTGATACTAAGAGATAGTCCTATATGAATCAAACTTTTTTAGGTCAGTTCAGAAACAATCAGTTTGGTTTGTTTGATTATTCTGGTGCAAACTTTCTATTGATTAATGACTGGTATTTTATTCACGGTCTTTTTTTTTTTTTCCTTATATTTCAATGCTGCAGCCTGATCTCCACTGTGAGGAAAAACAGCTCTCCTGTAATATTTTCACGCTGAATTGTTTCTTTGTACATAAAGTTCAAATTTTCTTAAGCTTCCGTATCAGCGGAGAATGCATGACAGGGATTTAAGCCAGCCATAGAAATTTCAGTGGGTTGTTTTCAAGTCATTCTTCTGTGGGTTTTTTCTGATGTTTAGTTCCCCCTTGATATTGTAGGTCGTAGAATCCTGTGCGTTTTGCCACTTCCACAAGCCAGTTGTGTATAGCTGGGACAGCTCCCGAAGGCCTTTCTCTAGAGTATACAGGGTGGACTTCTGTCTCCTTCGTACCAGAGCTCAGCAAAAATTTCATTGCCATTGTTGTCTTGCAGGTATAGTTCATGCAGCTTTTATATTTTAGGAAAAAAAAACATTCTTACATGCATACTTACATACAAATGGCAGATAGGGGCTTCAGGTGGAACTGAATCTTTAGCAAGAGCTTTAGTAGGGGTCAGGATAATTTAAAATGTAGTCCCCTCGTCCCAAATACTTCCCCATTTGTTTCCATATCCCCTTCCAGGAAGCTGTGCCTCTTATAATAAGCATATGAGAGCATCTTTCCATTCCACGCTTTCCTGCTTTGTTACTTAGATATTCAGAAAAATATATATTTAAAATGAGAATTTTTAACTCTCTGCTTAGAACTGACTTTATTCATGTTTGGCTGTCTTGGTGCCTTGTGAATTACTGCCATACCCAGCATGGGCTTGTACTGAAGTGACAGGGCATGAGCTCAGTACTAGAGATTGTCAGCGCAGGTGACGGCTGCTTCCTTTGTGATTAACTATTTAAGGAGAGCAGAGGAAGCCAAAAGATGGCAGCTTCACATGGTTTGTGAAAGCTGACTGAAGAAATAGACTGGATAATTAGTTTGCCACTGAGGATTGCTATGGGAATTCAAAACTGTTCCCTGACTATAGTGCAATCCATCTGCTGCACATTTTGCGGTCTCTTCAGGTGCAGTGGGTAGTATCTCTGAATTTTTTTAGATACAAAAAATTGTATATATATGCTGAATTAGTTATTGATAGTAAGGTTTTTTGTCTTCTAAACATATGTATAATGTACATCTCATTTTGAAATACACTGAAGTGGTTCATTTTATTAATTGGAACTGTGAAAGTGGCTTGTGTCCGATGACAGAGTGGACACTTCTTGAGGCTCCCACTGAAGTCAGGGTCCCTGTGTCCCCAACACTGCTGTGAGAAAGACTTTCTGCTTCCCTTCAAAATGAGATTACTCCTGTTCTAGGAATGGGGAGTACTCAAACCCCTATCCCTTCTTTAAGTCTCTTGCTCTGTGCTTGTGCATTCAGGAATAGCATA
This sequence comes from Anarhynchus alexandrinus, assembly GCA_008711295.1. Taxonomy (NCBI): domain Eukaryota; kingdom Metazoa; phylum Chordata; class Aves; order Charadriiformes; family Charadriidae; genus Anarhynchus; species Anarhynchus alexandrinus. The sequence continues at coordinate 2,845,518 of VUYV01000099.1, read as the reverse complement.
TGATGATGGCAGAGATTGTTTCAGAGCTCAGAGTTACATTTGGTGCCCTAGTAACCGCTGTAATCACAGCTCTGTAAGGAAATTTGTACATGCCAGCGCCCAAAAGGGTGTTTAGGGGTGCCGGAGCGCTGACCAGGAGTCTTTATCACAAATCCCCTCAGATCCTGTATCTTACTTATTCTGCCTGTCCCCACAGCAAAGACGAAGGAAATGCATGTTGCATTATTGAAGTTTGAATTTGCAGGGACAAGTTGATGCAGGTGTATTTTTTTCCTGGGCAGTGCTGAACATCATTAGCTTCTCTCAGTTCCTTGGTTAACTCTGGCTAAAGTTGTTCAGGACTCAAAGGAGGGGACAGGAGGGAAGAAAGAGGAATTGACGGTGCCCTGGTCGGTTAAGCTGTTGGTGTTTCCCATTGCTCCGAGCTGTTCAGCGCCTGGCTCGTGCCAGGGACATTGGAGCATGCTGCTGCTCACGTTTACCTCCTGTCACCTCCTTACTCTGTGTTTTGTAAAACCCAGGCTAAATAAACATGCGAGCCAAAACATGCACGCTCCTCAAATCACTTCTGGTGTCTGGGCAGCACCTCCCCACCCAGAGTTCCGTGGCTTTTCCAGTAATGCATCTTCCTGTGCAGTCAGCTGCTGACCCACTCTCCGTGCTGGCAAGGGGAGCATTTTGCACTGCTCTACTTTTCTTTCCTCGTGATTTTTATGAAGTAGTGCCTTTTCTCTCCCCTATATGTTGGCTCTGGAGTGAAGATTTTCTCACTTTTTCACCTCGACAGTTAGTGTGTTGTGTATTATATCCAATTTGAAGGCACTTACAAAGAGGATGATTTTTAAAAAATATATATTAATGTAGATTTTGAGTGACAGAATTGGTTCAGAGTATACAACAGGTATAATTTCTATGTTTGGTTTATTGTCACATGCTCATTTGAGAGACTTAAATTGCTTTCACTTCTCCCTAAAGGTGAAAAGTATGTTATCTCACAAAGTATCTTGTCACAGCTGGCTGTACTTTAGTGAACATAAAGCGCAGTCTGTATTTGCTTTTAACGTTCAAATGAGGACTGTTGTCTGAGCTGTTGCAACTTATAACTGGGGCAATTGGATCGCCCTTCACAACACCCCAACTGCTTCAGTCCCTTCCACCTGCCTTGTCTAGAGGAGGAAGCTGGGATTAAGAGACAGCATTTGGTAACTCTTATTCAGAGTGTTGCAAACCTCTGGTACTGAAGTGGTGGTAACCAAAGCCCCGTTTAAAGTGGGGTCAAATAACTAATTTTTCCACAACAGATTCCCTGCTTTTTTATTTATTTAATTTTTTTTTAGAGAACAATGATAGGGAACGTAATTCCAGAGATGAGCAGATGAAACTGTACTTCAGTGCTAGTTCTTAAATTCATAGCACCGATTAACCAGCTGCAACTCGTACTCCAAAACAAACTTCAATGGCAACAGCTCATTTCTTCACTTCTGGCAGCCTCTGAAGATGTGCATGCTGCTGCAGTCAGGTTGAAATAGAAGTGGCATAATGTAACAATATATTTTTTTTTTTTTTTTTTTTAAAAAAAGAAAGCTTGGGTTCTGTGTCTGCATCCCCTTTTCTATGTGGCACTGTTAGCTTAAGGAGTTCACTCTGCCCCATCACTGCTCCATTACCTGAGCTAGCACAACTGCCTGCGGACAGTGCAATAAACTGGATAAGTAAAAAAGTAAAATAATCCTTATGTTCGAACCTGAGTTTTCCCTCCTCCATCTATCTACTTGTTTTTTGCAAGATTATTTTTAATCTGGATCAGTTCACTGATCTAGATCATGGAATTACCAAATTCCAAATACAAACCCCACCAAGGGTGCACCTTGGGAATGAAGAGCTAAGGTGATGGGACTGCAAAAGCTCCATAAGCCAGTCTGGGCACCAGGACAGAGGTATGGGGAGCTGTGACTCAGGAGGCAGTGATCTGGTTTCACCTTCAGTTCATGCAGGTTGTTCTCTCTGTCCTGTGTTGACTTTTTAACCTATAAAAAAAAGTGGGCAAAGCAGTAGATGCAATTCCCATGTGCTGAGCCACTTTTGGAGCTGAAATCTTTCATGCTTAACCTCTCTCAAGTTTAAAAAAAAAAAAAGTATGTGAACCCATGTGATGCGCAGGCTTTATGCCTGAAAAGTTTGTCTTCGGATTCCTTTTCGTGACTTCTGAATTAAGTGAGACTGTTAGATGAAAGCTGGAATATGGGCACATGGACCTTACTGAGTGTGTGCCTTTCTGGCTTCAAAAACGGTGCAGAGCATATGCACTGTCGCTTCAGTGTACGTACACTGCATTTTATGCCAGAGTGGGAACAGGACGGGTTTTTTTTGGTTTTGCATTTTTTTGTTTTCCAGAATACTGCAGTTATTTCTATATTGTGAATTTTAATTGGGGGGGGAGGGAGGGGGAGATATTGCGTGAGCATGATGATTGTAACAGAAACAATAAAATTAATCCGTGCCACCAACTAAGCATATTTTATTGTGCATGTGTGTTTGGGCTCTGTTGCTGTGGCCCATCTGCTCTAAAGCTATACCAATAAGAATATTTAACTTTCAGGAAAAATCTTGCAGCAAAGATTGCTTGAGGATCTAAATGCATTTGAGTGAATGAAAATATCACTGAGCGTGAAATGAAACGAAGGAAAAATATCAGTGAGCATGAAAGTTAGGCAGTATATGTAATACCACTGTAGTTTTGATATGCATGTCTTAACTTCTTTTCCTCAAATCCCCCTAAGAAAGTGGGTTTGGGTATCTCTGCTTTTATTAAAACTCTGACTTTGACTCTCTGAACGTTCATCTTTCTTGGTCCAGCCCATCATTGCCCCAGAGCCCCCTAGAAGTTCCCTGGTGTCTCTGAGGCTCTGTCTGTCACCAGAGCTTTCCTCTTGCTGTAGAAAAGCGTACAGCTTCCCACAGAGTTTTCTGAATTGTGTTCAGGACTGGGTAATCGTTCCTTCTGAACTCCCTACTGATGGTTTTCATCAAGTTTCCTATCTTTGGGTACATTTCAAGTCAATTTATTTTCCTCTTCTACCTTTCCCTCCTCCTCTCTTACTGTCACACTTTGTTCTATTATTGAAACATTTCAGGAGAGTCAATGCATGCAAATGCTGTCACTGAGGCAATGAACATTGGCTAAGAATATGGATGAAAAGCAAGTCTGATAATTTATGCAAGATTATTAAGCCAAATTAGAAACAGTCTAGGGAACCTTCCAACTCTACATTAGGCAAATGAAGGTAAAAAACTAGAAAGATGAAAAATTCTCTTTGTAGCAATGTGAAAAGTCACTTGAGAATGTTGTTTGGATAATATTGTAGAAGCTCTGACTCCACTGCAGCATGAACAGTGTGAGCTCCGTTGGCAATTATTTTCTTGGTACCTTTTACTATAATTCTGAGTTAACTATGCAGCAAAATAAAATCCATAAATTAATTGCTAAATACTATAGAAGCAATGTTGTAACTGTTGTAATAGTGTCAGGGATCACAGTAGCTTGGTGAAGCTCCTGTAGTTTCCCAAGGACTCTTGCTCGCTGGTTCAACCCAACCCAAATCACTTGTAATGCTGGAAAGCAAGACAAGAGCGTTAGCACATACTGCAGTGAAGCTGACTGCAATGGGATGGCATATTTCACTAGTATTATGCACTATGTTTTTAAAACTCTGCTTCTATTTTGCTAAGTTCTGAAGATTTATGCATTCAGAAAAAAGTTGTTTCCTTTTTGTGTAATCTGCCATACCTTTAAGAGTGAACTTGTCGTCTTCTCTCCTGAAGCTCTTTGAGTCATTGATTTACTTGCACAAGAACTTTCTGTGTGCAAGTCAGGGCTGTAGCTTGCTTCAGCGTCCAGCATGTAAACCAGAAAAAAACGTGTCCAGCTCTCTTAAGAGAAGTGTTTCATTGTGATTTTCCTCAAAATCATTGCATCTGCCACGCTAATTTGTTATTGTTCCAAGCTTAAACAACTGATGTAAGCTTCAGAATTGTGCACATTTCGAATAATGTGTCTTGTACTGTTCTTGGAAAACAGGGAAAAAAAAAAAAGATTTTAAAGATTTATATGGTTTCCCCTTTCTAAATTGATATTTTCTAATGTTTCTAATCTGTTTATCAGCTGTGCCAGCCTAGGTTCATGTTTCTACCAGGACATACCTAGGAATAGATGTAGAATTGAACTGCTGAAAATGATGTCAGTGTGATGAAGAGATTGCTGAGAAATTGGATTGGAGAAGAGAAGGCTCCGGGGAGATCTTATTGCGGCCTTCCAGTACCTAAAGGGGGCCTACAGGAGAATTGGGGAAGGACTTTTTACTAGGGCATGTAGCGATAGGACGAGGGGGCTTTAAACTGGAAGAGGGCAGGTTTAGACTGAACATTAGGAAGAAGTTTTTCACTTTAAGGGTGGTAAGGCACTGGAACAGGTTGCCCAGAGAGGTTGTTGAGGCCCCATCCCTGGAGGTGTTCAAGGCCAGGCTGGACGTGGCCTTGGGCAACCTGGTCTAGTGGGAGGTGTCCCTGCCTATGGCAGGGGGGTTGGAACTCGATGATCTTCAAGGTCCTTTCCAACCTAAACCATTCTATGATTCTATGAAATGAATTAATTTGTCTAGGAATGAAACAGATTAAAATATCGTCGACCTTCTGTGGGGTCTCAGAGAGCCTGAAACCAGAAGGATACATAAATACGCCTGTGCACAAAACCACAATGCTTTACCTGTTACTCTCCTAAATAAAAAGCTGTGTATGCATCTGCTTTTACTTTGGGCCTGCCTCTGTTATGGAATCTCTGCTGTCTTTAACGGAAGGCGATGCTGTATTAGCCACCAGAAGTGTTTGTTTCTGGGCTTGGATCTTTTTTTCTTTTTTTTTTTTATTACAGAAGTTTTACACTGAGAGCAAAGACTGGCCCATGGATGAGCTGTTCCAAATATAAACAGTTCCCATGAATGTTTCAGGAAAGATGGAATAGTGTTAAGTCACCTAAAAATGACAAGCAAGGGAAAGCTGTTTGGGACACGATGGCTTTCCCTGTCCCTGCAGCCATCACTGGGGTCTGTGATGTGCTGTCCTGGGCTGGCCAGGCACTGCTGCCCCCGACCCTGCAGGGCGAGCAAGTCCATAGGATGGCAGGTGTTGTGGTGGGACAGTCTCCGGCTCCATCTCGGACAGAAAGGACCGACTTTGGAATGGTCTCAAGGATGTTCAGAGCTACACCAGATGCTTCACCAGGCAATGAATTAGGGATAAGCAGCACAGCATCTATCTGCTCTGCAAGTTTTGTTTATATTTTGAGAATTTATTTGTAAATGTGTAACGCGATGGATGGGTAGGTATTTAAAGCTACGGTATTCAGCTCCAGGCAGTCTTAATGCAAGCTGTGGCAAAACAGGCAACTCCTTAGAGCCAGTGGTGACCAGCTCTTTTTGCTTTTGAGTCATTTCTTAAACAGTGTCTGTGGAGTTTAGGCATCTGCAGAGGAAGATTTTGGTCCCAAGGCTCTGATTAAACAGGCCAGCACACAGTCCATCGTTGCTGGTCTTGTTCCTGCTGCTCTTGGAATGGTTGAGAAAGGTTGTCCAGAATTTGAAGGAGGCAAAGTATGCTTACATGTCCTGGTTTAAGCAAAGAAAACTAAAATAAGAAAACCTCAAACTTTCTCTGTTTTTTTTCCCCTTGTTGGGGATTTTAGTCAGCACATGTACCAGGCATTTCTTTTCCTGTGGACAGATCTGATCTCCTGGGTAATAATAACTATTTATGGAACAACAGAATACCAAACAGTTTATACACTCTAAGCTTGTTTACTTCTGCTCTGTGACTGCTCATTTCACATAGGGGTTTCCTCATCTGTCAAGAGTAAAGAAACTTGGCTTGAGTAGACACATCTGTAAAGAAGTAGTTGGTCTTGCTCTGCCATGGTATCCTGGAAGAAGATCTGTTCCTGCTCAGCCAGCAAAATTTCCCACCTGTGCTCAGTAAGGAAAGTGACAAGTAGTGTCATCTTTTCTAAGAGGAAAGGAAGAACTGTTCTACTTCACTCCTCCCAGGTCTGGCATCTGCTCCTCATGGAGGTGTCGGGGGGAAGGTTTGAAGTGCCGATCTCCTCTGTCTCCTCTCTGAGAAGCACGTTGTTCGTTACTGCATTATTAGGTTTTTGCTGTAACTGGAGGACTCCTAAACCATGTCCAGACAGGGAATGAGAGGAAATTGGGACAGCAGTTTGTTTTGGTTTGTTTTTCTCTTTGTAGTAATAGGACTTGATTTCCAGTGTTTTACCATCTCTTGTGGGTTGTTGGACGGAAAACACAGAGGGTAAGCAGTGCTTCATTCTGCATAATTAGCTGCCAGATGTTGCACCCTCTGAGGAGGAGGGAAAAGTGATGGTTCCAGGCCATCCAGGACGAAGAGCAGAGAAATGCTGTGAAACAAGCTGTGTCTGGAGTGCTCTAAGATACAGAATATCTCACTTAAAAATTCAGAGCTGTGTGAGGTTTGCGGTGCTGGCTGTTGCACGTTCTGTCTCCATCTGAACAGTGGCTGTGCAATGATGAACTGCTGAGATGTTTTGATAGATGCCAGTTAGAGGGATGTTTTTGACAGATTTTTTTGTAATGATTAATGTCACTCTAAGCAGTTGTTTGTGTTTCTACATGTTTGTTTTCGTTCATCTCCTATTTATTTCCCTTTCGCAGCAGTGCCCAGTTTACCATAATGAGATTCAGGAAGCTGAAATCAGTCTCAATTAGTGAGGCTACTGTAAATATTTTCACTGACAGAACTGTCTTTATTCAGTTAAGATCTCAAAATATTTGAATGTTGTTTTATGATAACCAGTTAGAAGATCCAGTAATTCAAATAAAGTGATGCTAGGAGGGCAGTTTATTCTGAGATAATCCCATCTTTAGCTAATCTAAAGAAATCGTGCTCTCTGAAGATGCAAGAACCCCAATAAAAGGCAGAGGAGAGGTGAGAAGCATGAGAGGAAATGGAAGAGGAAAAGGTTCCTGAAGACAAAATTATTGATTACTAGATCTAACTTTGTTAATAAAGTTGTCTGTCCTGTCTAGAAGTGCACAAGGCATTGTTGGCTGCATTTGATAAACTAATGATCTGGGTTGCCCATATCTGGAGAGTGTGAAGTGGCCATCACTGATGAGACCTTCTGCTTCAGTAGAGGAGATGACCCATAAGTATCCAGAACATCTGGCCTAGGAAGAACCCTCAACATCTTGTTCACAATGACAGCTCTGTGGCTGTTAGGGGGTAAAAAATTAAGTGGGAAAATCAGTGTTAAGTACTGGGATACTTAAGGTTTTTCTAGAGTTGTTTCTGCAAGTTATTATTTAAGCACAGCACTGACTTTCAGCTGTTGCTTAGTTTTCTTCCTAATACCTAAGGCCTGGCATGTCAGCCCATCTAAAGGGTTAGACACAGAAGAGTGGAGGTTTCCAAACTTGTCCCAATTTTCAGGTGTTGAGAAGGTTTGTCTGCTACATTTTATTTAGGTTTGACAAGCACCTTCTGCTTGTCAGACTACTAAACAAAATTTATAAAAAAAATAAATAATACATTTCTCTAGCAGATCACAGTTTAAATTCTTGATCAGCAGCTTGGAAATAGCTACAAAACAAAAGCATAAAATTAACCAAATGCAAACTTCTGAATATACCTGGTATCGATCTCTTCATTTCATGAGCGGCTAGAAGGTTTTGGAGGTTTGTCTTGACTGTGGAAGCCAAGTGTCAACGCTTCAATACTCTGACTCGATATTCAGTACTCTGACTTGATAATGCTGCTTTGCACAGCAGTCCTAGGGAGGAAGATGCTTGTTCCCTTCCAGGGTTTGCTCTGTGTTTTGTATATGTTTCATTATTTTCATTTTATTTTGTTACTACTATTTCATTAAAGTACTCTAGTTCCTTCTAAACTCAAAAGTCTCTTTTTCCTTCCTCTGCCTCTCTCTTTGAAGAGAGGTGGGGGGGAGCATCTGTCGGTCCCATCTGTGGTGCCCCACGTCCCCAGTGCCCACTTCGGCCTAAACCACGACACTCCATGCCGCAGCCCTGGGTTGGTTTCTCTCTCATGCAAGGCGATCACTTCCCTCCCTCTCCTCTGTTTGTCCTCAGAGCACTCCTCTTGGCTCCATCTGCTTTTCCGTATGGATGCAGTGCACAGATTGTGTAGGACATGGCCCTCCTTTACCCCTCTTGGGCTACATCTCTGTTTACTTTTTTTATAAATAAAGTGGTAACCTTCGTTATTCACAGCATTTTTAAGTCTTCTACAGCACTTCATAAATCCTGTTTCAGGAAGCGTGTTTAGCATGCACGTGTCCTAGTCGTACTGCTTCCTAGCTGTCTGTAGGCTCCCCAAAGCACAGTAATGGTTCAGAGGAGAACCTGAGACAGGTGTCTCTTCTCAACTTTTTTGGACCTCCAGCTATCCCATTTTGAAAGAGCTGGTTCTAGATAGCATGTGCCTACCCAAACCTTAGGTCGAAAACAGTATAAGAGGGCCCAAAAAAGCTGAAAGTCACTTCCAGTCTTGGAACTCCCTAGAAGCTGAAGATGGCAAGACTAAGTGCATTAGAAGGTGAAGTAACTGAATTGTGGGTACGTGGCTTTCGCGTTTAAATTTGAGTACAGGCATTTTAGAGGAGTGGTGGTGAAAAGAGCCAGGAGAGGATTATGTTGCAAGGCATAGATTAGAGTTACGTCTTATGTTTGTTTATTCACGTGTGCATTCTATATTTCTACCTTTGTATCTAAAAAGGTGACTCTGTATGAAGTTCGATAGATATTTTTTTTTCACTTTACAAATTCTTTAGTTTTAGGAAGCAAGGAGGAACAGGATAGAACTGGCAGTCTTGGAGACAGCAGATAAGTCTGAGACAGAGCGTGCTGGTGGACCAGGGGGTTCAGGGTCTCCAGGGCATTTAAAGGGAGCAGAAGGGCTGGGGAGGGAGTACCTCGGTGATTTGCAGCGGGCCAGTGCAAAGCTTTGCCTCCCAGGCCTTGGAAACTCTCTCAGTTCCCTCTGGCAGGTACAAACTGGTGGGCTTTCAGTAAGGGTCACTCAGGAAAAGACCCCACAGTTCACATCACCCCTGAAGCATGACAGCCACCTTTACTCTGCTGAAATGAAATGAGCTAATGTGTTTCCCAGCAGACTAATTGCTCGTGGTTTATTATAGAGACTATTTGGTGCCCTGTTCTGAAGACTGTTTGTTCCGGACAGCATGTTTTAGAATATGTTTGTATGTGCTGGCAAATTTTTCAGGTTTTTTTTTTTTTTTAAAGGTCACCTTGGGTTTAGGGAAGTTTAAAGAGCTGCAACAGCTAAATAGATACAAGAAATTCAAACAAATCCTGAAGGTGGTTGGACTGTGGAATTCTTTTCAGCTTTTCAGTCTGAACTTCCTTAAATTTGCCAAAGTACTGAACTGACTCATTTACATCTGTATTCTAAGGCCTTCCTGGCTTCATTGCCTACAGCTGCCTTAGAACTTTCTAGGTATTTCATTAAAATTATCCTTGTAGTATTGCCTTGGTTTCTTCATGCTGTGTTATGTCGTTCTGGCCTAAACCCGTTTCTCAGATTCTGGAGCTAAAATAACTACTGCCATTATGTAGTTCCTTCTGCTTGTGAGATTTGTGTTGCCTTTCTCTTATCTGTCTAAATGAATGACAGATGTTTTTGCATGTGCTGGTCAGTGGTTTTACGCTGCATAGCACAGTAGGACCTCAGCTTTGGTCCTCAGGCTCTGCCGTGATTAACGTTGTGAATAACATTCCTGGAGGCTACTGGATTATTGTGCTGGCAAAAGATTTTTCTGCCCTTTCTGTGCTGAGTCTTTCTGATGGTTCTACAGTTCTGCATGCTGTCCTCTCTGAGTAGCCCTGGGGTTATGAGCCACTGCCTTCTGTATCCTTTTCCTTCCATGGTAAAATCTTCTATTCGTCCTGTAGACCACCATGTCTCCTGCTATGCTGTGATACCATTGCGTGATACTGCAAGTGTGAAAACACTTGTCAGCTCGTTCTGGTGAGCAACTGCTCATGATTTCTGTTACTCTCTGCCTCTGAACCTGTAGGAACTGTTTGGCAGCTGGATGATAATGATCTTACTTTAACATTTGATGTGGTGCCATGTTTTTTGTGTTTGGAATGTACATTGGAAACAGCAGAAATGAGTTTTGGCTGGAACTTCAGTGCAATCTTGCAGGCAGTAAATAACGAAGACTTTAACAGGAAAAGAGAACCCAAACACTTTGTGTTCTGGGTTGGCTTGTATGAATCAGCAAGTCCTGCATCTGTGTTGCTAAATAACAAGACCCGATTGCTAAATGTAACCCAAATAGTATACCCATGTAGAGGCATAACCCATGGGATTCTGCTCCAAAATTGATCTACAAAAAACATCAAGCTGCCTCCTCTTCACATAGCTGAGCCCTGAGCTGGGACTTTCTCTTTTTAGTATTATTACAGTAATGTGCTTCTTCCTCCTCTTGTTTACACTTGTATTGCTCCTTTTAGTCTCTTGTAAAACGGCTGTTGAGTTCATCCTCCTCATTTGTCATACTTCCAGCGACAAGATCTGCCTCCTTTCACTAACTCTCTCTTTTCCGCTCCATTAAATTCAGGCTTATTGGCCTCTGCAGGGCTCTGTGGACAGTTACTGCCAACCACTTAACTGTTAGCTGAGTTAAACATAAAATCTTTTTGTCTTTCCAAGCAAATCTGGGAACATTCTGACAGCTCATACAAGCTGTTTGCAAACCTATGGTGGATTTAATTGCGAAGACAAATTATTAGATGATATTTTCCTGTAAAATATTCAGAATTATTTAATCCTTGTATCTGGGTACCTGGGACTAGGGAGAAAAACAAGATGAGGCAGAAGAAAGCTCATCTGTCTGGCTGAAGGAAAAGAAACTCGATTTGAATTGCATACCCTTTGTCTGCCAGAGGTTGCCACAAACTACCCTGCGAGTTTGAATGTGGTAAGTTTGAGCAGTATGTTATGTAGTGCGTACACTAGGCATGAAGCGGTGGAGATGAACCTGCCTTTGGAACGAGGAGGAGGTCATCTGTGGCTCTTGGGGCAGAGCTTGTAGGCCTCACAGGTAGCTTTATTCTCTCTGTCATGGGTCTGCTGCTTTTGGGACCAAGCTCTTGCCTCAGTGCGGCATGCCACTATGTGTGCCTGCCTGACAGGTTGTCTCGGCAGTAGGCTGAGGTCCTCACACAGCATTCCATTCCATAATGTGGTTGTGCTGCAAGGTCCCTGACCTCAAGGTAGGTTAGACCATTCATCAGTTTTTATGTTGTATTTCTCAGTTGTGTTCATTAATCAGAGGGAGGTGGAGTCTATCTAAATGCATTGTGACCGTCCTGAAGGACAACTCTGTGCATTGCAGAAGAGTAGAACTGCATTTTATTAACAAATAACAGAAATGTGCAAAGATGGAAATCATTTTAAAGTGACCATGGTACTAATATAATAGACGGTATAAACGTTAAGGATCAGCCTCACAGGAGATTTCTAAATGTTGAGTCCTTTGCTGCCTTTGCTATTTCTCCTTACAATTTTCATTTACAGATGCTCTGAATTATGCTGATGAGGAGGGAAGAGAAGCTCTTATTTTGTTGTCTTTCGAGTTGCAGACAACTGGCAAAGCATTTTGGCCACGGGGAAAGAGAAGAGGTTTTCTTCTCGCCTGTGTCGGTTAAGCATAGCGTATTAAATTTCCTCTAGTTTGGAACTAGGCAGAAAATGAAGACTAGTAATGGGAATTCTTGCAAGGTGCTAATTTAGTGTGGTTTGTCAGTGTTTTCTGCAGTGCTTGTTTGTACCCTCTGAGTTTAATGGATGCAACTCTGAATTCACTGTCTTGGTTTGCCTACAGTGAGGGGGTAATAAAAAAAAAAGCCCAATAGCTATGTCTGTAGCTTGGTATCTGGAAGACTGAAGGGGAAGCTAGAATAATTCAATTATAAGCATAAAAGCTCTGCCTGCTGGGACCTGTGCCACAGAAAAGTATAGATTTCTTTTTATTTCTTTCTAAAAGAGCACATCTCCTGCAAGTGCTGTAAAAAGTAGTTATAGAAGGAAAGAAGCCAGCTGAGGTACCAGAGCAATATTCAAAGTGTGTGTGTGTCACAGTCTTGCAAGCACTAGGAATTCATGTATGAAAATAAGCATTAGCACAGCTATGTGGAAGCAGTCAGTACGTTTCACAGCAGACATTAGTCCATTAGTACTTCTGGTGACATTTCCGCAATGTCTAAGGTGCTTATTAAAAGCGCATCCATTATGGATTATGCTTCAAAAAGGGGACGTTTGTGGGCATGGATCCCCCACTGCAATGTAATATTAATGTTGGTTTTTAAAATTTATTTAAAAAGAGAGAAAAGAATGTGCTCAATGAAGCCATAACTCTAATTGTTTGCTGTGTGCCTGATGCTTTATACTGCTGTGGCATAAATGTCCTAAGAAAAAAATGCATAGAAAATATTTTCACAAGCTGACTCTGGTTTCTTTTGTGATCAGTTTCAAATCTTTGACCTTAAACCACCATTTCCAAAGTTTAGTCTATACCCATGTTTTATGTACCTTAAAGTCCAACTTTGTAGCTATATATGCTACAGCCCTGTAAGGCACGAATGCATTCAGCACCTCTGAAATCCAGGCCAAAGTTTTTTAGACTTATTTTACTTAAATTGACTTAGGAAACTGAACTGTGGGTATCCTATTTTGAAAATGTTGACCTCAAACACTGAAAGTTACTAAAGCACAAGATTTCACACGGAGATGGAAAGGCATCCTTCATGCTGCCCATCCCTTCAACTGATGTAACGTGGTAATGGTTAAACTGTTCTGATAAGTTTTATCTCAAAATAATTTCTGACTCGGTCATGTCATAGGACTATTCAAGAGAAAATAGAGTGAGAAAGTTATAGGTGGCTCGGGAATAAATGTAGCAGACTTGGTGCCTACTTTACCACCAGGCAAAGGATTAACTTCAGCTTTTCTTCCTCCTTCGTTTGGATAAGGAAAGATAATGAAGGAAGGGCTCAGCAGACTAAGGTGCTTCCAGAAGAAGGTAACAGGGCCCGCTCTAGGATGGCTGCTGGGAAGCAGGAGGGGCAGATCTCTGGATGAAGGACAGTTCCATGCCCTGTGAATTACAGAAGCCACAGCAGTTCGTGGGTTTGACAGCCTTTGCTAAATCACTGAAACGCGGTGTTTGTGTAGTTAGGAACCTTGGCCTCACCAGAAGGATTCTGCCTGGGATTGTTACAGTCCTAAGTGAGCTACCCGCTTTTTGAATGTCCGCAGGCTCTTCCATGCCTGGGAGGCTCTGGCCTCCGAGACCTTTTTGGACTCAGGCTTTGATAGTACTTCTGGAGAAAAAAACCTGCCATCTAGCTGCCAATGTAACCCAAGTGCCAACGGCTATTTCTTTTCTCGTCTCTTGCTTAGTACCTTTTGTCAGATCAGCTGGGTCGATGCTGAGATGATGTAGAAATGAAACCTCAGATCAGATAAACTGAAGTCCCTATTTCTCCCATGGTGTGTTTGGATTCAGGAAATGTCCTGCTTTGTGCTGGGCAAGATGGTTCATGGGTACAAATTATGAAACAAGATCTGAGCTGCATCATTTGCAAATTTCTGACCTCTCTGCTAATCACTACATGTTTCATAAGGTTATTGGGAGCTATGACTAATAGAGCAATTGACAGATTGTTGAGTTATTAATTTGACTTGAGGACAAAAGTGAAGCAGCTTCCCTGTTCATACTTATTAGTTGTATAAATTTATATTAGTTTATAAGTTTCACAGTTTCTGTCGTTTGTCAGAGGACTGTGCTGAAGACAAGCTTAAAAAAAAATCAAATTAGGGAGGAGTAGTTGTCACTTTTATTATCAGTTTTCTTTACAACACAACATTTTGCAGCAATGCCATAATGTGCATGCTTGCTGGATGTGCTGGGCTTTCTTGTTCTTTTAATCTCTGCTCTGTCACTGTCCTTTCGTCCTTGCCTGCAGCAGCACTGCTGGCTGTATGTTAGTCCTGCGTCTCCCGACACAGTTCCCCATTGTGTCACAGACCTCTGATGTTAACTTATTTATCAGTCCTACTGCTTCACTTAAACTGCGAATGTGTTAAATGGTGTGGGTAGACATTGGGCATCTGTGTACTTAGGAGACCTTTGACTAAACTGCAAATATCGAGACTCAAGCTTACCCATTTTGCTTAATTAATTTCTCTTCTTTAGCATGAACTGAAAGGAGTAGTTCTTTGCTTTCCGTATATCAATTCTGCAGAAGGCATCAAATTTGTATGGGCACCCTCAGTCCAGAATAAGAGTCTAGGGATTTACACTTAAACACGAGCCTCAATTGGTGAAATTTTCCTTGTGTGTTTTATGCCAGGAAAATATGCCCATTAGCAATGGGATGACATTAAAGCTACAGATTTCCAGTTTTGTTGAATTGCAGATTTAAGCTGTGATTTCCAGAGGATGAAATCTTGTAGTCATATGCATTAATCCAGTGTTCACAAGCTCTCTCTGGTGAAGCATTAGGTCAGTGGAAAAGCTACTGGTAGTGATCAAATTAAATGCCTTTTTTTCTGTTTTGTAATCTTATCACTTGATTAGGCTGATTGAGGTCAGCAAGAATAACAGCGTTTGTATAAAATGGAGTTGTAGCAGGCCCTTGTTTCTGAGCTTTGACTTGGATAGGAATTGAACTCTTACAACTTTAATGTTCCTTGCTCCGTGGGAAGAAAGATCACAGAATCACTGACTAGGTGGGGTGGGCAGGGACCTCTGGAGATGGTCAAGTCCAACCCAACCGCTCAAAGCAGGGTCACCTGGGACAGGTTGCTCAGGGTTATGTTCAGTTGGGTTTGACTGTCTCCACAGATGGAAACTCTACAGACTCTCTGGGCAACCTGTTCCTGTGTCTGACCACCCTTGCACTAAAAGTTGTTTTTCTTATTTTGAATGGAGTTCCTTGTATTTCAGTTTTTTCCTATTGCCCTGCACATTGGGCACCACTGAGAAGAGTCTCTCTGCCTTCTTGACTGCCCCCATCAGGTATTTATGCACATTGATAAGATCCTCCTGAGCCTTCTCTGCTCAAGGCTAAACAATCCCAGCTCTCTCAGTCTCCCCTCATACAGCAGATGCTCCAATCCCTTAATCATCTTAGCTCATTGGACTTGCTCCAACATGTCCATGTTACTCTTGTAGTGGGGAGCCCAGCACTGGACCCAGCCCTCCAGCAGCGCCTCCCCCAGTGCTGAGCCGAGGGGAAGGATCCCCTCGCTCGCCCAGCCGGCAGCCCTCTGCCTCATGCAGCCCGGGATGCTGTTGGCTGCCTTTGCCGTGAGGGCGCAATGCTGGCTTGTGTTCAGCTTGTCCACCAGGACCTTCATCTTTGCTTGTCTTATGGTCTCTGCTCCTTCTCAGAGATACCTTGAATAAAGGCCTCATTCATCTTTGAATTATCTTTCTTCCTTCAGTTTCCTTAATTGCACCCTTGCTAATCGTTTAGAAAGAACCCCACTGATCGAGAGGTAGAGTACCATGGAAGCTATCACTAAAACTAGTTGGAGGGCTTATTCTTCATGCTTCTGCCCATAGTAGCAGCAAGTATTTTTTGAAAGTTACTTTAAGTAGAGGCATTTTGTTTTCATTTGTACAGACAGGAAAGAGGTGGAGGATAGACTGTATCCCGTTCAAGCCTTAGCTCTCCTCTTCATTATGGGTTTGTAAATCTGCCCTATCTTTTTGCTTTCAAGCCCCGTACACTTAGGAACCAACTTCAGAACAGTAAAATCTCTCTGAAGCAGTGTCTCTGGTCTCTCTCACCGCTAAACTAATAAGCGCTAAATCACCCGTCCTGGACTGTATACATCTAGGAATTTTAAAGAGGCTTAAGAATGTAATGATTGAGCTGCTAACCAAAATGTGCAATCGCTCGTTAAAATCAGACTTTCAGCTGCAGGAACAGAAGGAGCAAATATATTACCTAAACTTGCAAAGGGACTTGAAAAACCACAAGACAATAAACTTGCTTACCAGGAAAACGCTTTAAAAGGAATATTAAAAATAGACTTCTAAACATTTAGATGACCATGGTATGACACAGACTAGCACAACTCCTATAATTGAAGATCATGCAGTGTGAACCTATTTAAAGTTTTACTGTGTATATAGTGGCTCAAATCTCACAATTTATTGCTTTTTTTTTCTTCTGTGACCTGTTGCATCACTTATGACAACTCATTTACTTTCCTTATATTACCTTATATCTGCTTCTTTTCCTCCATTGACAGGTGTTTTCTTCTCCCTGTCCTCTTTTTCCTTGCTACCTATTCCTTTGCTTCTCTTATCTTCCACCAGGTCTACCCTGGTTCACCACACAGTGTACTGCTGTTCTTACCCCACCAGAAGTCTGGGACCACTGTGAGCTCTCCTGTGTTACAAACGGATTCTCCCTTCCTTTGGTTTTGTACTCTTCCTAGTGAAACTGCTCTAACCACCCACCGTGGCCAGAGAGAGAAATGCTTTTTTTGTGTGTGGCTTACCTTCAACCCCTCTTCAGTATTTGTTGCCCATGGTCTCACTGCTCCCCACTCCAAATGAGAGAGAGAATGACAATATTCAGCACAACATTTCTGCCTTCTCATCCTCTAACTTGCTTTCTTTTCATCTTCTACAAGTGTTTTCTCATTACTTGTCAGGTCTTTTCCGGAAATTTCTGCTCTTCTGCTTGCTTGTCTGCTCCCTTACAATACTTTGGGATCTGAAGAGTTTACCTCTCCACCTTAGAGAAAACTTTTCTTTTATCTCATTGCACTAGTGATTGCCCTCCTCCCTGCATCTCAGCGCTCACAGATAACACTCCATTCATGTCCTTGAGCTTCTCTCTTCCAGTTCTCTCCTAGGTTGCTTCCAGTACAGCTTACACCTTTTGAAGGTCCCTGGAAACTTCTAGACAGAGGTTCTGGTGGCTTCTTTGTAGGCAGTCTTTAACTTCTTCACTGCTAAGCTGCAAGAGCCGCTCTCAGATGGGTTCCAAGCAGAATTTAGAGGTGCAACTCTGAAATAGCATTTTAAAGAGAAAATTCTCTAGTCCCAGTCACCAGAGACTGTTCCATGGTCTGTGTAACCTCGTGTTTACCACTTCCCTTGTTATATCTTCTTAGTTCTTCAAATCACAAACCAGTGTACAGCTTCCCTTGTCACTATACCATACTCTGGCAACTCTGTGTTCTCCCCGGTTGTATACCGTAACCTGCACAGACCAGCATCCTGATCCCATACCCCTTAACACCATGAGCACGTTTTCCCCACTGTACTTTTCCAGTATCTTCCACTTTTCCGAGCTGTGGCCCTCGTTCCCTGTCTCCTAAGCTTCTCTTGCCTTTTCCTTACCAGGAGGAGCAAATTCTGGCATGACTTTCAGTGCTTTGAGGTGTGGTACAGCAGGATCTGCCTTGATGCAGTAGTAGTTTGGTAAATATCATCAGATCCACAGGAACTGGGGTGTGTAGGCAGTATTTCATGCAGTTCCTGGAGATAAGCTGACTTTACAGGAGGGGGTGGAAGAAGCAGTGTGACAAGTGATTGCTTAAAACTGGTAGTCTTTTAGGTTGTTCCAGCCAACAGCCTTTACCACCATCAAGCTGGCTCTTCTGAAAATGTTGTTTGTCCCTTACTTATTTGTCTCCTCTCTTGTTCTGTCACTACAGCACTCCTTCACAGGTCCTTCAGAAGCTCTTTCACACCCAGCTCCATCAAGCTTCCTCTAGGAGGCCCACAGAGCTCAGGTCTTGGTCCTCTGCTCTTCCTCTTTTACTCCTTGCTAAGAAGTAGTGGTAGAGAAGACCTGCCTGTCTGCACACCTACTTCAGACCTGCTTTCCGACCTACTCCAAAATAAAATCATAGCCATCTTGGAAGGATGGGTCCTGTATGAGCAAAAATGTGGTGTGTTTAGTTTGCAGAGAAAACACCATAGGTGTGCGCAATTTAGTGAATGGCAGAAAAGTAGTCAATTGTATTAATATTAACCCTTCTTGGCTCTCAATTAAATGGAAATAGACCATGTTTCAAACTGGTCTAACCTTATAGACTTTACTGAGACAGGATCTGAATAAGAGGTGCATCATTGTATACTAATACAAGTAATAAAACTGCTGTAGTAACAGTAGATTTTTAAAAAAGTAAGAACATGAATTCTTGCTTTTTAAGGCATTGATTGTGAAGCTGATCAGAGTTGGGAAGAAACTATATCTCTGGTCAGTTTATTCCACTGTGGCTTAGTACAAAGTTGTTTTACTTCTGTGGGAAGTATGTTGCTGGTTTTTGTTTTAGGTGGGATTGCTTATCTGATTTGGTGTAGCCTTGATGCTTGAAGTAATATGTGTCCTACTGTCATGTAATTGAGTAAAAACATGTGTGGCTGCATACATCTTATTCATAGCATTTTTCCAAACCTATTAGCTAATCTAATCTCAGTTAATTGGTTGAGTGTTTTCAGTCTCTACCAGAGGTAATTCGTCAACACTTCCCACACAAGACTGGGTCTTAAGTCAGTATCGCTGGATCAAAGTGTACATATTACTGTACTTCCCACAGGTCAGTAGAGACAAGATGTGAATGTCCAAGGCAAAGCTGTACAGAAAGTGGGATGGGAGAATGTTTCTATGGTCACCTACTTTTGTGCTGTCATGTTGAGACTCTGAAATTGCTCAGTTGGCCAGGGTTGCAGTAGCACTTCTCTTCTTCCTGTGCCTGACTTGTTCACATGCCAACTCTTTGACAGCTGCAGGACATTGCTACAGAGGCAGTTTTCCTGTGTCTGAGCTTTATTCCCACGCTAGCTAGTGGGTAAAGAGGAGTAATGTGGCTGTTTGTCATTTGTGCCTGAACAGACCTCATCTCCTTATGAAATATGTTGTTTTAAGGCTAGTGTTTTACTCCTTGTGTGCGGCTGCTGAAGAGCATTGGCCAGCTCACAAGAGCAAGAGTGGATCTCCTTGAAGCAGTCGATAGCTGCCATAACTGCCTCTTCTTGTTCAGTGTAGTCTTTGGATGTAGTGACTTCATGTTCTTCACCAGCTGGAAGCCCAGACTGCTTTCTGAGTGCGCCACGGTTTCTGTGCCTGTGGACTGTTTCCCAGAAAGCAGCTGGGGCTCATTGTATGTGTATGGCACTGCAGTCCTTTACAGATAGTTCATTTCTGGTGCTCCTGTTGGGAACTACATTGTGCAGAGAGGTATTTTCAGTCATATGCAATAAATCTGAAACTTCCCAGCCATCTACAGCTACCAAACATCTTAGGGAAAGCTGTCCTGTATGAGCACAGGAGGAGGCTGGCCTCATGTGATGGGAGAGGGACTACTCTGTGCAGTACTCCCTGACCTTAAAAGTTGCTAAGTGGCCTGCCGTGCCAAAAAGGGGTAGTTGCTCACCTAGTGGGTGAGAGCAAGAGGCTTGAGGTAGACACCAGAGAAGCCAATTGAGAGCTTTGGGAGATACAGTCTGAGGAACATATGAGGAACATAAGATATGGATTTAAAGTCTTCTACTGCACAGAGATAGAGCATGCTTCCCAGATGAGAGCTGCATGAAACAAAACTTCTTGAAGCTTGGTAACATCAAATCCCAAAGGCAGAATAAGGGAAGACCTTGAGGGCAAAGGGGGATTGAGAGGCAGGAGGCAATGTGATTGCTGAGGCAGCTGCACGTGTAACAAATGGGATAAAAACATATCAAATGAGATAAAAACATGTCCCTGTTGGTGTCTGAGGGGAAGGAAGCAAGAGAGCAGAGGGAGATCTGATCTTCTGTGGTGGGTCTGCTGGCTGAGCTGCACTGAACTCTCCCTTGGCTTTTACTACAGGGAAGAAAGGTAGAAGGGGAAAAAGCACTGATACAGTCTTTCTACATAATGTGTCTCTACTTTTGTGCATCAGAACAGAAGAGATTCAGTTCTTCATGCACCAGGTCCTATACCTGGGGAACTCCTTGCCAAAGCATGTGACAGCTGCAAAATATCTATATGAATTCCAGGGGAGTCTGGACAAACATTTGGAGGAGAGATCCATTGCTGGGAGGGAAAGGAGGGCTGCTGATTAGACAAACTACATCAAGCTCAGGAAATCCACTCAGCTGAAAATGTTTGAAAGCTGTGTGAATGTTAGAGAGGAAATATTTTATCTCTTTGCCCTGTTCTTGCTTTACCTTGGACATCCATTTATTGCCATTTTTGGAAAAGAGATTTTGAACTCTGATCTGACCCAGTACAGTCTCACTCACATCCTTAGGTAGAACTTTCCTCACTGCTGGGCAAGCAAGCTGATGAATTCTTAACAAAATAATCCCAAGCTAAAAAGCAACACCTCCCCCCCCCTCCCCTCAGACACAAGCAGTTCTGATGCAGTAACTGTAATTACCAAGAAACCACACATCTCTGATCCCCGTGCTTCTGTTCTGGGGTTAGCATTGATGGTTAACTCTTGCACAGCTCAGTGCCTCGAGATCACTGCCCTCAGAGTCCAGGCTCTTCACCTGCGTTTCAAGAAATGCCCATGATAGCTTTCAGTGGGTGATAACAGTAAAACAAAGGAGGCAAAATTTGTTCAGATTTGTGCTTTGCAGCATTAAGCACACTCTTGATATGAAAAGAATAAGTAAGTAGTCATGGAATGAAAGCTCACACTAATGTTACAGAGTCTCCAAGGCTGTGCTGGCCATCGACAGGTTTGGAAGCAATTTGTTGATGCTGCTGCACATCAGCCTATTCTTATTTCTACTAGAGCTGCTCCTATTTCTACTAGAGCTGCTCTTGAATTTTTACTCCTGATTCATATTCTCAGTATGAGAGTTACTAATCCCTGTAACTAGGGATGCCGTTTTTCAAAGGTTAGCTGATAAAAGTTGACGGGAGTGAACCTGTTTTGTTGCCTCTAAAGCTTGGTATCACCAGAGGGGCTGTCAATTTGATTCACTTCATCACTGGCCAAGATATTAAAATGAAAACCATTGCTGCAGAGCATGTATCAGGCGGTTGCAGTGGAAAAATGCGCACTGGGAATATTCAGAAGTAATTACTAGAAGATAAGTATGGTACCATGAGCAACCCGATTTGTTCAGAAGACAGGTTACTATGCAGTTTCTGTTGACTTCAACAAAGTGCTGATCATCTCTGAAAATCTTTTCTTCAGTCATTTGCAGGCTTAAGTTTAGACAATGATGTTTACACAGCATTGACGTGAGAATCTGCAGGTTTTATAATTGTGTTGCTTGTGAACTTCACTGCCAAGTACACTTAGTCTGCAAGTCAGGAAAAGCAAAATGTCCAAAGGAAAGGAAAAGTACAGTTCAGGAGTGCTGAGCATGAGCGTTACAGAGGCGGAGAGAGTAATGTGGGATGATATTGTGCCGTTTTCTGCTCCATGGGTGTCTGTTTGGAGTCTGTTTGAACAGTTGCCCAAAGAGCACCCATAAATACTTGTGGGAATTTCTCCTTTTGGCCCACAGCGTTGCTATTTTGCTGGGTAATGAAAATCTGCTGCTTCTCTTGTCACTGAGATCAAGGGATACTCGGCTAAAATAGTCCTTCAATTTTTCTGTTGAGACAGGGAATTTTAAAAGTATCCTGAATTAGATGGCATTGTGGGCTTTAACTTTTTTAAACTACTCTAAGCTAATACAGGGAAATTGTTTTTAGAAAAATAACTATTCGGGAAAAATTTGGAAGGGCAGTCAAAAGGTTTTGTGGGATTTTATTACAGTTTTGAATAATAAATCATTATTATTATTATTTTTAAGGAACTTTATTTAGTAGCTGCAAGCATAGTTTTCTTGTTATTTCTTGTTATTTCTTCTATTGTACTTCAGTAGGTTCAAAGAAGTGACTAAGTATTTGCTGATTTATTGGAGGGTAGAAGTACTTAAGATGATAAGATATTAGAAATAGCTGGTGATTAAGATTACTCATTATTTATATTATGGTCTTCGTTTTCCTTTGCCAGTGCGTTGCAAAGCTTTCACTTTTTAGGCTGTGAGCTTTCATGACTTTTCCCAGTTTTTCTTACCAAGGTGATTGTTTTGTTAAAAGTAAGATTAAACGAGAACAAAATGACTGCAATTTGTCATTGTACCAGAGAGATTTCTTGCACTGTCACACTAAGCATGTCTGCTTCCAAAATGTCTGGAGTGAAAAGTTTAATACCTTCATGGAATTAGTTTTAAAACTTTCAAGGAGTGGAATGAAAACATGAACACCTTCTCTATGACAGATGTAATTTGTAAGTAATTGTTTGTGGAGCACTTGAATACTGTAATGGTTGTGTGGGCCATCTAAGTGGTTAGACAAACATAGGTGGGCAAAGAGAAGAATGAGAAAATAAAACAAAACCGGATGATGCTAAGAAAATACAGTGAATAGACTGAATTCCAGGGTGAGGCAGAGAGTAAGTTACTTCTTTTGTGGCTCCCCGATGGATCCATGGAGGTGCTGGGTTACGAGGTCGCCCTCTATACTTTGTTCCACCCACACAGGAAGGGTATGGAAAACTCCCGGGTGTGGCAGGATTTCTGTGTCAACGGGCAGTGCTGCACATTGAAACTCCTTCATATTGGGTCGCCTGAGGGGGTCAGTGGGAGAATATCAATGATAGAAGTGAACTTATTGATGCTTTCTATAAAGACTGAATGCAATTCACACAATTAAACATTGCTACTGGGACAAAATAGTGGATCAGCAATGTTCACTGCTCTTTGTAATATTCAGGAGCGAATACAAATGCCGATGATGAATATGCCTGCAACATTTCTTTGGTTTGGAACTTGGGATAACTCAGGCTGCATTTTGTCCATGTGCTACAGCTCCCTTTGATAACAGCCAAAAGATGTGTAACTTCAACTTTCACCGTTATGTCTTGTTTTCTTTCCCACAGTTGTAGAAAAAGTGCTTTCTTTATCAAGGGTACTGAAAGAGAAGGCGTATTTGTGTGGGTTTTTTATCCCCTCATCTTCACCGTAACCATTTCCTTTGGTAGCTAATAATGTTTAGTATTTATTTCAGTGACTTACATAAATCTCAATTGCATAAACCAGCAGCATCCTTTTTTCTACTGGCTTTTCTTGTGGGAACTTGTTAAAATGAACTATCCCATTGAAAAGTTTCTGGAATGAGGAGTAATGTAGTACCATTCTTCAGATGGTGCTGTAAGAATAAATAGGAGGGTCTCTTTGCTTTGATTAGCAGATCAGGGAGGATGTCAGTTCCCACTGAAGATTTGTAGCTTTTTGAAGAGCAGGCCTTTAAGAACTTACCTTGTGCTTCAGGTATCCATCAAGCCTTGGAGCGGAGTCCTTTGAAGTTACTGCTGTGTGTGCTGTTGTTGCTGCACGGTCTGTTGCCAGATGCATGTTGAACTTGGACTTGGGGACACAACAGAGCAGAGGACCCTGGTCGGAGAATGCCAGTAAATGTGCTGGCTGGAAGGATAGGTCTTATTTTTTGCACCTGTGTTGCAAGTAGGACAGGAGAGGTCAGCGTGGTTCATGGTTCTTTTCTTTGTCAGAGTAGTCAAGTGGCACCTCCAGTCTCTTCTTCCCTGTCTAATCTCTAACTCAAGCCAGACACTTTCTGTGTGGGATGATGAAGAAACGATATAGCTGTGTGTGCTGTCTACTGCTTGCAGTTTTCTCCACTGCACTCGCTTGCTCCTTGAGTCAGTAAATCCTTTCGGTTTTGTCAGGTGGCCTCTTACATGGAAACTTTCTTCGGTGTCCAGTCTCTATGCCTTATCTCTGAAAGAAGTACGCAGAAAGAGGTTTTACAAGCTCAGTGTCTTACCCTTGTTTTGTTAAAATACTTGTTTATTTTTAAAACCGTGGGACCAAAGGAGAGAGGCTTATATTAAACAGTGCTGATATTATCTGGAAGATTTTAATGCACTTTGCTTTACAGATGACTCTTAGGCTAAGGGCTGGAATTAATAAGGTGACAGAGGAGACAGAGAATTACATGAAACTGGGCACAGGGTCCACATCTCCCATATCAATCACTTTCTTGTGACAGAGGGACCTGCTGGCACAGGCACCTGGGGGGAAAAGCCCCCTCTGAAAACACTCTTTCCACTTGGGATGCATGTTTTGGCCTTTTTTTGTCTAGGTTCCCAGTCTGAGCCTGTGAGATGCAAAAAACCTTGGAGGTTTTTGCATCTGGTTTAAGGAAGAAAAAGCCTCTGTCTGAACCTTAAACAGTAAAAACTGGCTGCCCCCAGTTCGTCCTGCACCACAATGTGAAGTCTATTGTGCGGCAGAGTAACAGAAGCACATCTGGATTTTTTCCCATCGGGATTAATATGAATCTCATTAATAGCAGCTTTGTAATCTATCTGTAACTGTTTTTCAGTAAGTGATATTATTCTGATATTAGTGTTTGGGTTTTTTATACATTATACAAATACACATCAGGTGGCTGTACCTGGGAGGTGGCGCCTAAAGTTATATTATCCAGTTTAACTTAATAGAAGAAAAAAGCTTATTCTCTGGTCGGATGAATTACGCTGCTTTGAGTACCAGGCAAGCTTGAAAATCACACAACAGTTTCTTGAACAACTTCCTACAAGAAGGAGCATGCCAAGGTAAATTGTTTAGGCATTAGGAATTTGTGCAATGGAGAACATTTCCACCCTCGCTGTTTTTTCAGTTAGGATGTCCACCTTCTGAATGGTGCAAACTAAGACATGGATTCCAAGCAAAAAGCCTTGTCCAATTTCAAAATGTTCAGAGGGAACTCTGCTCGCCCAGCATCTCCCATGCTTTCAGTCCCGTCTTGTTTTCGCTGCAGAGTTTGTTCTTGTTTCTAGTTCATATCTTCCTGTTTTCTCAATGAAACTGTAGACTTGATTTGATATTGTCATTGCTATGCCAGTTTTTTGTCAAACCCAGATTGTGATGACTTAAAAATCTTTTGAAAATAACTGACAAAAAAATTCTAAGAAACATCACAATGGACTATCTGTGTGATTGTCTTTGAGCATCAATTTATATAGTGTACAAAGAAGCTGAACAATTTACTTCTCGTCTGTGTTTCTTTGCATTTAATTATCTGCCTGTCTTGTGTGCTGTGGGCAAGTATTGGTGCAATAGCTTCTACAGACTTTTTTCCCCCCTCGCTTTTATTGTTTTGCTTTCATTTCCTGTTTGTGTCTGCAGGCAGCCCTGTCCTTTGCGTTTTCATCGGGGAGCCTTTCTCTGGAACACCTTAAAGTCACTGTTGGGAGTTGCACTGATGAGAATTGCAACCTATGAATACTCAGTAATAATGAGTCAGGACAGAAAACGCATGCAGTTTGGAAATAATGGTTTCTTTTTATTTTTTCTCCGGTTTCTGAGCCTTTATTAGTTATTGAGGGCTCATTTCCAACTATAAGGCTAGGAAAATATTTTTTTTATTTGTTTTGGGGTTTTTTAACGTAAAAGCTGAGATTCACCCAGAAGTGTGATACGAGGGACTGGGTCCTGTAGAACTTCTCAGAATAGTGGACTCATAAGAAAATCAGAAGAGCTGACAATACCTCTGTTAATGCCATGGTGTGTACTTCGCAGTAGATAAGTAATTTCCATATCATCGTAAAAGGAATTTTTTGTCTAAGTTTTGAAATGGCATTGATCATTCTGGAAGAATGTGGGCCTTGAAAAAATTCTATTCTCTCTCAGAACAACCCATCTGTTTCAGTAACGATACTTGAAACATTGACATTTCTTCTGCCAGCATCCTCACTCAAGTAGGACTTAGGCAGGAAATTTTTGCTCCAAGCAGATTTTTGACCTGGATAAGAGCAATATGCCAGAGGTGAAGGAACATCTCGCGTTCAGGAACTGAATGAATTAGGAAGTCCGGTCCCCTGCCTATGAAGACACCAAATCATACAACCCCTTTCATAAACTGACCAAGTCTTCACCTCAAGTAATTTGTTTTGCACTTTCCTGTCTTCCTCGGCTTTCATCACAAACCAGTTTTGGAGCTTAACCGTTTTGAATGTTAGTGACCTTATTTTTATCTTCAGCTGGCTGTACCATGATCAGGTCATGCTCATTTGTCTTTTGTGCCTATTTGTTCATTAGCTTCAATAGTTCTTTTCCTTCCACGCTGCATCCCCTGTGCTGTACGTAGACAGAGCAGTCACATCTGTTCTGTGCTTGTGCTTGGCTGTGCTGAACAATATGTGCATTTTTGGTTTAGCTGATGGTTGAAGGCTCTTTCATCATTGTCCTATTCTCTACATATGTACCAATTTCTTTTCAGCTTTCTTGATATACGTGCACAAAAACAATTCGTGCTGTTTGTTCTAGATGGAAGTATTCCAGGCTCCTTCTGCAGTGGCATTATTACATGTTATGAAGGCCACTAAAGATTTCACTATCCTCTTCAATGCTTTCAAATATGAAAATCACTCTGATACAGTAGGATAACATCAAGATAGACATATACATTAAGTAGCGTGTTAGGAGGAGACAAGATTAGAGGCTTTTGAAACAGTGACATGCAATTTGATGTGCTCTACTCTAAGACTGACAGGAGCTCTGGACAGTCAAACGTGCTGATGGTGGCAGGAATGAGCAGTTGGTGGGGAGGATTGCTGGCAATGGCATGAGTGTGGATTAACTTTTCTCTACAAGTAGAATAAAGAGAGTGGTAGGATGGTTTTATAAAAGCAAAGTTTAGACACTGTGTTTTAACAGACTGGTTAATTAGTATCTATGACAAACGGTCAGTGATGGAAACTGTGTCCATGTCATGGTTTCAGCTGGGATGGAGTTAACCTTCCTGCTAGCAGCTGGTGTGGGGCTATGTTTTGGATTCGGGATGACAGCAGTGTTGACAGCGCACTGATGGTTTTGGTTGTCAAGCCTTTTCTGCTCCTCACACCGCCCCACCAGTGATTAGGCTGAGAGTGCACAAAAAGTTGGGAGGAAACACAGCCGGGACAGCTGACACCAACTGACCACAGGGATGTTCCATACCATATGACATCATGCTCAGTATATAAAGCTGAGGGAAGAAGAAGGAGGGTGGGGGACATTTGGAGTTATGGCGTTTGTCTTCCCAAGTAACCGTTACATGTGATGGAGCCCTGCTTTCCTGGAGATGACCGAACACCTGCCTGCCGGTGGGAAGAAGTGAATGAATTCCTTGTTTTGCTTTGCTTGAGTGCACAGCTTTTGCTTTAACAATTAAACTGTCTTTATCTCAACCCAGGAATGTTTGCTCACTTTCACCCTTCTGATTCTCTTCTCCATCCCAAATGGGGGGAGTGAGCGAGCGGCTGTGTGGTCCTAGTTGTCCACTGGGGTTAAACCATGACAGCCCATCACCTGCAGTCTTCTGGAATGTATGTTAGATCTTCACCAGAAAAAAACAGATTCCCTGCCTTTTGGGAGTGCAATGTTGCACAGCAGCAGTTAGCCTAGATGGCTGCTGTCCTATTCTTTTTCATTAGAAACAGCAATCTCCTGCCTGTCCCTGTGGAATGTGAGCAGGAACGTAATTGTGCTAAACTTCGGCCAACTGACAGAGTTGTTGGCTGGCATCTTCCATGTGAGCTGACTCTTTCTGCTAGGGGGAAGGATTGGACCCTTTCTGCTTCCCTCCTCATCTCATTTTTTATTTGTGCAGAAGGCTTTGAAAACTCAGGCAGTAATTACAGTCTGCTTTTGCTCACCTTCATCATGTTTCCAAATACCATGTAATCTCATCTGTTTGGCTCAGTGCTCCCTCAGAGGCCTTGAACACCCCACCTGGCTTCTGGTAGGAAAAACTAGCTGTAATTCAATCTTGCATCTTCCACAATAACACATGAAAAACAAACTATGACATTGAAATGATGTTAGGAGTCTGGTTTTTAAACTAACATCATTCTACGCTGTCTAGAAGTCAGCTTTTCACCCTTGCATAATTGTGTTTTGGTATTAGAGGGTTCGGTGAGCAGTGACAAATTTTGCATGTTGTCTTCTGTGCTGCATCATGAGGCAGGTCAGGACAAAGTTTCTGCCTTGTCTGAATTTTATAGCTTGGGGTTTCTTTGCTTTTTTTTTTCCCCAAAAGGAAGCCAACCTTTAAACCAAGCTTCTTGTTATTTTTGTGTGT
This sequence comes from Anarhynchus alexandrinus, assembly GCA_008711295.1. Lineage (NCBI taxonomy): Eukaryota > Metazoa > Chordata > Aves > Charadriiformes > Charadriidae > Anarhynchus > Anarhynchus alexandrinus. The sequence continues at coordinate 2,817,277 of VUYV01000099.1, read as the reverse complement.
GCTTGTGTGTTTTTTGTCTGAAGCATTTAGAGAATCAGTAGAAAAGTCTGAGGATTTGGTTAGAGCAGGCAATCTGATTTGTTTTTTTTCTTCTATAGTTTCTCTCAAAATTTTTCAGTCCCCAGAATGATTATTTGCATTACATAGAGACACTCTAGGTAAGCTGTTCAGGGGCTTTGTCAGACCTCATGCATGTCAGAGCATAGTCAGTTAGCAGGAGGTCCTGAGCTGATATTAAATCAGTCTTTGATTTTTGTGCCTTGGTGGTGCGTAAGCACAAGATATTAATGACTGCAGAAAGGTTAAACTTTACGTGTCTTCCTGTTTATCACAAAGGTACAGGGTACAAACAGAAAGCAGTCTTGGCAGGCAACAGGCTCGCAAAATCCATGTGCTGCTTATCTACAGTTGTGTTTGTACTGAAATTTGATTACCATATATGAAGGTAAGTACTTCAGAATCCCAAGGAGTCTGAGGGGTAGCTCTTGATTCCCAACTGCAGCAGACTGTAGTTTGGGTACTTGGTCACCTCATAGCAACATTATTCCAGTGTGAAAATGGTTTTAAAAGAAATAGACCTGTGCAAAGCTTCAAAAGATCATCTATTGTTTTTTCCTTCTTAAAAGTAGGCACAGCTATGACTAACCCACACTTGATAGATACTAGTTGATACAGGTTCTGTAGCCCATGTCTAGGCAATAGATTTCAATGTGTAATAATCCCGAGCATAAGAAACCTTTTTTCTAACGTTTAATTTAAGTTTCCTTTGCTGCATTTTAAGCCCAGGGCTACTACTTCTGTTTACCAGGGATATGGAGATATTACCTTTCTCTTTTGCAGCAGCCTCATAATATTTAATGGCTTATCATGTCCTCTTTCAAGTTTCTCTTCCCTAGACTAAACAAATTCATTTCTTTCTAGCTTTCCTCAGAGATCATGTTTTCTACAGCTTAGATCTTTTTTTCACAGCTTTCCTATAGCCTGTTTCCACTTTGTTCATTTTGGGTTTTTTTTTTTGCATGAGGCGCAGAACTGGGCATGGTCCTTGAGCTGATGTTTTCTGATCCTGAATGAAGAGGAGTACTTAACAGGTTTTACAGCTGTGATACTTACATTTGTCAGTCATGATAGGATGTTTATCTTTTCTGCAATAGTATGACAATGTTCTGTGTATGAACCACAGTGCAGAGTATGGAGTCCTGTTAAGGTATGTTGGAGCAGCTGGTCCAGCTCTAAATAGAGCAGTGAGCAGGCAATGGGAAAATGCCTGCACCGATGCGTTTAAACAACCTACTAGGTGATGGAGAGCAAAGAGGGCAAGAAGGCTGATGATGCTCCAGAGTGCCTCAAAGGTACAGAGCAGCCATTCCCGGGGAAGAGGCTGGGATAACTGAGAGTCCTGCTACATGGCCTGCAGGTGGGTAGAGGGGTTTTTGGTCAGTGGACTTTACCTGCCCCTTCCTTTTCTTTGCTTATGGAATAAAGCCTGTTCAAGGCATTTTTTGGAGTGGTTGTAGCATTTACTGCTGCTTCCTGACAGAAGGAAGGACCATGGTTTACACCTCATGGTCCTTCTTGCAGAGCTGTGAAGGAAGAAGTAATTACACCAGCTCAGTAATGGACAAAACCCAAATGCTAGAGTTATTAGGAAAGGGCAGAGAACGAAGCAAAGCAGTGTTGTACCACTGCATAATTCAGCGGCATCTGTATAGAGAATGGCCAAGTAGTTGAGGACTTTTCAGCCTGAAAGGGACAACTGTAGGTACCTCAGGGTCTGTAGGCATGAAGAGCATGGGAGAAGATGGACAGGGATCAGTAGCTCATTGTCTCTTCCAAGAGAGGACCTAGGGGGTCTCTAATGGCAGTGGTAGGGTGCATTGACCCAGGGTGGCCATTCGTCAGTACAAAGTTATCTTTAATGTATTGTCTGATTTTCTTTTAGATCATTTCTGCAGTTTGTTAAGATCAACTTAATTTTTGGCCTGATCTCTACTGTTAAAGATTTTCTTCTTGCAGCCATCCATTTTTGTGGCTCTTTTATTTGCTGATTTAGGAAAAGTATGCTGGTTGTAGGATGGGGTTAATCCTTATTAATACAGTTTCTTAAATTTTCTAGCTGCTTGAGGAATCTTTGAGCTGCTCGGATTTTTGACAGAGGATTAATGTCAGTAAGAAATGTGAAATCGGGACATCACAAGGCTCCTCATGCCCTATACTATCACACCATGCTGCTCCCTAGAGAAGGGAGGCAAGGAAGAGAACATACATCTAGGTCTTACTAGGAAAAAAGGAAAAGGTTAGTTTAGATTTTCTCTCCATACTTCTACAAATGCCTCCATCAGAGCTAATTATTCAGTGCTAGACTGCTTTGGTTTTGTATTTTCGCCATTTTATTCATAAAATTGGTAGATTTTGTGCTTTCTATCTAACCGTGGATGCTTTTGTACATAAGCAAACAGAAGAGAGGGTAGAAGTCATGCCAGAAAAAATAAGTCATTCTTTCGTGTGTTTTTTAAAAAAAGAAAAGAAAAAACAACAAAAAAGGTCATTTGTGCCCTTTCACAAATGCAGTGTGCAGGTTATGTACAACATTTGGTTTTTATCCCCCTCGGCTTCCAGTTTTTCTTTGCTGCTGACTCTCCCTAACTAAAGAAGAAACAAAAGGGCAGGGCAGCTTAAAGGAGGAGGGGGCGGCAGAAAGGAAGGAAATATCTGAGAAGTAAGCCCCCAGTGGAGCTTAGTGGCTGTCAATATGCCTTTCTGTAGTGTCATGATTTCTAGAAACGTGCTGCCATCTTCTCTACTCTTTCAGGGACTTGACCTTGTCTTCCTCCCTCCTTGTTCTAGCCAAAGATTATCAGTTGATTTATTTATTTACTTTCTCTGTGGTCTAGCTTATTCCCTTCTACACATTTATGTATTAATTGCCTTGAAAGCAGCAGGTAGGGGTAGGGAGCAGATTCTAGTCAAGATTAAATGTCTGAAATTGTTCAATAGCTGCTTTGATAGAGGCAGTGCTGGTCTAAGATTTGCACAATACTTTGGGAAGCTAACGCTGCTGATGTTGAATACCTCACCCCACGTTCAAGAAGAGTAGCTGTGAATGGATCTATGTATCAAGGACAGAATGGAAATGGTTGGAAAACTTGGCTGGGGCGGGTTCTGGCAGGCTAGTTCAGCACTCCAGGTAGAAATGGTTTTGGGTTACAACTTTTCTTGTCAGGGAGAAAATAACTGGAAATGTAATTTTTGTGGCGTCAGCTGTGATCTCCTCGGCACAAATGTATATCACACTTTCTTGTGTATATAGATTCCTGTGTATATAGATTCCTGTTTAAGAATGGTTTCCTGGCAGTACACTTCCTTTCGCTGTGTGCAGTGACAAATTGTGTTAGAGATATTACTTATGTCTTTGTATAAGGAATGCAAACTTGAAAGCTGGGAGAGATTTGGACTGTACTTCGTAATTATCATATCCAGCATTTCATAGCATCATTTAGGTTGGAAAAGCCCCTTAAGATCATTCAATCCAGATGTTGTCTATTTAAATGTCATTTGCTGTTTTATTGGGATATGTCATTCAAACTAGTGATTTTTAAATGCTTGGTGTTTGTCTCCCAAATCATGCAGTGTGCACAAGCACCCAAGTTTCTCACTTTTTTTATGGTTGTCATGTGCTACGTGGTTTCATTATATCTGTTCTTGAATTTGAGGTGGGGTAGATAGGAAGTGGTTAAAAATGAAATTTGAAAAATCAAAACTCTGGCTTTACATGCTGTTTGCCCATAGAGCACAAGCCTGTTTCTGTTCTGGAGCTGTGGTTGTGGGTGAAGCTCACCTGCCTTTACGTAGCAGCGGTAGACGACTCGAGTGAAATGCAGCATCCCATATGTGAGCTGCTCGGTCGATACGAAATTTAACATCATTCAGAAACATTTACTTTTTCTGTTTAACAAACTCCCACGCATTCCTTGGAATGTATTTTAGGTGCTCTGCAGAGAGCATTCCCATGGCCTGTTTAAGGCATATCCTGATATTTCCTGAAGGGTCCTAGAATATGCCAGACGTGCTTCAGAGCCGAGACAGAACAGCCATGCTCCTGGAGGGGTCTGGCAGACCGCGTTTCCCTGTCACTGCTGGACATCGGTTCTGGCCTGCTCTAATTTATTGAGGTGGCAGAGCACTTTTCACAGATCATGAGCTTATGGCATTCAGGATTTCTTAATATTTCCGAAATGGAATTACCTTCAAGATTTATGGGAGCTAAATATCCTCTAATTTGCTCTTTTTTTCCCCTTAAGGATATAATATTTCCCCCAAAACTGTTCCTCCCCCCTCTTTAAATGAAGCAAAAGTATGAATTAAAAGTCAGTTTCCCCGTTTCTCTGTACAGTACTGTTAAATATTACCAAATGCTAGTAGGTGGGCTAAGGCTATTGCGTTCTTTGCTAGAAAAATCCTGAAGTTTGCTTGTAACAAATACAGTAACAGGGCCAATGGTCACTTCACCCTTCTCCTTGGGTATCACTTTGGTGCCATGCAGAAGGGACACCACAGAGCATCAGATCAGTCCTGCTAGTGCTTCACCTGCTTTTGGGGACTCCCCTCAGGGCCCAAGAAGTCCCAGGAGGGTCTGACCTTCCTCCTGGTTTTACCAGGCACCTTGTAAGGGGGAATCTGCATTAGGGAGAGACACTCAATCCTCCATGTCAGACTACTGTAAACTGTCTTTTTCTGGTGTATGACTTATAAATAGACCAGTTAATTGCGTCTATAAACAATACCAACTTCTGAGTTAGGCCTGACCTTACAGCCTGTACCTTCTTTTTCGTGCAGTGCTCTTAGCTGGCTAAGTTTTTTATTTACACTGTACTACTTTGTAGTGTTATTGTAGGGAATCCTCTTGATTCTGGAGAAGAGAATAAAACCTGCTTGTGTATGTGTTTTCTGAAGCATCCAAGTATTTCCTGAAGATTGCATGTCACAGTGGCAACCAGAGTAGCTTGGTGACCTACCAAATCAGCCCAAAGGTGCTGGTGACACCCAGGCAGCTCCATCATCCTTCACTGTGGCTGCTGCTTGGGGAGAATGGGGACCATTCTGTGGGACCTGACTGCTGCTGGATAGTTCAAGCGGTGGCCGTAAAGGAAGAGCTGTGAACATTGGTGTCATTCAGGTTATAAAACATGGTATGAGTATCCTACAAAGATTCCTTCTATTGATGTTGGAAGGAGGTGGAGACAACTGGTTGGACACCCACAAGTGTAACATAATATTACATTTCAGAGCACCAACTTGCTTGAAAAAACATTGAACCAATTTGTCAGGTTATTGAAGCTTTTAGGATATTTTCCGAGTACTATTGTATCCTGTTCTTTTTCTTCCTTTCTTTTTTTTTTTTTTTTTAAATAGGCCTGTGGTTTTTTACTTAAGATCCTCAGAAGCCCTAAGGCATCTAACACATCTTCCCCACCTTTTCCCAGATAAAGTTATATAGANTTTTTCCCTTTTTTTTTTTTTCCTTTTTTTTTTTTTTTTTTTTTTAAAAGGCCTGTGGTTTTTTACTTAAGATCCTCAGAAGCCCTAAGGCATCTAACACATCTTCCCCACCTTTTCCCAGATAAAGTTATATAGATCCTTCCCTATCCTCAGCTCTGGAAAAACATTCCTTTCCTTCTTGATCAACCATGTAATCTATGCATACTGCTTTTATGGTTATAGATGATCTTATTAAAGATTGCATGAGTGGATGTGAAGCAGTATGCGTGGGTGAGTTGGAGTCTTCTGTTTGTGTCTTGTTAAATGCTCTTGGTCTCTCTCTTCCCCCTTCCCAGAGATTTCTGCAACCTCTGATTTGCTGGGCATCTGTGATAAGACTATACTTGGAGCAGTTTATAATTCAGAATTCGTTACATCGTTTCCTCACCGTGCTGCTGTCTGAAATTGTTGCTCTGTACCTGGCTGTGGCATAGTGTAGATGAGTTTATCTTAAATCAGGTTGTTCAAGTCCAAAAGTTGTCTGATTGCAGTAGCATGGAGATGCATGGTGAGTGCAAAAACAGCCTGAAGGGAGAGTTAGACAGGTGCATTACATCTATCCTGCTCCCAGATTTTCTTAACAATCCCAGGTTAGCCAGGCTGTATCTATTTCAGATACGTGTACTTTGCACTTGCCGTATGTTCGTAATGGAGATGTACTCTCTGCCTCTGAACATACAGTACATCCCTTTCTTCATTTCTATAGCATAGTGTGATTGATTTTGATCCAGAATATCCCTGCTACTCTTTTGATATGATTGAATGAACACATTTCTAATAGTACTGGCGTATTTTATAGACGTGATCTTGATACCCTCAGAAATGGTCCCATATGAAAATTAATATTTCTGTAGTTTCTTTTGCTAATGGTTTCCTTCCACTGTACTAATTGTTTCTAGAAGAGACAAATTTTTAGTAGCTGCTGTGTTTGTCTGTTGAGGGTGTAATTAGGATAATGTATTCCCATAATGACACGGTTAAGAAGGACTAGTTCTGTCTTTTGTAAATGAATTTGGAGAGATCACAACTGTTTGGTTTGGCAAGGATCTCTCTTGAATCATTTATGTGTTAATGAATGCAGAATAAAACACCTACATCTGTACTGAATTTCCATTCTCTGTAAACTAAGTGCTGCGTCATGATGTCCTGAACCATTTCCTTTCTTGCCTGTGTTCTGAGAGCCACCGTGTATGTGCATATGAGTGAGGCAGAAGCAGCCATGAGAGGAGATAACCCCAGCCTTGCTCTCCACACGGTTTTGTCCAGTGCATTCATACCTGCGCAGAGCAGCAAGCATATATGTAACGAACAATATAAAGGCAACTCTGCACCCCTTCCTCCCATGCTCACGTATACAGCATGTAAATTGGTTTGTGCTTACAAACCTGGGAGTAAAATTGCCTAAACTCTGGTTGCAATTTACAACTTATCATAGCTAGATGAATAGCCGAATAATTGTGTGGAAGTTCTAAATTGCTGAGTGGAAGTGATTGCCAGGCTCACAACTTGAGTGTTTTGGGTGTCCTCATGGCACAAATTCTGACATATTTGTTCCACTGCAGGCACCTTTGGGTAAAAGTATAAGTAAAATCTTCCGCATTACTGTATTGCCATTGAGACTGTAGAACCAGCATTTAGGTATGGAGTCTCCCAACCTCCAGACAAAAATTTATCATTCCTAGTTCAGGAGTTAATTTCTCTCTCATTTTGCTTTTCTCAGGTTCTCGAAGCCGGCACCAATGTTCTTGGATGATTCCTTCAGGAAATGGGCACGTATCAGGGACTTTGTACCCCCCTTTGGAATTAAAGGACAAGGTATGAGAAAACTGTACAGCTGTTGGAAAAGAAGGCCATTCTGCATATCTTGTTTTTCTGTTTTGAAAGCTCAGGTGGTCCTCAGGCTCAGTTTTTTTCCTGTTCTAGAGGAACATCGTACATGTAGCTCTCAAGCTCAAAAGGGTTTTCACAGCTGGAATGCGGACCTCAGAAGCTTGTCTTACAGAGGATGGTTTAGCACATGGTGAAAGTCAGTGCAACAATGGCAACTTAGATGTACCATCGTTCTGGAAGGAGCATTTTGACACTGGCTGACGTAGCATCTTGGCTGACAGCAGCAGAAAGAGTCCAAATGGATTTTAAGTACCTTTAAGTTGGTAATTCTCTAAAGAACAGGAAGGACTTCTCATTCTGAGTTTTGGAGCCTTTTGACCACTGATACAAATCTTCAGTTTCTTTTCATAGTTTTGGTTGTATAATTATTTTATAGTTGTGCTACTTGTGGACATGTATAACAAATAGGAAAAATTTGTTCAGATGCTTTGGTGATGATTTGTAATATGCCCTGTCCTCCAGCTGGAGTGTGGCAGCAAAGGCTGTGTATGCTGTGGGAGAGCAAGAATGGTGCTGGTGGTGTTAAGATGGGAGCCAGTAGCCCACCCAGCAAATGGTATATTTTGCGGGTGACACAAGCTCCTTGCTATCCTACATGTGCCACCAAAGGCCTCTCTGGGTGAGCAGTGGTGGAGCAGAAGGGTTATGGTCATAGCAGTGATTTGCTGCAGACTTCCTGAAGTCTGATGTATTTATTAGGAAGTGCTTGTAGCATTGCATCAACTTCCAAGATATTTTTTTTTTCCACTGACAAACTCAAGATTACAGATGTCCCCCAGAGGAATAGAAATACCTGGTGGAAAAAGGACTGCAACCACAATAGGCTTGGGTCTGTCCCTCTCCCTGGAAGCAGATGTGGTAGTTGTCAGAACAATCTCTGATCAAATCAAAGGCTCTACTGACAAATTTCTTTTGGCTTGCATCAATTCCCTTCTTTGTTTTGTATATGTCCATTCCTTGTCCAGTTGGTCTTTTGCAGCTCAATAGGCAACTAATTACTGTCCTCTAAATCAGCCAGCAGAGTTTGCAGCAAAGAAATAACAGTGGCAGCACAAGTGGAAGGCTGTGTTGACCGCAGGAGGGCTTGTCCCCTTCTAACAGTCACACAAGGTGTACAAAGCTAGGGCAAGCTGCCTGACCAACGTGGAGGTGGGATTTGCAATTACACATGATGTCAGCTAAACCAAATAAAAATCATTCCGTTAAACTGAATCCAAATGGAGAAATTCACCAAAAGGGGATGACGGAACGGCTCTGGCAGCCTTCTCCCTGGGTTTGTTGCCAGCTTGTATCACCACTGCAATGTTATGTAAATCTGGTGTTTTATATTGGATTTCCTCAGTTAAAAAGAGAAATGAGAAATTGCCATTATTTAAATGGCTGTGAGCTGAAGCCATGGGACGGAAACCGTTGAATGGGTTATTTTTTTAATGCCCTCCTGGGACTGAATTTTGTGCCAAGTTTCAGTCTGGAGCAAGTTCTGTGTGTGGGAGGGTTGAATTATAAATCTCTGTAGCCCAGGATTTCTAATGGCCGTGCTGACAGGCTGCGAGTCCTAGCGATGCGAATGGCGCCCTTTCATGTTACACATCACTTGGAATTCTTGCATCAGTCTTTTCTGACTGTCCCATGGGATGCATTCTGGCTCAGCTGAGTGATTGGATGATGGGATCAGCACCTCATTAGGGCTTTCAGTCAGGGCAATCTAATGATATCCAAACAACTGACCCAGGCAGGCAGTGTGGAGCTCAGTCATGTGCTGGTGCGAGATGGAAGGCTATCGGAGCTGGGATGTGCATGGGAAAAAAGAGTAGTCGGGGTGGCTGAGACAGTGTAGAGAGACATGCCTGTGTTGAAACAGACGGGGCAGGAGTTTTGCTCTGTGCGTTAGGAAGCCCTGTGACACCATCAGCTGGGATTTCTGACGTGCATCACACTGGGAAAGGCGGTCGGTGTTTATAGACACCGACTGTAGCTGGGTTGGTAATGGGGAGATTTTGCTGAGAACTCAGTGACTATCACCCAGCGTTTTCAAGTCACTGTAATCTAGTCCAAGTGCAAAGTGGCTTTTTTTTTTGTGTGTGAAACCCAGCTACAGAATGAGCTCACTTTCAGTAATGCTGCATGTTCCAAGAAGCTTCTAGAAACTAATCTGTGGTAGCTTGAAAATACTAAAGTTATGAAATCAAGAGATTCTTAGCAGCTTGGAGGCGAATCTGCCATTTCTGCTTTCTCTTGTTAAAGTTTCTGTCTATTCTTCAGGCACTTAGCTAAGTTTTTCTTTGCTATGTCTGTGGAAAAAAAACTGAAAGAAGTCTTTTTTCATCTATCACTTGGTGTTTACTGGTCCAAGAGAGAAAAATTCCAAGATTGCAAGAACAAGTTTTACAATCTTTAGGGGAAAGCAGCTTTAGAGGAGCATTGTCTGCTGAGCTGCGCTAATTTGGAGTAACACGTCTGTATAAATTACATGTGAAAGAGTAGAAATGGCTCAGAAATTTTCATGGCAGGACTACCGCTCTTTAAAGGCGATCATATCAAGGAGAAGGCAGTATGCTGATCATTTTGACACAGTTCATCAGGGATCTTCATTTTCTTCAAAAAGAAGTTGATTTTAAAGACAGTCCTTCCATCTGCAGATGCTAACAAGTACTCAGTATAACACAGAAACCTGAAGTGTTTCTTCATGAAAGAATGCTCGCTCCTTTTCTCCATTGGTCATTTTCTGATTTGGCCATTAGCCCATGTCAGGGGGTTTTATGACCAGAGTGCTCCACTCTCTCCAAGAGCATTTGCATGTAGAAAGCCTCAAGGTGAATATAGTTCTGAATATGAAAGTTTTTAGACTTTCCCCTGAATGATGCCGATTCTGAAATGGACTATTGCAGTAGGAATAATGGACATCTCATGTCAGATTGGAAAATGCTGCAATCGTTAGTTAATCACTTTAGTGATTACTTGTGTGCTAAAAGAAAGCAGCACAGGAATAAGCAGGTGGTGACCCTTTTGAACAGTGGTCTCTGAGTGTCCAGAGTGTCTAATACAAGGTATTAGAAATAGATGAAGAGGGGTTTATGAGGAGCAGTTGTACCTTTTTCTTAAACTGTCTTAAGTGGGCGGAAAGTTTTAGTACACGTTGTACTTGTTGACTCTGCCTCTGTTCACCAAAGTTCTGGACCAAGGATTGATCCTAATTGCTTCAGTCACGAGTGGTGTCCCCCAGGGATCAGTGCTGGGGCCGTTTCTCTTTAATATCTTTATCAANCAAGAACAAGTTTTACAATCTTTAGGGGAAAGCAGCTTTAGAGGAGCATTGTCTGCTGAGCTGCGCTAATTTGGAGTAACACGTCTGTATAAATTACATGTGAAAGAGTAGAAATGGCTCAGAAATTTTCATGGCAGGACTACCGCTCTTTAAAGGCGATCATATCAAGGAGAAGGCAGTATGCTGATCATTTTGACACAGTTCATCAGGGATCTTCATTTTCTTCAAAAAGAAGTTGATTTTAAAGACAGTCCTTCCATCTGCAGATGCTAACAAGTACTCAGTATAACACAGAAACCTGAAGTGTTTCTTCATGAAAGAATGCTCGCTCCTTTTCTCCATTGGTCATTTTCTGATTTGGCCATTAGCCCATGTCAGGGGGTTTTATGACCAGAGTGCTCCACTCTCTCCAAGAGCATTTGCATGTAGAAAGCCTCAAGGTGAATATAGTTCTGAATATGAAAGTTTTTAGACTTTCCCCTGAATGATGCCGATTCTGAAATGGACTATTGCAGTAGGAATAATGGACATCTCATGTCAGATTGGAAAATGCTGCAATCGTTAGTTAATCACTTTAGTGATTACTTGTGTGCTAAAAGAAAGCAGCACAGGAATAAGCAGGTGGTGACCCTTTTGAACAGTGGTCTCTGAGTGTCCAGAGTGTCTAATACAAGGTATTAGAAATAGATGAAGAGGGGTTTATGAGGAGCAGTTGTACCTTTTTCTTAAACTGTCTTAAGTGGGCGGAAAGTTTTAGTACACGTTGTACTTGTTGACTCTGCCTCTGTTCACCAAAGATCTGGACCAAGGATTGATCCTAATTGCTTGATCCCAATCGCCAGCGACCTGGGACAAAAGCAGAGCTGAGAACTGTCAGGAGTGTTGGAGCTGATACAGCAGATTGAAGGTGTCATTGCATTTATCACAGATGTCTGTAGCCCTTTGTGGAAACTCTTCCTTTCTCTGTGTGCAGAGAATAGGGAAAGTAACAGGTATGTCATATTTCTGAAAAGGCATGAGCATATTTGCTCATAGGTTTTAATACCACAAAGGGTCGCTACAAGTGTCTAGTTTGGCCTTTTGTTCAACAGTGGCTCTAGGTTTCACCCAGTAACTTCTGCAGCTGGCTACGAATGTATGAGGTTATCTTTTGGATTCTAAATCAAGATATTTTTTTTTAAATTATGAAGAATGGCTGTGTTGTCCAAATAGGCCAGTGTCATATTTGACTGCACTTACTTTTTAAAAAAATGAGACTGTTAGTGCCACGTTGAGCTTTGTTGTCTCCCTCTATGTGACTTGACAGACTCTAGAAATGGGATGTGCCGATGTGAGTGCTTGGAAATGATGACTCCATCTCTATTAATAAATAAGATGGCTGACCTCTGGTCCTGAAGGCAGTTGAGCTCATTGTTCAAACAGGTTAACTCCCTCCCCCCCCCAAAAGAGCATGGCTATATCCAGGCTTCCTATTAAGAAAGGTCACTGGCCTGTATTAGCCTGTGACCTTATGAATGCGTGAGAATTATAGGGGAGGATATTTGTTAGCCCTGGTGAAAACCATTGGGGAACTGTGCTAACACTTTAATAGTATGGACTCGTATAGGACAATGTGCCTGCTGCCGATTTGTTTATTAGTGTGTATACAGCCAAAGTGAGGGATGTCATTCAGGAACACAATGAAATTGGTCAACTTAAGAGTCGTTGAGAAGATCAAACTATAACAAGAAGTTGGAACTCTAAATGTCAAGATGTCCTGTGGGGACAGCTCAGGCTGCCGAGCACCCTCCTGTGTCCCAGTCTATTGTTTGGGCATTAACTGGGATGTTGGAGTGCCTCCCACGTTTCACCATTTGCGAGGGTCTAATTTGCTTGCAGGAATTCTTTCCCAGCACCCACCAAGCCTGCTTTTTGCAGCTTTTTCAGTGAAGAGCAAGGAGACTGCAGCAATCTCGGGCTCTTAAACGAGTTACATGGAGATTTTTTTAATCGAAGTTGAAACTACTTCTTTTGTATTTGCACTCTTTTCTAGCAGTGCTTCTATCAGTATAACTTACGGAGGTATGAACGTGCACATGCTGTCCATATTGTTGCAGAGATCCTCTAGCATGTGCACTGCTTTCAGGGTTAAATTTGTCAATGAATAACCAATGGAAAAATTGTTTATAGTGTTAGTGAGATTATTAATCCCAGAGGGCCTCCTCCCCAAATTTACCTCTGTAGCTAAAGCAAAAGGAAAGAGTTATTTGGAGAAGGGCAACAAACAGGACTGCAGAAATACCTGACTATTAATAGAATTTCTCAGGACATGTGGCTTGAAGAATATAAAAGGCTTTCATAAGAAAGAGTAGCTAGTATCTGGCATCCTCTCTGTGTAATGAGGACGGGAGAGTTGCTGCAGTTTTTTTTTGAACTTAAGTGAAAACATATGGCCCGGCATACACTAAAAAACTAAACAAACGTGATCCATGTAATATCTCTTCCCTGCGTTTACTCAGTAATTGTGTCATTGCTTAGCGGTAATTATAGGTCTTCACTTCTACCTTTGTTCCTGCTAGATTGTTTTAAGCAGAGAGGCTGCTTTGTTGGCCCTGAATCAGTTTGTCGTTGAAGGTGATATTTATTTCTTAGGGAGTGAATGTCAAGACATTCACCATCTCAGAATTTGCCTCCCACCAGGAATCTAGGAAACAATTTCTCCCCCATGGTGATAAGAGAATATTAAGAACATGTTTGAAGTGCTACAGTTTTATCAAATGTAGTATGTAGTACTGGCGAGGAGACTTCGGATTTTCATCTGGTACAAGAGGGGGGTCTGGAATTGGTGACACATTTGGTGACAAAGAAGTCAAGTTTTGCCCAGAGCACAAACGCTAATAGATGTATTGTGCAATGGTTAATTGTTCTCGTACTTGGTTTTATTTGGAAGTTTTCTTTTGTGTTAGTGCTTCTGGGAAGACCCATGGTTCAGTGCTGCTTAGCAGTGATTTCATTAGTCTCATGGGGGAGAGGTCATTCATCTGCAGTGAAAATGTTGAGTGCAAAAGTTGGCATATCAAAATATTATCAGGAGAAAATCTTTTCTCTTTTCATGTGTGTTCTTTTCTTGCATAGCTTTTTCTTCCACATCAACTTTCTTGGCATGAGCAATATTTTATCTCTGAGAAAACATGTTCACTTGGACATCACAATTGAAATTTACAGCTGACCCAAAGAAAAACTATCAGAAAAGTAGGTCTCTTCCAAATACTCTTCCAGCTACTTACAGAGGTTGGAGTACCACATGCTAACACCTTTTCTACATTTAACTGGATCTGCTTGATAATGAGGTGTCTCTTTTCTGCTTTAATTCTCTAATCTTGTCTTTATTTTATTAGCTGTATTCTGTTGTACGGATGATTTTCCTACTGTGAGCATTTTTTTGTTCTTCTTGTGTTCTTCCTTAAGAAATAAGTCAGAAGCACAAGCTGTTGGTTCTGTTCAGAGTAGGTATTAACACAAAATTGTTGTTTCTTCTTGAGTTTGAGGCAGACTTCTGAAATAGTTTCCACTAGAATTTCACATTTGACCAAAATTGGTAATAGTTGCCATTATCACATGGGAATATATCTATAAAAACGTTGCTGTTTCTCCAGGGAATCGAGCTGATTTTATAGCCTCCAGAAATTATATGAGATGTTTGAAGGGAAAAATAATGTAAAAGTTTAAGAAGAGGTGGAGGATCAGCTTTTCATTACTGAATAAAGCCTCTAAAGGGAAGCTATATTGTGAATTTTGAAGTTAAATCAACTCTCACTCTTGAGCTCTCTCGATGAAAGCACAATCCTCCAGTGCAATCCCTTATTTCAATCAAAAGTGTTGCTTTGCTCTTGAATGTGCTTAAAGAATAGTCTTTCTCCCAACCCACAGAGAAGGGGAAGGTGCCCCAAGTTTGCAGTTAATTGGGTGACTCCATATTGGAGTTCTTCCCAGAAGCGTTGAAGTGCAATTGAGACATGGATGTTATTCCTGCCTTTTACCTCCTAAGGGGAAGAGCAGGTCTTCTCTCGCTGTTGTGTTTTGAAGTGACATATCTTAATGCTTCTGCAAAGGTCGGGAGAATTGGAAATCATTGTAGCAGTTACTGAATTTTTTGGCCTTGAAGACATTGCCTGGCCACCTGTGAAGGGGCATCAAAAATGCAGCAACAAAGGGGAGAACAGCCCTCTAGAACAACTGTATTTATTTTCTCACTTGTCTTTGGACAGCGCATTGTGAATCTTTCAAGGTCTGTTTTCATTTGGTGTGAATTAGTCTGTTTCTACAGGCTTTATTGCTTCCTGTGCATCAGACTTGAGTTTGGATCAAAATGGTTAATGCATGGTTATTGCAAAATATTGCCCATGTTTTGGCATAATTGTTTTTTAAATCAATGTTCCAACTTTCCAAGCCCTGGGATTATGTTGGGAACTAAGCTTGTATTCTGAAAAAACAAACTCTTGGTTGTGAAGAAAAGATTTAAAAAAAAAATAAAATAAATCCCTGAAGGCTCCAAAACTACGATGTAAATCAAGAGTCCAAATGTTATGTATTTTATTTATATCTTGTTATAAAAAAAGGCCTTGAGGGCTTTCTGGAGCTTACATTTAACGCATGCCAGGTTTTCCTAAAATTGTTAGGGAGGTACCATGCGACTTCAGTCTTTTCTTTTTTTTTTTAATTTTGTTTTGTGTTTTGTATCTATGCAACAGTATATACTTGTTGTCTTAATAGCATGAAAAAATCGGCAGTGGAAGAATTGTGATATTGGAAGCAGTGGCAGTTTTAAGTCCTGTTGTTAGTAAGGTGTATCTCAAGTAAACCACCTAGGCTGGAGCAGCTAATGACCTGAAGAAACCATTCGCTTGTTTTTACTCAAAAGAGTTGATTTGCGGACAGATTCCTCCAGTTTGTAGTTAACTGTCCTTGAGAGCCAGTTCATGCGTTTGCAATTTGCTTCTAAGTTCTGGAAGTCTTTGTAGCTTCTCTTCTCCTGCCTAGACCTCATAAAGTTAGCTGTTAAATAATAAATAATTCAATAAAAAGAAGCGGGGCAGGAAATTTCAGAGTCATTTTGATATCTGTTGTACTCACTGGATTCACAGCTTCACTAAAATACAAATAATGCCTGTCTGCAGCTGGACACGGTGTTTTTGGGAGGGAGCTGCAGGACAGAGTATGTGGTGGGACTTGGGTCCGTGGCCTTGTGCTGGGCACCAGGGTGGCAAATCCCTCTGTAAAAGACCACTTCTCAGCTCCTGTATGGAGTGAGATCTTAAGGAAAAAAAATGCTGAAGAAGGAACTTTATACAGAGCTGAACTTTTGGGTAGTGTAACAAAAAAAAAAAAAAAGGCAAGCGTGCACTGGGTTTGTGCTTACAGCTTGTTTGTAAATATTGCGATTTGTTTAATCCATAGCATTGATAGTGTTTAGCTTTCTCTCCCCACGAAGCTGACACACACGTGGCATTCTGTTGTCGTGGGACCCGGACCCATATGCTGAGGAGACTGGCATGCTTCGGGGATCTCTATCAACCTCAGGCTAGTCAGTGTATTCCCAAAAGCTGAAGCTGATGCCCAGTACCCTGCAGAAGTGCTGGCTAGCAGTGTGGCAACTGGGCCACCAGCTGTGGAGATGGGCACTGACCACAGCTCGCAGGGCAAACGCGAAGAACGGCAGCAGTACATTGTTCCCTGACCCTAATGCATGGTATTCAAATACTTACTGCTGACAATAAGCGCATGTAGTCCTGCTGATTTTTGAGGAAGGTGGCTGGTGTGGACAACTTGGAAAAATTACAGCCTCTTCTTTTGGCAACTTAGTGCAAGAACAGCCCAATTTGCTTACTTTCAAGGCAGGTAGAAGGTAGACCCTGTGAGATGCCTTCAGTAAGTCCTGTGGAGTGGAAAGGTCTCCCATCTTTTTTTAATGATACAAGCGAGAAGTTTATGCATTAGAAACAACAATGTTAAGTGTTGTTGACATTCATAGTGAAGGTCTCCACTCCTCCACGTAAATAACAGGGGAAAAAGGCTAGAATTGAGAGTTAGGCTGGTTCTCACTGTGTGGTCACTGCCCGCCTAACTTCTAACTATTTACTTTTAGTTTTTCTAAATGTCTGAAAATTTCAGGGTCAACCTGAAGTCAAGATGTACTTGTGTTCAGAGAAATCATGCAGTCTTGAGATGCTTTTGAGTCTTCTGATGTTACAAGGCAAAGCTGATAGAATATGTCATGATAACTCAGTATTCTTAGATAAATGCAGTCAACTCCTCCACTAGATGGGAGGAAAATGTGCAGAGGCTTCTTGCTTTGTTTGTATAGTAATAGTGTGTATGTAGTGGTTGATGGATGAATGGGTTAAATAATCTCCCACTCTCCCCAATAGTCTAAATTCTCCGTGACAAGAAAAAAAATATAATAAACAAACTATGGCTGCAGAAAACTGCAGTAGATTGCTTGCCCTGGTGGTGCATTCATTACATAATAACAGGGGAGAGTGAGGGTGAAAATGGAGGATATTGGTGTTCATTTCCATTAATTTATCATTAAAGGATGGTGGCAGACCCATGTGAAGAAAGTATAAGCCAGAGGGCTATCTGAAGATGAAAGCCTTTGCAGAGGGCTTCTTATTTAGGAGTCAAAGGCCTTATTCTGTTCCTAGTTATGTCACTTACTTGCCTTGTGACCTTCAGTAAGTTTGATTCTCTCAGAGTATAAAGACATTTACTGCTTTCAGAAATTAGGAGAACAGGTGGAGGACCCGAGAGGGTGAATTCAGGAATATGCATGTATGTTTACATGCGTGCTTATATGTATCAACTTATAGCCTTTGACTTGAAGGAGCTGCATAAAAGCCACATATTTTTACTGCTGGAATTAAGTTCACTTGCCTAATACTTCAACTAGAGTTAAACAGCATCTGCGTTCCTCCCTATATATGATATGTATGTACATGATGTTCTTATGCCTACCATACGGATGGTTTCAGTAAACAGAACCACTGTGTTACAATTTGCTCTTTGTGACGTGAACTACCAAAGCTAACACAACTAATGGGCTGCCGGTGAGCTGCTGCTGAGATGCGTTCCACTCCCAGGAGAGGTAACATCTGTAGCCTTAAGGATGATGGCACTGCCATTGCCATTTAAACATCAGTGGTTGACTCCAGACTGGAGGAGGGATTTAGTATTGATAACATCTGCCTTGAATCTTGTGAGGATGAAAAGGAGGAAGAGTACACAGAAAGCAATACTGCTGTTGGGTTTGCTCAGCCTTCAAGTGATTACCAAACCTGTGGCCACTGAATGGTGGTTGGATGATCTGCACGAGACAAGTTTGGTGTTTGAATGTAGTTTCCAGTGGGAAGTTTGTATTTCACAAAACATGCAGCTAATTAGCACCTGCTGGGCTGCCTGTTTGGCAGTTGGGAAGAGGCCAAGGATTAAATGCTTTTCAAGGATGAATTCGCCTTTTATCCATACCGGTTAGGGGAGGAGAGTGGCAGGGAAGAAGTGTGTGGTTTTGCCAACGTTCTTCTGTTCCTGCCTGCTCAGTATGTCTCCATGGAGCCCTGCAGGTCTCTGCACCGTGCTCTCCACGCTTCGTGTTTCTGGGCATATGGTGCTGAGACATGTCTGCTGGGCTGATTTGCTGGGGTTCTGCATTGAACAAAAGTAGCTGAAACTTCCAGACTGGAAACAGCCCTCAAAGAATAAGAGACCTGGTTGAATGGGGATGTGTCTGAGCAATTGAATTCTGTTACACCTGAGCTGGCCGTGTGCCTGGGCCCTGGAAGCAAGAGGTGAGTGCACGCATACCTGTTGCTTGTAACAGGAAGGATTTTTTCCTTTGTAGCATTCAGAACATGTATACTCAGGCCCCTCCTGGCCCCTCCTTGGTGCACTGGTGTACAAGGCAGAGCACACCCACCGCTCTGTCTGTTTTTCTCGCTTGCCAAGCAAGAGAGAAGTTGTGCCTGGGCTAGCATTGTGTCTGCATCTATGCCACGGCTTCTTCACAACCTGGATAAACCATCTGCCCCCCCCCCCANAAAGGGCCAAAAGCAACATGTAACTATAAAAAAAAAAAAAAAAAAGAAAGAAAAGAAAATGGATGGATGAATGGAGAAAAGCCAACAGTTATCAGGAACAAAATGTGCTCCCCTGAAACACTGATCTTGGATTGCTCTATTCTTTGTTCTTTGCTGTGTTCAATGCAAGTAGGTCCCAATCATGAGCTCTGTCCCTCTCCCTTAAGATATACCTACCCCAGAGACACTCGCTGCCCTGGGTGCCAGTTCTTCCCGCTGCTGTCCTGCCCCAGTGGAGGGCTTTGATGGCTGAGGTGCAGCATACCAGGTCTGCTGCAGATCAGATTTGCTACTAAATCAGGTCATGGTTTAGTAGAAGTTGTTTAGAAGTTTAGCATTGATGTATGGGACACCAAAATTGGTTTGGTAGCCTTTTTGCCACTGTTCTGTAGAGCAGTTTTTTGAATCTGCCTAGGTGCTACTGCGTGAAAATAGAATGTGTCAGTTATTGCTAGGTCATGGGGATACCAGTTATGTTGTGCATACACTGGAACAGTCTCAGTGGCTTGGGTCATGAAGACTTGGGCCTTGCAAAACTTGCTTTCAGTCCTTGACAGGTCAATGTTCAGCCAGTGGCTGTGCACAAATCCTGTTATGTGCAACAGGAAGGAATTTTTCTTTGTAGCATCTGTGACATGCACTTGCACCCATTATTATCACTCTGTGCATAGGTATATAAGGCAGAGTATAATCGTCACCCTTTCAATTTCTCATCCTGGAGAAATCATGCTCCATCAGTTAACTTTACCTAATGCACCTGCTTTCCTGGTCCCTGACTCTCTTTAGTCGTAGTCTGGAGATGAACACTGCTTTGTGTCCTGCAGGTAGCTATCTGTGACAGTAGTCTTTGCAGTGTTGATTTCAAGTGACCCTGCACCTTGACCCAGTTGGGTTTAAAGGTGCTGCCAGTGGTTCTCTATTGTAGGTATTTTCATTGTCGTGTGAAGTGTTGCAGATCAGCCACAGCAGCATCTGCTGATCTGGCAAACCTTGCCCCAAGAAGATACAGAAGCTCCTTCTGAAGGAGATCTTGTCCTTCCATCCTGGTGCCAGTGAGCAAGGTGCCAAATGCAAGTGCCCACCTCAGCAGCACTGTAGTGTCCATCTTCTAGTAGAGTTCCAGCTCAGTCAAAAAGATCTAGTGCCTCTCCCCTGCCCAGGCCATTAACTTTTCCTGTTAGTGCCCGTGGCTCTTGCTGATGGTTTCCCATGAGGATGCTAGACTAGACAAACTGGCACTGAGGGCATCTGTGCCACCTTTGTTCCTGCTGCGAGTCAGCACTTGGCCATGAAGTACTTTGTCTTCTATTGAGCTTCATTCAGCAGTTTTGAATGATAACACTGTGATTTGTGCAACTTCCAAACCTCTCAGATGCCATGTGTTGTTGGACTGCGGGGGCTGCTGAAGAGAAATGTCCCATTTGGCCATTCATAATCTGTACTGAATGTCCTATATTGTTGTTTGTTTTGTTTGCATTTTCCCTCTGGATGAGGGGAATGGGGAGCATCCCCATCCCAAATGCTGCCATATCCAGTCCTAAAGTAGTCGTATTTCATTCCTGAGCATTTGCTATGAAGGCATTACTAATTAGCTGGCAAGATGAGAAAAACAGAATTGTTTGAGTGCATTAGTCAACTGTGTTCCTTTAACGTGTTTTTTAATACAGTATAACGGATGATCTCCAAGTGGTGTGGGGTGTTAACTTGTGGGTGGTAGAGCAAACCTGGCATAAGAAAAGCTTGGTAGATGGGAGGCTGCAGCACTTGACGTGCAATCCTTTGATCTCTTTTTTTTGAGAGTGTGGGAAAACAACCTCAGTAATGTATACTGTCCAGTAAAAGTCAACGTATGAGACAGGCCAAGGAGAGGACTGTGGCATGGTTCCATTAGAGGTCACAACAACCTACTGCTGTTTCAGCAGACTTAGGGAAATAGCATTCCTGTTGGAGAGGGAGCCTGCTGCCAATGTTTCAAAAGAAATTCTTCAGATGAAGGAAAATTAAACAAAACCACTATTTTGTTAGCAAAGTAAGTTGCTTTTACCCTACAAATTGCCTCCTTCCTTGCTCCACTCCAAAATATGATCTTCTGAAAGTAATGACAATTCCCAGCTTGTGAAGGTTGGCAGGGCCCATCAGTAATGCCATGTCAAAAACTTCCCCAAATCTAAAAGTAACCATCAGAGTTTCCTGTTTATCACCTTTGTTTGTCTGCCTCATGTGTCTCACCAACTTGTTGTCAGGTTCAAAGCTGTTTGGCACACGGGCTGCCTGGAGCTTGTGTGTTCGTCCCACACCCCTGTCATGTCGTTTCTGCAGAGGGATGTAGTAAATAAGAACAGAACCCTTTATTTGAAAGGGACGCCCCTAACTGTGCTGATTGCAGTAAGTAGTGTCTATCAGGAAAACTATTTAAGTTCCCTGTAAACAATTACTTGGTATTAGTCTTCCTTACGTTCCCGTGTCATTTTTAATCTTTTGTAAAGATATGAGACTTATCTATTCCTTTTGACTGGTTGTTTCCTAAGAACTTTTGAACTAGTTGACTGATATCTTTAAGGGAAGGATATGTTAGATATTTACAATCTCCCAAGGAAAGTGGGAGGGGACTAATTGTTCACAATCTTTTCCAGTGTAAATGAAACTCAGAGAAGCCATATTCAGAATAAGGGAAGTGATTGAAAGTCCATATGGATCCCGGAGGATTCTGAGCTCGTGAAAGAGAAATCATTGAGGGTTGACACATACATAGAGGCTATATCTGACACATAAAACCCCTGATTTGAAAATAATTAAGCAGTGGAAGAGAATTTCAGGGGAATATTACGTCTGTTTGCTTTGTTCTTATGCTTCTTTTAGGCATGTGCTTAAGGCCAGTTAGGGTCAGGATTTGGAGACAGGTGGACTTTTTGTCAGACCCAGTACAGCCATTCTGAAGTTACTGGTTCATTTGTAAATCATGACTAGCCCAAAGCATTGCTGCTGCTTGGCCCTGGCTGGGCCATGGTAAAGGAGTTTGGACCTTTATGGGGGAGAGAGTGGAAAAATGAGGGACAAAGGACAAAATCAAGGAAGCAGACTCAAAAATTTCCATAGTCTATAGCAGTATTTATGTGTAATCATTGTGCTTCTACAGTTTAATACAGTTAATTTGTGTGTGTGTCTATGCTTGCATAACTTATACCATCTGGGTGCTGCAGCGTTCACTGGGTATCAGTGTAGGTTGTGGTTCCATGGGCATTTCTTTAAGCAACTATGATGGTTTAATTAGATTCTGCCATGAAGAAAGCCAGATTGAGGGAACTGAGCCTAAACTAAAAGTAACCCAGGAGAATAAAAAGCATCAGTTTTAACCTGGTTCTGTTCCTGCATCCAGTTCACCGCTCAGCTGTGTAAAAGCTTCTCTGAAAGCAAGCATTGATAGTGATACTGGCTTTTTCATGTCTAAAGTGTTTGTGAAACTGCAATCTCAAGGAAGTAGGTATAAAACCACTGCCTTAAGCTGTACTGTGTTTGTTCTCTATCACTGTCTCTGTGCAAGGCATTTGCACACTGCATCAGATTTTGGCACGTAACTTATCTTTGCAGCCAGTGTGTGAAGGTCATAGTCCAGAGAAAATAGGAATATGCAAATTGAAGTGTTTATTCTTAATGTGAACCTTATTTCAGTTCCTCCAAGTAACTGCTTCAGATGCTTTACATCACTTTGTTTTTCATTTCCATTAGAAGTGAGAACTTGTTCCTAATAATCTTGTTCCTTTCTCCCCAGATAATCTGATCAAAGCCATCTTGTCAGCAACCAAAGATTACCGTCTAACTCCAGCTCTTGACAGGTAAGATGAGACCCTTCAGAACAGAAGGAGTAGAAGAGATTATTTTCCACATGTCCTAAATAAATTTTGCGAGATATTTTTGCCAGAAATTATTGCCAATAAATTTTGCTGTGCTTTGGATGTAGATCAGGAGCTGGAAACTGAGTCCTCTTTCCAGTAAATCTGCAAACTCTGGAGACCTTTAAGTCAAACATGAGTAGAAAAAAGCATTTACCTTTTGACTATTTCCTAATCTTTTGTTTCATAATGGTGTCACAATACACCCTCCTGCCCCTTTTTCAGAGAAGTAAATAGCAAGTTTTCAATAAATACATTATTCTTTTTCAGCCTTTCTGACAAAGCAACAGGATCACAAGGAACTCTTAGAGTGAAAGAAGGGACTGACTTGTTTTAACAATGTTTCACTGATACCTCGCTCTTAAAGCAGGAATGCGTGATTGTGTTGGCCAAGCCTGTGCCAGGCTGCGATAGCAGTCTCCCGGGTCCTGTGGTGTTTGAATTGATGCCTTTAGAAGAAGCTGCTTTGATTCTTCAGTCCTATTGTAGAGGTTGCTTCTAAAACTCTCTGACATGTTTACAATCAGCTTCCCAATGATAGTCCTTTAGTCTTTCCCATCCTTTTCTGTCATTCCTTCCCTTTGCCGTGCAGTTTTGGTTTAGTGCCAGAGTTAGTTTAGAGGTAGTTATGAAGTTCATAAGCTTGTCCAGGCTTTCCTCCACATCTTTGACATTGATTGTAGGTCTTGCCTGCTGTAGTTAGAGTTGGGAGTTACTCTCTATGTGAAAGTTTATTCTTAGGTTTTCTTGCAATCTGTGTGCTAATTTAAAGTTGCTTTGAAGTTTGCCTTGCCTCACAGCAATGGGTTAGCCTTCAGAGTTTGGATTAATTTGAGAAATGATGTCCAGGAGGCAAAATCATTTTACAAATGACCTTCTTAGAGATTTTGCGCACAACTTAGTCTCACACCCATCTGGGGTTTATCTCAGCTCTGGTTGGAGAGTTAAGATTTTAATCTGTTGAAAAATCCACAAATAGACTCTTTCAGAAAGTTGCTCATGGGAAATTAGTGTTAATGACATAGAGGGCAGGTGGAAAATTCTTGCAGGGAAGGTTAGTGTAATTGTGACTCTTGCTGCTCACCTGTTTTTTGAGGAGTGGAATGTGGTTTGGTTTTTTTTTTTTAAAGTAATTTCTTAGGAGATTGTGAAACATAGCTGCTCTAGCGTGAGCTGCTCACTTTGGTTTTGCATTCTTCCTAATGGGTTGGGTGCAGAGATAGGAAAGACCTAACACTGAGACCTTCATGAAATGTATGTAAAGTCCCTGAGATCTCAAGTATGAATGAGACCTAAGGAACAAGCCAGAAATTTATTTCTATAGTACTGCAGTAACAAGGTTTGGTGGTGTGTATGCTTGTAAACACACAGATATGTTGGGGAAATACTGTTTTCCTGGGAACTTTTGTGGTAAATGCAGAGCAGTGGATGTTGGTTGTGTAGTACATATGCCTCACAGTCAAATACCCCCTATAGCCTTTCCAAGTGAGCAGGTCTTGGAGCAAAAACGTAAAAGTTGAAGCTGGTGTGGGAGAAAGGGAGAAGAAAGGCTTGGGATAGCAAGTCACA
This sequence comes from Anarhynchus alexandrinus, assembly GCA_008711295.1. Taxonomy (NCBI): domain Eukaryota; kingdom Metazoa; phylum Chordata; class Aves; order Charadriiformes; family Charadriidae; genus Anarhynchus; species Anarhynchus alexandrinus. Next base: position 2,793,014 of record VUYV01000099.1, on the reverse strand, counting down.
AAGGAAGAGCCTAAAGCAGTAGATGGATGGAGTTGCAACAGAGGGGTTATTACAAGAGCGAGCTTGGGTACTGAAGGAGGTGTTAAGGCTACCTCAGTGCTGCTCTTGGGAACTTGCTTGGTGAGTAGGGGATCAATGACTTGGATATGCTTCTCAAAATGTTCTTCAGCTTTGATCATCAACGAATTACAGTGCTGGCAGAAATGTGTATCTGCCATTTTGGATTCCAGAAGAGCTAATGGAGCGGACTGATGAGGGAAGGTTAGCTACTTTCTCATCTTGTCTCAGGCTCAAAGCAGAGCCCAGCAGTTCCTCTCTGGCAGCTCCAGTGTGCTGGCAACAGGACCTTGAGGTTAGTCTTGCTTTCTTACTGCTCACTGGTCAAGGAGAAAGTCCAGACTGTCCCCCTTCGCTGACCTCCTTGGAGCAACTGGAGAGGGTCTGACTTAAGGGCTGAAAAAATGCCTTATTGTGAAAGAGTTAGGTAAGAGGCGCAGCTAAAGTCTGTGAGGTACGAAGGGCCACACAAGGAAATCTTGTGAACCCTTCCACTCGTAGGCTCTCTGAAGTCTAGTAGGCTGATTCTAGCAGTAGGGGAAAAGCTCCAGGTTCATCTTCTCTTTAGGATGGAGTTGCCACCTTCTCTTTAGGATGGAGTTGCACCATTTTCTTTGTTGGCAAAGCCGATTTAAGAAGCTATCTTTGCGGCTGCTGCCACCTGCTCTCGGACTGCAGCTCCCTACCCGCTGCTTGTGCTGCTGCTATTTGAAGAGGGACTTTTAAGTGGGTCACTGAAACTAGTCCAGTTTTTAAAAGTTGGGGTTTTTTTTTTTTTCCTCTTAACCTGGGTCATTCCAGTGACCTCATTTACAGAGCTCCCCTCCCACTGAAGAGTTGCGTTGGCTCAGCACTGCAACGGCAGGACGAGAGGCGGAGGGCTGGGGATGGGTGGGGAGGGCGAGCGCTGCAGAGCCTATTGAGGCAAGTGTTCGTGTAACCACACGTTGACTGCAGCTTTCCCGGGGGAAGGGTGGGAGAGGCAGGAGAGGTGAGGTCAGAGCAGTGCGTGAGAGCATAGGAAGGAAAGAGGGGATTAGAGTTGTATGGCGGGGGATCTACACCAAGCCTTTGGTCTTGTCCCCACCCAGGCTTCTCCATTTCTGTCCTCCTCCACAAAGTTGTCCCTTGAAATGTTACCTTCGTTTGCCTCCCACAAGCCCTGGAAGTGAACTTGTTTGTTTGATTATCCCAGTGCCAAAAGGGCATCCTGATGCACCTTTTCTGACACAATGTACCGACATGGTGCTGAAATGAGGCAAACTCGATCCTTCCGGGTACGCATACACCTTTCATCATCCCAAGGTAGCTTTGCCAATTCACTCCAACTAATCCCTCCATTGTGAGTAGAGTTGTGTTAATAACTAGCAGCAGCTGGAGGGTATGTGAACAAATCCTATAGTTCATGCCTGTAATGTAGTGTAAGTGATGCCGTGCTTTCTTAGTTTTCTTCGTGACTCCTTATTGTGGCACCTTTGTGTTGAACTGCCTATAGTAACCTGCTTCTGCTCCAGGGCAGGAGGTAGGTAAAGCTGTCGTTATGTTTGTGAAGGTAGTTGCAACTCAGCTCTGAGCTTTTCTGGAGAAGATTGGAGATCCAGGGTGTGGAGATTCAGAATTGGTGTCCTCTTCCTTCAGTGCTGCCATGTCTTTCTCCCTAATGCAGATGTTGGTGGACCTTGTCTTGGACACTTCAGAGTTCTCTTGCTCTCTGTTGGCTTTTCCAGGCCCAGCATCCCTGGCATTTTCACTGCTTGTTTTACTGGCTCCTCCAGTGGCCTGCCCCTCATTCTGCAGACTGATCAGGGCTTGGTTTGTAGTTCCATGGCTCCTCTACTGGATTTTTGTGTTAAATCTCTGTGGTGATGGCCTGCAAATTTCCTATGAAAAGGCATAAATATAAAAACCTGACTGACCCTTTTGTATTGCCTCCAGGTGGTAATGAAGAAAAAATGAGAGTGAGTTTATAACCAAGAGGAGTCTTTACTAACACAATATATAACTAACAAGTGAGGAAGGAACTTGATAGAGCAAAAGATAGCAACAGTTTAAGTAGCAGCAGCCAGATCAAACCAGAATATGCTAAGCCTCCCTAAGCACCAGTTGCCCTAAAGATGTGGTTTTTTAATTATTCTGTTATATCTTTCCTCAAAGCCTTTAGTTCCAAAGTTGTGTAAAGGAAGGCTTTGTGGTTTTTCTCCCCTGACAAATCCCTGAAGTGCTTTGATAAGAGAGGAAGAGGAAGTAGCAATTGCCACAACGCATACATGTGTTTACAGTGCTATATTGTTCAAGAAAATCTGTGTGAATCCCGGTTTTGGTGTAGATGAACTCAACCTCTGAGCATCTGTGTCAGAGGCTGTACATCTGGCTGCAGCTCCCAGCTTGGGGCTTCAGGGAAAGTCTTTCTGGTGTGAAAAGTCCGTGACCCTCGTTCATACCACCCTGGTAGCAAACGAACCTGGGCTGTGTCCAATGTGTTCAGTCCTTGAGCTCTTCTGGAAAAGAAATACAGCTTTGATGTACTGTGTAAACAAACAAAAAGGTGTTTGCACACCTCTTTGTGGAGAAACAATTGAGCTGTAACTGATGCTGCCTGCACGGTATGTTTCTTCAGCCAGAAACTTGCCTGGAGCCAGCAGTGACTTTGGGGGTTTTCCATGCTCAGGCACCGTCAGTCAGTGCTGGCTGTGAAGTAGCCCAGCTGCGCTGGTGCCAAGTGTCCAAACTTCTGGTTGGGATGGGAGGTCAGATGCCTGTCATCCCTGCCGAATGCTTCCCTTTCACAGTGCCATCAGGGTGGCCCTGTGATCTTCTCACTGTCCCACAGTGTGACTGCCAAAGCTGGTGAGACCAAGCTGGCTCAATTTTCTGCCTGTCTTGGTCAAAACAACCTGTGTTGCCTAGACTTGACGTACACGCCTGATGTGCAGAACCCAGGCAAAGTCCAAGACTCACCATATCTTCATCATGTGAGTCTGAAGAAAGCAGTCTGCACCTGAGCGTGCAACAGAACCTTCCAGCTTTGCGATGAGAGTGGGCAGTGTACTTTTGAAGGAAATTTAAGAAAAAGCTGCTAGAAGATCAAAGATTAAACCTTTGCGTCAAAAAGATATTAATGAAAAATCTGATCTGCGGACACAAGGAAAAAGGAGGATGCATTTAAATATGTCAAGACCACCAGGGTATAAAAGTGGTTCAGATGTGAAGCTGGGCAAGGTGATTAACCTATCAGTTATGATGAGTAAAGGCAGAACCATTCAGTTAAGTATTTGTTTCATTTATTTGGATAAAGATAGAATGATGTTGTCCCATTTTAGAGCAACATTGAAATACTTCCTGTATTTTTATTAGTAACTGTGAGGATGCTAAATGACAATTATATGTCATCTTAAATCAGTAAGCACTGAAGAGTAGTTAAAGAGCTCTTTTTGTTATTACTGTTTGCTTTTTAACCCTTCTTGGAATGTTGGCTAGAACGGCAAGTGTTGTGCCATTCCTGGAGAAGTGTAGGAGATGGCAAAGAGATGGCTGTAAGTTGATTAGCTCAGTTTTGCAGGAAAAATCCTGGAAAGTTAGATACGGAACAGAGCTAGGATGTCAGCATAATTGATGTCAGTTATCTTGGATTTTGTGGAAATTTAATCTTGTCATGTAGATGAAGATGGGGTTTTTTTTTAGGTGAACTAGAAGCTTGATTGATAAAGGTAACCTTTATAAGATAAGCAATAGTTATTTGTCTCAGTCTGTTACATTCTGATTCTACACAACACTTGTAGACATATCCTTGTTAGGAATGGAATATATGACACAGCTTTAAAAAGTTACTGTCAGAGAATTAATCCTTTAGTGTCACTTGTAGTGTAATCCTGCTGGCAGGTGTTCGTGGTGGTTAAGGCCAATCTGTAGGAAATGTAAAATGACACTAGGAAAATTTGTTGGAGCCAAAGACTGGGGAAGTATGGAGTAGGAGGACTGGGTTAGTCTGCACCTTTTTGTAGGACCCTTTTCTGAGCAATCCTTTACTGGAGCCAAATCAAAAGTCGGGCATCTCAGAGGTGACAACAAATCGTGCTTACAAGATAAGGGTTATATTCTGCAAACCAATGACTATAAAAAGAGCATTGGAATGTTATATATGAAATCTCTGTGTAAAAGGGACCCTGCTTTGAGCAGCATGAGCTCCGCATGCTGGCCTTCCAGAGTCAGTGCTTTGGAGATTTGGGGAGAAGTTGAAAACGGTTCAGAGAGATACTGCGAATGTGACTCAAGATCTAGGAGTGTTGCCATACCATAAGAGATGTGATGAGCTCGCTCCAGTTTGTATGGTCAAGAGAAAATTAAGAATGGGCTTTGATCAGTCTACAAGTACTGTGTGGGAACAGGGCCATGAAGAGAGGCTGCTGGAACAGCTTTGGCTGGTGGAACTGGTTCTTTTACCTCATGTGCAGCAGCTCATGCTCACCAGGCTGACCCGTGACTGATTATCCACCTAGAGGCAGATGTTTACATACAGTGGTTTGTCAGTAAGTGGATCACATGCAGATGTGGAAGGGACTGCTGACAGTAGATGGTGCTTTAATTTAGCAGAAAAGGGAAGAATGCGATTAAGTGGTTTTGAGGCTGAAACAAACACATCTCTATTCAAAATTGGTAAGAACTAGTGTCTTAACAGTAAGTGGGAAAGGGATGGAGAGGAGTGTCTATAACTTGTAGCCTTTGGATTTCAGCATGGTATCCTTCAAAGAATAAAAAGAAGAAAAGAAGAAAAGTCATGGCTAGGAGACAACTGAGTAGAGAAATTGCAGTATTTCACCTGGCACTCTGTTGTTTAGGAGGTCAAACTTTCTTGTCATAATCATCAAAAGAGCATATTTTCATCTGAAACGTCGCCTGTCCAGAACTGAACTTTATCTTTTTTTTCCTCCTGCAGCACCTTTTCCATAAATGTTTCGACAAAGCTGTTACCCTCTTTGTCACTGGGTTGGGTGTATTTGGGGCTAACGCTTTCTCTTCCCTCCTTGCCACAGTATACTGCCTGAACCAGGTCTAGCCTCTGCTCTCTCCTTGTCACCAGAACTGTATTTGTTTTCTGTGCTGTTGTCTATAAAGCTCTCTTTTGCCTGATTTGATTATCACAAGCATCCACAGTTCTTCAGCCCTTAGGGATGCGAGCACTGGGCTAATGTCTGTCTTCTTGAGGAGGTGTTTTTCTTTTGGAAAGGCTGGGATCTGTGGCGCAGTTTATCTGAGCTGGGGAAGCCGTTCCTGAGCATTTCTTGGTGCTGTTAATTCTGTGCATATCTCCAGCTAATGGCTCTGTCAGCCGGGTAACCCTCAGTGGTTTAGCTGAGTCCTTAAAGTGCACTCCAGCCCCGCTCTGCAAAGACAGACCCCACATAAGCAGAGCTTTCTGGGTACTGGCTCTTTAGTGTGATCACAGCGAGGACAGCCTAGAAGAGACCAGTCGACTGTGCCTGGGACTAGGAAGGGCGCCTAGCCCAGAGATCTGCTCCAAACAACTGATTGCCTTGGACCCTTTCCGAAAAAGGCTCTGCAGACACGTATTCCTTCAGTGAACTACCAGAGATGGAGGCACATTGCCAGAAGAGCCAGCTGCGTTTGGGATTAGATGGCTGGAAAGAAGTCCTCTCTCTGTCTTCAAAACGAAATCACTTTTTAACATCTGCTGCAGAGAGTTCTCGTGACTCGTAGTTCCACGAGAAACTGTTGTCTTCCTTCTCTTTCCTGTTTCTTTGTTAATTAAGGTTATTTTCCTTCCTCTTCCTCACCCATTGTGTCTCCATATATGTTTCCTACTGGACAGGAGGGGTGGGGGATCCTTTTTCTATCCATTTAGTGTTTTTCTGTCTCTTGAAGTCTCATGATAACTGCAGCAATTTTGCACTCAGCAAGGTGAGCACGCCCCAGATGCACTCAGAAAATTGCTTGGAGAGAGGACTTCCTCACTAAGCCTTTGGTTTATTGTTATTTCAGTGCTAAATGAATAATGAGAAGGTTAAAGTAAACAGATGGGTTTGATTCAAGCCCATCATACCAGGGGTGTGGGGGGAGAGGAGCTGCTTGTCCTGACAGCTCATCTCATTAGACCACACGTGGTGTGAGGTGTTGAAAGCAGCTCATCACGTGTAATGCCTGGGCATGATGGGGTGAGCTGGGGATCAAGGGTGTCTCTGTCCTCCTCTTGAATCTTAATGTTCCAAAAAGTTTCCTGTAGTTCTCAGATGCAAACTAAATATGTGCAGCTCTGTGTGTTTGAAGTTATGTTACAAAAATTGCCTCTTTCCTCTCTTTTTCCACAGTCTCAGCTGCCGGCGATGTATTATTGTGGGAAATGGTGGAGTACTTGCAAATAAGTCATTGGGGTTAAAAATTGATGACTATGATGTTGTTGTCAGGTGAGTCTTTGCCATCACAATTTTCTTGTCATATATCCAGTTTCTGTATCAGTTCACATGCTTTGCAGGCAAAGATTAAACCTACTCTAGTGACAATATCTATTAGTATGGAAGTATTAACTAACATGGAGGGGAAAAAACAAAGAGCATGTAAGTGTTTGTTATAAATAGTGATCGCATCAAAGGGTAAAGGTGCTCCTCGAGCATTCCATTTTCCACAACTGTCTGGGGATGTGTTCTCTCTTATGATCCCGCTTGAACCTTCTTTTCATACCTCCTTTCTAAAGGAGGTATGAAAAAGGCGTTTTTTGTGATGCCCTTAGGTGGTGCAGCAGTAAAACCTACTGTTAGATCTGCTCCCAGATACATCCCTTAGGTAGCTCAGAGAAGTATTATTGGTCATACATGTGTAGCATTCCCCGGGACCCACACTGCACAGGGTGGGAAGAACTAAGAAGGGTGCAGCGTAGGGTCTTAGGGAGCAGTAAGCCTCCATGAGTGAGGATGCAGTAATGATTAAACACCTGAAGGTGCGCCTTAGAAGCTGTGAATACTTTGCCTCTGTTTCACTGCGGATGATGATGTTGAATAAGGGAGCAGAAGCAGAGTGGCGTAGGAGTGGAAACGACCACAGTCAAAGTTAGGACTTCTTGCTTTCGCTGAGGATCTGGATCATCGCCATCTCAGAACGCCTGAAAAACGTGCTGATATGTGAAATCACAGGTCTAGTCATAACTCTTAGTAATAAATCTGTCAAGTCAGGGAGGTGTTCTGGGTGATTGGAGATTAACAAACATAATACCTGTACTAATGGAGAGTGAGAGAGAGCGTGTGTGTAGGAGAGAGGGGGGACGTGCTCTAGGGAGCTACAGACTCATTAGTCTGACTTGAAAAACATGCAGAGTTTTATAGCAGGTTCTGAATCACGAGTAACAAAATGCTACAATGGTAAATAGGAAAAGTGGGATAAACTGCAGTATAAGTTTATGAAAACTGGTTTAACGTAATCTAAGTTGGTATTTTTTTTTCTTAGTAAGATAACTGATTCCTTATTGAAGGGAATGTAACTGATGTAATCTCTCTGAACTTTAGTCAACCATGAGACATGGTGGCAAATAACAAATTCTTGGCTAAGGTGGAAGAAAGAAAAGGATTAGTAAAAGAATTTCAGGCATAGAGAAGGTATCATTTAGCGTGGCCGCCTTTCTCTCTCGTGTGCTAGTAATGGGCGCATGAGGAAAGAATAGAATATACATAGAGTAATAAATACCCTCCAACTGGACAAAAAGATCAAGAAGATCCCTTTCAGTCCTTTGTTTCTGTGAACGGTTCCCTGCTTCTCCGACAGTGCTCTGGACACAGTCATGACTGTTCAGAATAGGATGAAACTTTTACAGCCCTTCTCCTAGTTCATCCCACTATCAGTTGCTAGTAAAGAGCTCTTACTGCTCATCATAGTCTGGTGACTTGCAGTTATTTGAGCTGAATTAAAATTCAGTTATAGCCTCTTCGTAGGCTCAGGCTGTTCAAAAACTAGCAAGAGAACAGTTTCAATCCATCTGGACTAAGCCACCCACTAAGATTTACATCAGAAAGTCCACTATTTAATTTCCAAATGAAAAGTTCAACCTTTTCTCTCCACATCAGTAAATCTAAGTCAGTTTGCAAGCTGAGAGGATAAGAGGGCAGCTAAGCACCTGTGCTGTTTGTGGGATGGATAAAGGAGAGAAACGTCAACTGTAAAGGTTAAATGAAGCCAGGCGCTTGGATGTGGGGCTGAGGAGGTGAGACCAGACTTCTTAAATGTGTCCAACTGCTTCCTTTACTCCTGGGAAAGTCCCTTGTGTATAGCATCCTTTTTCATGGGTTGCAAAACTCCTTTGAAGGATCAGATTTGGGACCTAGGAGGTGAATTATAAGGGAAAAAATGTGGTATGTTTGTGAACAAAGGAGTGATCCAGCAGTATGTGGAGTTTTTTGATGCATCGTGTGTTACTATGTGAGGATCACTAATTGCAGCAAGAAATTTTGGTCTTGTGGTGAAGAGAGTCGGATCAGCTTTGACAGTTCTAAAACAGCTTGGAGTGAGTTAGTTACTGGGTTTTTTTTTTAACTGGATATTATCAGATTTCAGTGCAGACGTTAGTCCCAGCTGTCACACTGTTTACCTGGCAGGAGCTTCTTGCAGCAGTCAGTCATGAGCACTCTGAAATGCCTCCTTAGAATAGATTGCAGACTGGGGAAAAACAAGTATGTGTCAGAAATTCCTGCTTAGAATGAGCTAGGGATTCACCTGGTGATGATACTTTAGTGATAATTGGGAGGGTTTTCATGGTGCCTAGGTTAGGAGTTAGTGTCTCTAAGCTCCCTTGTGCCGTCAATGGATACAGAGACAGAAAAAGACTCTGAAACTTCTTATGGAGAAAACTGCCTGTCCATGCGCAGTACGAGGAGGCCTGGCATCCTAACAGGTTTTCTAAGATTTAGCTGTGTTTCTAACCACTGGCGTGTCCTGCCTGGGAAGGGGTTCAAGCTGTGTAGTATGCACCTTTGTGAACATAGGTTGTGGCTGCCAGAACTTTTCCTGCTCCATTGCCCACGCTGCCCCTGGGGCACTGACCCTGGGGCTGACAGTGCTGGCTCATTAGCGGGACTCCATCGCTATGACTCCGTCAGCAACTCGAATTCTGGCCCTTTGCTGGAGACCCGAGTTCATTTTACTTGGGGAAATGGTTTGTTTTGTTTCCTGTCTAGATGCAAAGTGGGGTTCCCAAGTTTGGGGAGCTTTCCCAAGGTAAGCAGCAAAACAGGGAACCTGGCAGCTGGGGGTGGGGAAAACCCTGCCAAAGAGCTACACATTGACATTTGAAACAAGTGCAGATGCTAACCTTCCCTTCAACTTCAAGAAGACAGGCAAAAATACGTATAACTAGCTTTCTTTACATAGTACTTCATTGTATTTATCTCTGTTACCTTTAGGGCCAGGTGCTTTTACATTATGTAGGCTCATCTACCCCAAAGAAACGCAACACCTTGAGGTTTAAATAACATCCATAGCAAAAGTGAGTGATGTGTGAACACGCAGTCAGCAACAGAGGAAAAAGCAAGGCATCAGGCTGGCTGGGAGCACTGTTTTTGCAGGCAGTCAGGTCTAGATACCTGAAACTCGGGGTTCAAAGCAAGGGCTTATAAACCACAAAAAAAAGGCTTCATCTCCTGTATAAATTGTGATGTTGCCAATTCTTAAGTTGGTTTCCCTTTAATATTTTATTCCTAATGATAAAGTAAGTATTTTTACTAAATATACATAGGAATTTTTTCTCCTTAATTCTGAATAGAATTTCAGATTATATACAGGGATTTTCTTCTACTAAAAGGTTTCCCACCTAAAATGCTTACCCGGGCTGAAAAAGACAAATCCAGATCCTCATTAACATTCCTACATGGCAAAATTTGCAGTCCATAAGCACTTTCCAGTATATTGAACTACCCCAAGTCAAGAAGGCTGCAATAATTCAAGCCAGCAATGCTGTTCCATCGGGGACTGCTGTTTGATGTCAGCAAGATTTGTATTCCAAGTTACTTGAAATTTCCTCAGCTTTGGGTTTCTAGTTTTGAATAGAAGTTCTGAATAACTTCAATGTCATGAAAGTCATCCTTGCTGTTGAGGCCAGAGCAGTTTATTTTATGAAGGGAAAAAACTTTGTCCCTGAGGAGTGTTTTTAACAAAAGCACAGCTAAACACATAGCATTCCCTTAGAAATCAGTGTGCCCAAGAGCAAAGCTGTGAATCTGCTTGGGAGTTTTCAGAGTGGGATACACTTCCACAGCAGAAACTCCTCTGAGTCGGTGAGACTGCAGTGGTGCTGAGCCTTACTGCAGCTGTGCAGCGCATCCTCTTCCTTTGCATTGGCATCGCAGGGCAGCTCACCTTCTGGATGGGCCAGTTTGGGGAATTAAACCAGGTGGAGATTGTTCTTTTGCGATTTTTGGGGAAATTATTAGCTGGCTTAGTTCCCTAAACTGCAGGTAAGGTGAGAAGTGTAAGCTCTGGACTGGGGTAGGAGCATGAGACCAGTTTCAGTCTCCTTAAACTGTCATCCTCTATTTCAGCCCAGCCTTGCAGAATCCAAGTAAGATATCCCAGGATTGATGGGATGTTAAAACATTAATGCTTATTTTGTAATTCTGTATTTGCAAGGCAATATTTTTCAGTTTCCTTTTCCAAAGCTTCCAACCCAATTTAAATCACAAGAGTGGATATGCAAAAATGGTTTGCATTATATGAAATGAAATAATTTATATAGCTTCTAATTAAACTGTTGCCACTTGGTAAAAAGCTTCATAAATGTTTGTGATGAAGAACTGCAAGAGTTAACGTTTGCTGCCGTAAGAGCTGCATACAGGGAGCTCTTGCCTGGCAGTGATTGCTGTATCATCAACATGCATGAGTGTAAGTGGGAATCCATGACAGTGTCTTCTCTGGTTGCCCTACAGGCTGAACTCCGCTCCAGTGAAGGGCTTTGAAAAAGATGTGGGTGGGAAGACAACTCTCCGGATCACATATCCTGAAGGTGCAATCCAGAAAATGGAGCAGTATGAGAAGGATTCCCTGTTTGTTCTGGCGGGATTCAAATGGCAGGATTTCAAGTGGCTGAAATACATTGTTTACAAGGAGAAAGTGGTAAGAACACTGTCAGCTGGCATTGTGAAGTTCACCTAATTAGTGGGCAGACATGATATCACAGTCATATTTGCCATGTTTTGGTCTGAAGAGAGTTCCTCTGTGTGTCCAGCTGCATTTAAATGATGGCTTTTTTACCTCCACGGACTTCAGCTTTAATTAAATATGCTTTACAAAGACGTCTCTCTGTAACCTGACCTTGCATCAAAGATGAGGCTTTCTATTCAACATTATATTAGTGTGTGCTATGAAGAATTAATTTAATTTTTATTTCTTTTAAAGAGTATATAAAAGGACCAACTTTTGCATGGATTTTATGGACTCAGGATTTAAGAGCAGAGGAATGAAAAGAGCAGTGGCAAGGGGATGAAATGGGAGTTTGGGGATAAGGATGTGATGGCACAGGAGGGGAGGGAGGACACAGCAGCAGCACAACTCGTTGAAAAAGCTACGATCCACAGACTTAATATGACCTCTTGAATAGCACAAGCCATTATATTTTGCGCTTTTATTGCTGTACTGATATTCATTGTTTGAGTTTGGCTACAGTATCATCCAGAAGAACAGTATCAAGTCTAATTTAAAACCATTGAAATGGTGAATCTACTACTTTCCCCATGTAAATATTTTGTCCCAGTCAGTTGCATTAGTGCCCTTCTGAAGTACCTGTTAGTAGTCAGGGTTGTTCTCTGTAATTCACCCGTCCTAAATGGAATCAGGTTGTGATCACTGACTTCTCATTCAGTGGATGGCTGATCTTTATCTGTTGTTACGAAGTCTGGAATAAATGGCCTCTATTCGGGTACAGTTCTTGTTTTACAAATCTTATATCTCGGTTTTTAAATGTTCTTTAATGATTTTTCAACAAATAACCAGACAAATGGATTAATGTTCAGAGGATGGGATGTTATATCATGTGTTTGGAGATGAAGAGAGGGGGTTGGCAGCTCATCGTATACAGAATGAAACAGCCTAGGGATATAATTACATATGGTTGTTACATAGATGGCCTTAAGGGCTCATACTTTGCTCTTGTCTCACACTGGCACCAACTTGCAATTATTTTCCTGGTACCAGACAGATGAAGTTATCTGTCAGCCTCTGGGCAAGCACAAGCGGGCTTTCGTAACGTGAATAATTGAGTCAAAAGTAATTTTCTTTGGTTTGTGTCACACTCTTGTTCTTCATTCTGAGTAAGGGAAAGCCCTGGCAGTGTCAGTGCCCTGCAACCTGAATGCAGTTGTAGGGACTCCTAGTGTTTAGCTTGAAATTCAAAGGATGGATGGGTTTGCTTCAAAACAAATTGAATTTCCACCTGATGCCTGCAGTCATGTGGTCATCACTAGGTTCTAATGTGGTATCCCCTATTCCTGGAAAGATGTAGCAAATAGTTTGTTAAAACTTGCTAGAAGACTGGGGAGAGTGATTGCAGTAATCTTAACTGAGTGCTTTAGTGCCCGGCTTGGCAGAGAGCAGAAAGAACTTGAGCTTCTTGCATTGTACGTTACTTCTATGCTCTTGTGGTTGGCCCCTTATCCTTCATTTCTTTGGTATAAACACTCCATTTTTTTTCCAGTTCTTGCAGGTGATGTTTTCCAGATAACTTAATTCCTGTTGCTCTTTTGAATGCCTGCAGTTGATTCATCTTTTTCTTAAAGAGAAGTGCCCAAAAATGTACAGAGTACAGCAAATAGAGAGGAGCAAACAGCTACTTCGCTAGCCTCCCAGTTCTTGTTCTTTATGCATCCACTGCTTTGTCTGCCTTTTCCACAATGGTGTGGGACTGAAGGTGAGTGTCCAGTTCCTTGAGACTCCAGGTCTCAGGAAGAACTGAAGAGCAGCTACCTCCCCAGCTCTGCACCCTGTGTTTGTACCATTGACTCTTCCTGCCAAAGAGCAGCACTGTGCACTTGTCCCTACTTATTCTTTCTTCCAGAGCATTTCTCCAATTTGCCAAGTTCCTTTGGCAGAGCTTTCCAGCATACCTGCCATTCTTTCCAGATTCGTGTCCTCTGCAATTTAATAAACATACTTTTTACTTCACCATCCAGGTTGACAATGAAAACACTAAACAAAGTTGGTTCCTAGGCAGACCCCAAAGTAATAACATCCTTTCATTTCTACACTGAGCCCACTGAGAACTCCTCCTGGATAGTTTTTTGGCCACTTCTGAACTTGTAGCACAGTAGTATCATTAATAACATTTTTTTGGCATGCTTGTGAAAGTGATATGACAGAAGCCTTACTGAATTCCAGTTCGTCTTGCTTCTCCCCTATGATACTTTTTTTTCCCTGTATAAAATACAGATTTTTTTCAGTAATTATTTGCTCTTGACAAATCCACCTGGGTTTCTACTCATCTTTGTTATTTTTTTTCAGGTCCTTACAAATAATTAATCTTGCTATTCTGAGAACTGAAATCATAAATCAACTGTATTCCCATTTTTTGCCTTCTTAAGGCTAGGCTCTACTTTTGTCCATTTTTCAGACCTTTGACACCCTACCTGTTCTACACAAGTTCCCAAAGGGAATCATTGCTGGCTTTGAGGCTGCTGAGCCAGTTCATTGAATACTTTAGGATGCGGTCCAGGTGACTGGAGAACATCTGTCTTGTCCTCTGTAGTCTGATCTCTCCCTATTTGAGGCTGAGATCTTGCTGTCACTGGCTTTAGCTGCAAGCAGGTGGCTAGCACAGCTGCTTTTTCTAGTGGAGACTGATGCAAAAAGTGCTGTCTCTTAGCTAGAAGTGACCCAATGGAGAACTAACAGTGCTATGGGAATAGGGCGTAGGCGTCTGTTTGTTCTGGTAGTGAGTGTTAGTATTTTTATCAGTGTGTGGTAAGTTCAAAATGATTAATGCCTGCCCATCGCACTCTGTGGAGAGTTTCGCTCTCAGCTGATTTTCCAGAGAAAAGGGAGTTTCTTCCTTTCCTGGGTTCATCTAGAGGCACTTGCTTGACCTAGGAGCTCTGTATGCCACTTATTGCTTATTCCTGGTTTGAGATTAGGATTGTCCTTCTGCAAGACTTCGTCCTCGCTGCAAACCAGTTACAGCAGTTACAGTGAGGAGCCTGACCTCAGGATGGAGATAAGGGAAACTGAAGCACTCTGCTAAAAAACACCACTGCTGTAGACACATTCCTCAAAAAAAAAAAAAAAAAAAAAGGGCCAAACTGTGTGCCCTCTGTTTCCTTTGCCCCTGAATGTTGATGGCAACTGCATGTGTCCATGGTAGTGTCACAGGTGGGGTATGAGACTTTCTGAATTCCTTCAGACACTGGACCTGGAGCTGCTTGGACCTGCTTCACCAGAGATTCTGGGCCAGGTACTAGGATGCTTACTTAGTCCTCTCTTGAGTAAATTAAATCCAAGGGAGTTTATCTAAGAGAATAAATGAAAGGCAAATGGCTATTTATTGCTGGGGTCAGTGGTCAGATAAGCTTATTCTCCCTGCAGCTGAGAGGGATTTGCTCTGTGATATGTTAGTCTTTTGGCAGCCCTTGCAAACTGAGGAAGGGATAAGTACTTTGAAGAGAGGAGGATTTTCAGGAGATATTATAAGGAATAAGAATCAGTGTGATGCAGAAGCAGCAGCAGAACAGTGAGGCAAAGGATTTGATGTGTTACATAGTCCGGCGCAACAGCCTTCCAGAGATCTGCATGATGCCTCCGTGCCCTGAGAGACACTAAATGCAGAAAGAGGAACACTGGAATATGGACCAAAGAAGAAGTAAAAGCTCAGCTCCTTTTATTTCACACTAAACCAGAAATATCTGGAAGCAAATAAAAACTTGGGAGAAAAGATGAATCTAGAAAAAGGACAGGTTTGGCTAAATATTCATACTGCATTAGCAGCGAAACAAAGATAGTCCCCGTCACTGAGTTCTGGGTGAGTTGGCACTCAAAACTGTGAGTCTGGTGGCAAGTTAGGGCAGTACTGTATCACTGGAGAGTATAGACTTGCCTATAAGAAGGGGAAAGGTGGGTGAATCTGGGCGACTAGAACCCTGGTAATCTGATTTCAGTCATTTGACAAGCATTAGAATAAACTGGAGGAAATAATTGCACTTGTTGCAGGCAAATGGGGAAAAAGCAGTGTGGGATGGAGAAAGGTGACATGTTCAGCAGAGGGGAGGATTGCACCATGCTGACATGGTATGTCAGTGTACAAGCGGGAAGGAAGTGGGCTGCAGTCCCACAGCCTGCAGTCGCGGGAACCCATGATTATTGCAGAAGGGTCACAGACGTGAGTCGCTCGTGCGTCTGTGGTGACTGGTCTGGCAGCCCTGACTTGCAGTCATTGCTGCAAGAGCCTGCTGACACTTCCAGGCACCCCTTCTCTGATGAAACGGCTGCTGCTAGTGCATCCCCAGAGGTGGATTACTCATGGACAGCCACTCAGAACAGTTACGCTCTCTCTTTGACTGTTCTTTTTGCCAGGAGACATTGCCCATAGGTATTGTGATCCACCCTGCTGGTTCCCACTGTTGTACCGTCCTGCATCACCCCAGGTCTCTCGGTGACAGCGGCTCTTCCTGAGTACCCAAAGAAATTATAGGGGGGAAGGGGGTTTGGCCGTATACTGCTCTTCTCTATTAAAATAATGGTCAAAAGCTGAAGGTTTCTCTATTGTGTTGAGGTTAGATGGTTCCTGAAACAAACAGAGGAATTTACAAGCAGTAGTTATGCAAACCAGCCATCACAGCCTGGCGCTGAGGCTGATTCCAGGGTGTTTTTTTGCCTGTCATTAGTGAATCAGAAGGAGCTCTCTTGCTTGCTAGGGCTCACTTCCCTGAACATCTGGCACATGGCAGCAAAGCAGCCAAGTGAGGGCAAAGGTTTCGCGAGAAATTGGCAGCTCACAAGCTTCCTTCTCGTGTGGTAATGAGCCTGCGGACTCTTCCAGCAGGAATCTCTGCAGCCTTTGCCAGGAGGAGTCACTTGTGCAGTAAGTGCCAGCGGCACCTTGAAGCTGTCTCTGATAGCGAAAGTCATAGGAGCGAGCGAGCACCTGCCTGCGAGCGAGGCCAAATTCGGTTGTCTGTCTGTGGAGGGACATGCCTCACGCAGTGGTGATCCCATCTGAAAAGCAGCCATCCTCCAGCAGATGTTGAGACTGCAGCAGTGGGCACGACATAACCCCTCCTCCTTTGTCACGGCATGTGACTGCTGCTTGTGGAGATCTTGTAGATGTGGCAGCAGTGGAGATTTTTTTTTTTTAACCTTTTATTTGGGAACTACATTTCTGCTTTAAGTCAACAGGTTACTTCTAGTCCTGCTAAAATGTATGTTACGATAGGTTCCTGCCTTGATGGGCCTGTGTTACTGTGCTGGAGCCAAGGCCGGACTGCTGCCAGGGCCCTCACTGTCTGCTGAGCTTTTGTTTAGAGCTTTTCTTCTTCCATTAGTTAATGGCCTTGTCATGCTACGTGTTTGCTAGGGCAGACTCTGAACGTCACAGCCTCGTAGTACACTGCAGATTCCTCGGAGTCTGAAATAGCCTTGCCTGTGGGCTGTTTTGTATCCCTGAAAAAAAAAAAAAAAGGAGCCACCATGCTCCTCCTGTCAGCTTAAGGAAAATAGTGAGGCTGTGAATCTGTCCCTACTGTCCAACCCCAAGTAAAGCTTCATCCACATGCATGTATTTACAGCTTGTTTGGAACTTGAGCAGGCAGTTTCTCTGCGTCTGGGCTAGGGAGGGAGAATTTGCTTTTTTCAATGCTGTCACTTGCCTTTGGTGACACATGGAGTGGCCACTGCCACTGACAGTTTCACTCCAGAGTTTGCTTCTGCATTTCAAATATTTTCTTTCCCTTTCCTTCTCCCAGGGGCTTGTTGCTCTAAAATAATTTGTGTACAGTTGGCCTTTTCAGTTTTTAAAGGACTGTGAGAAAGGCTTTTCATCTGGTTTTGGTGGAGCTGTAAATCCACCACTAGTTGTCTTAATGCATTATGAATGCAAAGCTTGGGTACACATTTGTGATGCCTGATCCTGTGCTGAGACACAGGGCTGTAGCCCACCTGCTTAGAGATATGCCTGGGTAGGCATTGCCTTATGTCCTCCTGGTCTCCTTGGATTCGGGTGGAAGGGGAGAGAAGCTGGGCTTGCTGCTTCATCATAAATGAGAAGCGGCTTTTGAATTGGGAAGTCAGCTTAAGGGTTGTCCTATTTCTTTGACAAATTTGAGTTTTCCCCTAAGTAGCCATTTATAACTAATCCTTTCAGAAGTATAATATAGGAAGGCATGGCTGGTGAGTAAGGCAGCCAACGAGCATAAAGGACATGATGAAGCTTGCACTGGGGAAGAGGCAAGAAAGCCCTTTCAGTGGTGATTGTCCTGTGGTCCTAGCACATGGTGCAAAAGGCTGTTTCCACTCACAGAGCATGAGGGGATTTTAGGAGGAATTGATAGCAGAGAATACCTTATCACATCATCAGGATGGTTGAGTGCCTCTGTCAAGGCAACTGAACCATTACTAAATGTTGAAGCAGAGAAAATGCCTTGTAATGAAGTGAAAACATGAGGCAGACTCTTGTGGCTCCTGCCAAGTGTCTGACTGAGAAGAAGAGGTGGGAGAGTCTGTGTGATGTATTCTTTGGAGAATATTCTGTATTCCTTTGACAGAAAGTAGCTGGGAGGTAGTTTGTCTTTCTGGAATGAATCTTGGGACAACGTTGACTTTTTTTAGGTTTTGCTCTCTCTCTGGCTGTGCAAAAGGCTAGTCCGTACTGCCTGAGGGGCTGTGCTACCATGGTCAGGACCTAGTCCCCCAGTGCAGTGCATTGGTGGGAATGGCCCAAGGGAACCAAGGAAGACTTCCATATGAAAAAATAAATCCTTCTCTGTGACTGGCCTAGGAGACCAGAGCCATTTCCAGAAGAAGTATGAACACTGGTGCCCCATGAGAGAAGGTGAGCCAGTTTTTTTCCAGTCGTGGTTAGAAGAGAGGCTGGAAAATACATAGCTATGCTGTATAAAATCTTGTCCCTGATGACCAGAAGAGGGAGAAGACCTTAGTTCTGTGTTGTATAGCTTTTAACAAGCCTTCAGGTAGCACTGTGGTGAGGACCATACAGCAACCTCAGTAGACAAATGACCCAGTTTGCAACATGGGCCTTGGGGGAGACTTCCTGGCCAGATTCCCAAAGGAAGGTTGTTGGTATGGAAATTGCAGGCTGGAGCTTGCCCTTCATACATACCTGCATGCAACAGCGTAATAAGATTAGGCAGGTCACTACATAGCTGAGAGCTGTTCCCACCCAGGCATACTTAGTGTGTCTGTAAGTACACCATCAAGCATCAGCTGGTGACAGGGGCTGCTCTGATGCTGTTGCAGTGTGCCTTCATAGCATTTAATATTATCAGATGGGTGCACACTGGACAATAAAATTTGTCCACCTGGACTGGACGGTCATCAATATCCCCAAGTAGCCACATTCACCTAAGTTTCTGGGGCAGATGAAGAAAACAAACATTAGCCATAAGTACATTATTTTCTGGATGAAAAAATTCCAGGTATCAAAAGTTTGCGAAGTAGCTATATTTGTAGGAATAACATAATTGATTATCCCATTTTAGAAAGTTTCTCCTTAAAATTCAAATAGAAATTGTTGCTGTGCCTGCCCTTCCGGTCATTCCCACACCATGCATGGGTTTTGTCCTTTTTTTTGTCCCTTGCTTTGCTTGCTATTACGTAACTCCAATCTTCCTTGCACTATACTTACTGTTAAAGGATGAGAAACATTTACTCATGCTAGGCTTCAGTAGTCCTTAAAGAACCTTTATCCCACATCTGCCAAGACAGCATCATCTTCATTTCTTGCTCAGTAATCCTAGCTGTGACAGAGAGGTCCAGTCAGATTTTTATTCTTTTTTAGTTCCTTTTCCTTCACATCATTCTTAAATGAAGACACCCAAGCAATATTTATCCCCTGAAGAGACTGAATCATTGCCCTAGTAGGACATACTTTCTGGCATTGCCTCACCATCCTGCTTTATCCTGAGACAATTTCTTCTTAAAATTGTCATCTTCTAATCTCTTCTGATGTCTGCTGCCATCCAACTGACAGGTGCTGGCCTTTTCTAGATATTTGATCACTCCTTCCTTCATCCATGACTCAACCAAAGTCAAAAAAGATGGATAATTTAAAGAGTTGCAGTTTTTCCACATCTCTTCTTTTGAAAAGCCAACAGGACTGAGGACCCACTGAAGAGCTAGTGCAGCTGTCTTGAAAAAAACATTGGGAGGGTGCTCATGTTGCACTCAGCGTCTTTTGGCAGGCTCTTCAGACATCAATATTGTGCAAATCCTTGTAGATGCATTTCAAGGTCATAGTGCATGTAAACTCTGGTTATACTGGTTAGCTACATTGATCAAAGATAGGCTTGGAATAGCTGAAGCAATGTAAAGAAATTTATTCCAAATCTGATGCTGATCATAATGAAACACACAATTCCATAAACAGCAGAGCTAATGAAATTGCCTCATTGCCTGTGGATTTATGTCCTGCTCCCTCGTGACTCCCTCTTGCACCACAATACTCTCAGATCTCCCTCACCTCATAAATACCCAGTATGCTTTATCCTCCCTTTTATCCCCCGCTACTGCCTGGTGGTTGAACGCTGGCCAAGACATGCATGTTCACTGGCCCATACGTACGCGATTGGGCACCTGGCAGACCAAATGAACAGGTAAGTGCTGAGCTCGCACGGCATCATCTCCACCTGGCCTCACATGCAGACATGTGGGTGTCTCTTCCACTCAGATGAACGTGGATTTACCACCAGTGCAGCCTATGCCTGCTGGGGCTATTGCATTGCCCACGTGTACAGCAGATGTTGCTCCATACTGGAGGAGCAGTGCTTTGTGAATCCAGCACATGGAAAAAGTCAGAGAACGTCGTCAACAGTGAAACTGAGACGTCGCCCAGAGGGTATCAGCTATTCATGCAAGTGTTAGTAGAATAAAGATGTTCTGTGTTAACACTTCAGTAAAGAACTACAAGAATCATTTGAAGTCTGCAAAGCCTCCCTTAGACTAAGAGATTTGAGTTCAATTTATTTAGCTTATGCATGAGATTTTGGGGAGATTTACTCGTAGTCTGTCTCTATCTACCTAGAGGGAACATTTTTTCTAAGAAGACTTTTTAATTTAGTATGGAGAAGTATATCCGAACGACCAAAAAAGGCAGCACATATATATCAGTATTTTTGCCACATCTGCCCTACAGGCTTGATGAATTTGCTCTTGAAGTCTTAAAATCAAGACTGGATATCTTGCTAAAGTTCTGCTCAAGCAGCGTGAGAGTAAACGACTGGAAGGAGAAGTTGCTGATGGAAGGAGCACTGCTCCCTGCTGTGCAGGACGTCCAGGAGGTTGTCAGCAGCATCTCTCTTGGCCTTTCGAGCAGTGCTGATAAGAAATAGCAGAATGTAGTGGCTAGGAGCTGAAGCTAGATAAAATCAGCCTGGACAGATTTGTGCTTATAATTACTCGAATGACATACTTGCTGAGGTGAGCACTGACTGCTGACACCTTCTTCTGAAATACAGACTTAATCCAGTATCTGGGAAAATTCTGTTCACTGGGAGTACCCAGGACACAGGGCTGCACTCTTGTGTTGCCTTCTCACCATTCTGTTCTGTGACTCTGGGAGCCCCTGTCCTCACTCTCTATGATCCTCTTGACTATGAGGAGCAGGATAACAAGCCGGTAATACCCTTGATAGCTTTTCATGAAAGTGAGTTATTTCCTTCATCCAGTTGTCTGCAAGGGTCACAGCAAAATTTTCTCTTCATGGGGCACAATTAGCCAGATCTGTTTCTGCATCCTGAGGGAGAAGACTTCATGGAGTCTTTGAGGTGAGCAACCTCCAGCATAACAAAATTCCCCAGAAGAGCCCTTCGGAAAGCATTGCAACACCACAGGATGCTGGGAGTTCACCCGTGTGCAGCGTGAAGACTCAGAAGAGGGGAAAAACACTGATTTGATTTTGTAAATAAAATCACATGCTTTCTCTCAGTGGCTGAAAAGAGACTCCCCTTTCACAGCTCCAGGAATTTTGCTGTCTGCATTTTTTTCTTTAAACTGAAAAAAAAAAAAAAGGCTGAACAGTAAATATTTATCCAAGATGTGTAGTTGTTAATATGATCCAGTCTTCAGTCATTTTGAATGGTGTCATGATGACAGATGTTAATTCAGAAAGGAATAGATTGGACAATTTATGCCTGAAACACATGTGTTCCTTGGCGGGCTCCATGGATTTCTTGCATAGTTAGTGCTGTCTGAGTAATTTGTAACGTTTTCTCTGCCTCAAAGCACCGAGGGCTCCAGGACAGGGGGTTGACCTATATGTCCAGTTTGCTATAATAAACACTGAGGTAACTAAACTCCCCGTGTGCTTTTATCTTCCTAAATATATCTCTCCCCCTGTGCTCCAGCTGTGTGTGGTGCTTCTGGTTCTTCCCAAGAACGGTATCTTCTTTCTGCAAGAGAGGAGGATGCTCCTGTGTGCGAGGGGTGCGAACCCCTGACAGCCTTCCTCTCTAGATTCAGCTTCTCTCCTACCTCAACACTCAGTTATTTAATGAACACTTGTCCTGACAACAAAAGGGAAAATAAACCCAGCTACATGAAGGTAGTAAGCAAGAGAGATTCTGGGAAGACCTCACATTTTCTTGTAGCATTTGTATTCTTACAGTTGTGAATTTATGGGACATGTCTAAGGGTGTTGCTTCTCTTCTTAGTTAAGACCAGGTTTGTAAAAGTGTTAGTATCTTATTTTGTATTTACTTTTTTAATCAGAGACGTAAAATTGAAGGAAAATGGCCAAGCTGTTGGGTGCACAAGGCTTTTGGTAGGTCTGCTTGGAAGTTTTTCTCAGCTGGTCCATCGGTTGTGTTCTGGCCATTTTCCATTAAATGAACTTTGCCCACAACAGGCAAGTAAAGAAAATACCGATCCTGGCCCAGGCAATCAGCACTTGGACTATTTGGAAAAAACCTTTTAAATGTAAATGTTCTGTTTGGATTACGGTTTATTTAAATTCTCATCTTTTAAGAATATTAAATAATGTTACAGAAAAACTCTTCTTTTGTAAAACAACTATTATTAATGCAAGTTTAGAAAATAAAGTAGGGCAGGAGCTTCCTGGCATCTTCCCAGCCTCTTGTTATTTTGACCTTTCTGCTTTTTCCTCCTAAAGGATGCTGAATAATTTGTATATATTCTATATGAACACTCAGTGAACATACAAATTATTTGGCTTCTTATTTCAGCAAAGATGCCAAAATAGGAGAAGACAGATTTTCTGTGTACTCTTGCTGTAAAAACAATGTAAAAATTTCCCTAGAGACTCACTTTAAGATAACTTCAGAAAGCGATGAGGGTTTCTAGGCCATAATTCTTCCTGTGGTGATCCTTTAGCTTTTTTTGTTGTAATGTGCCAAGAGTTTAGTCTAAATATGTGTTGTTTAATGAGTTGTTGTTTGTATTCAAACTCACGAACCAGTTCAGATCCCTAAAAAAGACTTTGCTGATGGGTGTCCTCAGATGCCCTGGGATGCCCTCATGCTTTGTCACCAAAGCCTGCAAAGACAGCTTTTTTTAATTTATTTTTTTTTCTTTTGTGCTGGCACACTGTTGTAAGTGGAGCAGGTAGCCATGCTTATAGTTGGGATCACCTTATGTTTTCCGTTATAAGAAACAGGGAAAATGCTCTATCATTTT
This sequence comes from Anarhynchus alexandrinus, assembly GCA_008711295.1. NCBI lineage: Eukaryota > Metazoa > Chordata > Aves > Charadriiformes > Charadriidae > Anarhynchus > Anarhynchus alexandrinus. The sequence continues at coordinate 2,770,124 of VUYV01000099.1, read as the reverse complement.
GTTATACTGTCATCTTTGAGCTGATGTTTTCCATGCCACGTGTTTGGCACAGCTGGAAAGTTCAGCTAAAATAACTTAGCTGTCTCTCAGGATGAGGCTGCTGAAAATGCACGGTTTTATCCCTGTTTTAAAAAAAAAACAAAAACAAAAACCAACCCAACAAAAAATAGTCTCCCACCCTATTTTGCTGAGATTCTCTAATTCTTCAGGGCAGTGACTGGGAATCGGTGAGGCTGTGTTACCATGGCAGCCTGATGTGGCTCCTGCTGTTCTGTGAAGTCCCATGGCTCAGTCTGATGTTCCACGGGGGCTGTTAGGCGCTGGCAGCACTGGGCTGCGTGTGCTGGGCACGGTCTGTCCTGCCAGGGCTCCCCTGCCCTGCCTGCGCTGGTCAGGTGCCCTCCCCATACAGTTCATCGGGATGCAGCAGCATCTCCAGGGATGTAGGAATAAAATAGGATTTTCCATTCAACTGCTTCTCCACAAAGAGATTGGGGCATGAACTGGGAGCAGGGAATCTCTCCTGGACTCTCAGGAACCCCTTCTCCTGCTGGCCACCTGGGCAAGGTGAAGGAGCAGTAGCCTCGTCTGGTGCAAAGCAGGAGTGTTGGAGGTTGAAGGGTGATGGGGACTGGGGACAGCAGAGAAGGGAAGGGTTAACAACCAGCAGGGAACTCCTCAAACACTTGCAGGTTTGTTAGGTGTAAATAGTTCAGCAGCCCTATAAGAGGGTGCGTTTTTTCCTCCTCTAATAGCTGATCTAGAATACAGTGGCTTACTGGCACTTGTGGTTGCACTTAGAGGACTGTGCCTTGGGTTTAATTGCTCCATTTGGTGGAGTTTCTCTTGGGTTGATTTTTTTTTTAAAACATATTAAGTTACCCTTTAAAACTTTTTAAAGAGCTTTATGGTTATAAAAATCAAGCTGCCAGAAGTTAGGAAAAGCAAAAAAAAAAAACAAAAAACATTGCATTTTCAACATTAATTCCGTTCTCCTGTGCAGATGTTATCCTTAATTGCATAATTACATCCTGGCTCTTTTAGAACACAGCTGTCTATCTAGTGGAGAGGGAAGACTGAGATTTAGACTAATTTCTGTAATGCAAGACATTCAGCCTTGGTATGAGTAGTTGCAGAAGCTGTAGAACATCATGTGGATATGGGAGAGGAAAGGAGAGGAGGAATAATGGTCTCCTGATTACAGACACTGAGGATTCCTCTTGAGGAGTGGTTTAGCCTTTAACTGACTAATGTGATGCTGGGCAAGTTAGATAAGAATTTCCCAAACACAGTTTAAGTCTCATGGGGTGGTGGATATGCAGGAGACTGCGTGTTTAGCAGCAGCAAAGTCAATGGAGCTGTATTGTGAGCTTAACAAATCTTCTGAAAATTCAGCATAAGGTGTCTGAAGTAGAGCATCAGGAGGCAATGGAAACTGTGGGCCTTCATCTTTGTTTTCTCCTCTGTAAAACGGTGTAATACATGCCAAATATTGCAGGGATGCTCTAAATGTGAAAGTGTTGTTTGTAAACCACTTAAATATAAGGCAATATAAGACAAGTCTTGTGGGAAAATTAGAAAGTCACTGTTCACAACAGAAATTCTGAGCTGAAGCTCTGAAGTTGCAGGGCTGTCCTACTTCAGCGCTTACTAACGCGTGGATTTGGCCTTTCAGCCATGGTATTCTTTTAATAGATGTTATGTGAATATGACATTTCATAAACTATGTCATAAAACTAATAGTGAAATAAAGGGGCTGGTCCCTTGTGGGAATAAAATACCCTGTAAAATAATGGTGATATTGTAGGGCCTGTTCTTCTTTGGGATTTTTCTGAAACTGTACTACTTTAGATATTTTTTCACCGAAGAATTATTATTATTCACAGACAAAAAACCACAACAGAAACATAAATTATCTAAATCCGTTCCTTTTACTAAAAACTTCCGTCTTTCCTAAGATATTTCAAAACAGGAATATTTCTTCAAATTTTGGCTCAAAATCCAGCTCACATTTTGAACAAAAGACTCTGTAGTACAGTCTATCCATCACCCTGTTTGCACATAGTACAAACACATCTTCTGACACACCGTATGTGAGCTATCATTGATGCTTTGACTTGTGAAATACAATATTCATCAGAATAATCTTCAGGTTTTTTCTGCGGCTCATCTGACGTGTTCCAAATTCCATTTTTTTCACAGGACAATCTCTTTTTCAGCGGTGTTTTGTTATCTTACAACTGTGAACCGTGTTTTGCACTCAGTTCCACGGATACAACCATAGAAATTCCTTTGCATTTACAACATAGCGTAAAAATAAATTTGCTCTCCTGACTCTTTAAAGCTGGTCTTGGCCTCGTGCTGCCTAGTCCTGTGAATCGGAAGACACCAATTGGTATTAGACCACCAACACAGAAGTTCTGTGTCAGTCTGTATTTAGGTTAACTGTGGCACTCAGTTATATAGGTCAAATGAAGTTTGAAAATCAGTAGGCTTTTCTGCTTATTCGTAATATATGCTTGCAGGTAAACAGGGCAGAAACCTCCTACTGCCAGCCATGGGAAAGAGCCCGTTGCTGTGTTTTAGCAAGCTGACCTGGTGTGTAACGCACCAGTGCCACCCTCACATCCCAGCTGGCTTTTGTCACCACTGACGTTGCTGCTTTCTGATCTGGTGTCTGTGGACGGGGCAGCTTCCAGTTCCGTGTGTAGCCAGGGTGCCATGTAGTTTGTGTGTCTAGCACAAAGTTTAAACTCTGCAACCGCAACTTGGAATTAAGTTTCCCTTCTTTTGTAGTTATCAAGCCTAAAGAAACTAGTCTCTAGCCAATGTAGTGAATTATTATTAACTCAACGCTACTGATGAAGAAGCATAGCTAGATTTTTGCCTTAAAAAAACCCCACACCACTCAAGTAGTACCATGTATTAAGAGGTGATTTTGTCTCCCCTCATGCTTTGCTGCTCTTTGCCACTGAAAACACTGGGTAGAAAATGTGTTTGGGTTTCACACTGAGAAACAGTAGTAAAAGCTAAATTTGGGAGGTTTACAACCCATCAGGAGTTCTCTTGGGTGCTGCGAGGCTGTTGGGAGATGGGGAATACCGACAGCGGAATGGCCTGGGAAATTACTGATTTTAGACTTGGTCAGTGGAAGGGTGTTTGGAGGAAAAACAAAATAAATAAATAAAAAAACCCCAAACAACCAAAAATTATAAGATTGGAAGTATCATATTGTTGGATACTCCAAAACGCTGTACCTCTTTTGGCAGTGGAACAAAGAGAAGATGAGGGAAGGGCTTGAGCACAGTGTGCAATGTTCCTGCTTCAGGCAGAGTAAGAGCTTTTCAGTGGGGCAGATAAGCGGGGAAAAAAATATGGATGCTAGAAACTGAAGATAGGGACATTCGGAATGAGTGTTGCTCATTGGAGCCATGTGCAGACGGTGGTGAGGGGTTCTCCATTTCTTTGAGAAAGTTGGGTAAATACATTTGAAGCGTGGGCCAGTGGGTCTGGCAGTTGACCATCGACCCAGACTGCAGGCTCTCAGCACCTCTGTTCTTGTTGCTAAAAATTCCTTGTTGCTTTGATAATCAGTGCAAATGATGCAACTTCATTTATATTACCACTTGTAGAAGAGCATTTTTGAGGCCTCCATGTCTACTTGACCGCTGAGAAATGCAGTGTTGGCTGATAAGATGGTTATTTTCTAGTGGAAACACACCTTCCACATCTAATCCAGTTATGCCTGAGCAGAAACCTTTCAAAAGCCTCTGCAGATGGATTGCAGCGGTCCTGCTGTACCCTGTGTTTGTGCGACAGTGAGTGCTTGTGGATGACGGGTATAGAATAAACCACATTCCAGCCTAGGTGGGGGCAGGCATCCCAGTGAACTGTGTGCTCCCAGGCACGGTGAAGTCTTGTGACTGGTACGTCATCCCCTGGCTTTTTCTTTCTCTCATGCCCTTCTTCCTCTCCATTTCTGGTGTTATTAGAGCTTGAAAGAGCAGTAATCTCCATTTACCACAGGTTCTCTCTCCAGTCTTTCCATCTTTCTTGTTGCTCTGCAGCAGAGTATTGCGTACCCAGACTTTATTCACTTTTGTGTTGTGCATAGCTGACCTTTGCATTCTTCCTGTCCCCTTCCCATCAGACTGAGAAGTCTTCCAGAGCAATGCTGCTTGTACTCTAAATCCAGTAGTATCACAGAGGTACAGAAGAGACAGCATCCGTGTCATCAGGATGCAGTAGCATTACCCCTCATTTTGCTTAGTTTATTAGAAATGATGTTGTTCTGGGAGACTCAGCCTGCTTTAGCTGTCTGTATCTTCTGTTGAGATGTGCTTCTTGGCTAAGGCTCTTGAGTTTCCACATTTTATTTTAGCATATATTGTGATTTGCCTTGCTAAATCTGAGAACAAGAGATGGAAAACTGAATAGAGACAAAAATAGCTTAAAACTGGCGGTCCCTATTACCCTTCAGTATTGGACAGAATGAGGAATTATAGCTGGATTGTCTTGTCCCTGTAGCTATTAGGTGAGCCCTGCCATTTTTTATCCCTTCCTCATAACCTGCCATCTCTGGTCTGTTGTGTCTGGACCCATTTGTTGCTGGAGTGGTGTCTCTGCCTCTCTCCCTGCATGAGAGCTGGATGAGAGACTGCGTTGAAAGCCCTGGCCCATGTAAATTCTTTCTACTTTTTAAATAGTTTCTTCTAAAGCCTTTAGTGGTGTCCATTACAATTATACAATTTTTAAAACACTCCAAAATTGCTTAAAGATGCTGCGGCCCTCAGACTTGCTCTTCAGTTGTATTTGATTGTCTGCCTCTCTCTCTCTGTTGCTTATTTCTTTATGCTTGTACTATAAGCTCTTTTTGGCAGCCCTTGGCACCGTGACCACTGATCTGTGACTGAGGCTCCGGGTGCACAGTAATACCAACAAATAATAAAGGTGGGAACTGAATGTGGGGAAACACAATTTCGAGCCTGGACCCAATGGTTTCCAGCTCAATGCCAGGAGGTGATGAGGTACTGTAGGCAGTTTTCAGACTCACTTTCTGACTTATTATCGTTATGATAATCAGGAAGGGACGTATCGCATCCTCAGAGGCCCACCCTTAAGCACTGCAGGCTTAGTCACCGTAGCAGAGAACAGGGGATGCCTCCAACCTCAAACTGCGAGTCTGAGTTCCCGAATCTGGCAGGAAAAGCGTGCCTTCCCTCCCAGTGCCTGCTGCTCCTCGGGTGGCTGCCTGTCTCCTCCCAGCCTAAAAAGGGACAGAGTTCCCCTACGGGAAGTAATTGCTTTGGAAACCTCGCCGAACATCTGTGTCCAATCAGACCGAACATCCACACCAGGCGTAGCGGCGGCCGGCGGCCGAGCATCAGCGGTAGCACGGAGCCCTGGAAGGGGCTGCGCTCCCGACGCTGTGGCTCCCGAGGGGGGGTTGCGTCAGGGGAGCAGCCTCCCGGGGCCCGCAGTCGTGGTGGTGCTGTGTTTTGTAGCTTGCCAGTGACAAGCTGCAGAACAAAACCACAAGGTTTGAGATGTAGCTCAAAACTACAGGGTTTGTAGAGCCAAACCACAAGGCTGAGAATTTCAGTAATTATAAGCCAGAAAAACAGTTTTTAGTTCTTTAGCCCTATACGGAGCTTTGCCTACTGTATAGGTGGAAGTATGGGAGCTGTCTGCTGAGACTCCACATTTCTCCCTAGAATTGTTTTAGAAACTCCAGAGGGAAAACATACCAAAATGAAAGATTACTCTCAATAATAATCTAAGGGGAACTGGACAGGAAAGTTACAGGGGACAACACAGAGCAAATAGAAATGAGACAGAAGGAAGAAACCAAAACAATTTTGGAGCTGTGCGGTAGGTGAGGAAAGTGGCCAGGGAAGGTGTCTGGAGGAATGACAGGGGAAACAGCCACACTGAGGGGACCAAAGCGGGCAAGTTATATTCTCAGCTATGGATAGGATCCAGTGGCATTGAACTAGCCGAGAGGAGCCCAGGTATGGTCCTGCCCATTCACACAGCACTGGGAAATGGGCCACTGTGATATGTGTAATTATCTTTCTGAACAGCTCAAGCAACAGCAAAGAATAAAAATCTCAAGTGTTTGTAATCTTTTTTTTTTTCTCTCTTTAATATTTTGTGTGTGATGTAAAAGCCGTGTAAAAGCTACTTAAATCCCAGAACTTATGTAGAATCTCTTATGGAGTGTGAGTCCAAACAAAAGGCAGCTTTTGTCCACTCTAAATAGCTTGCAGACCTTTGGTTTGAATTGTTTGCAAAATTTAGGCAATGCCATATTTAGAGTTACACGTGAAATCATAATTAAACTTACAAATTTATTTTAGTTTCAGGGTCACAAGCTATTTTTCCGGGGTGTACCTGCTTAAACCCATGATAAGATGGTTTCACTGAATGAGTAGCTGTTCAAGATTTTTGTTTATCATCTTCATTTCTGCGAGACCTGGAGCGTGCTTAATGCAAGTGGAATCTGTGATTTTTTTATTTAACTTTTTTTTTCCTCCTTTCCTGGAACTGAAAGACCTCTGCGTTACATGTGCCTTTAGGAAATTCCAAAGGTTTCATATTTATCCAATTTTTAATGAATTTTCACAAGAGGCAAAACTCAGCTGACATACCAAATCCCTCAAATCCCTTGGTCAAATGGATGTTGGACTTTATTAACATTTGTAAAGTTGATTTTTTTTTTTCTAATTTTTTTTTTTAAATGGTGGGATCACTCAGTGGCTGAAAAGGTTGTATCATAATGGAGAGTGTTAGACTGCTTTGACACCGGGCATTCTTTCCAATTCAGCTATGATGAAAGAACATGAGAGTTAATTAGGATTTTTTTCCATTTAGGGTCCTGAGAGCACTTTGCCACTGTCAAAATGCAAACTTAAACTCACCTTGCCCTGGTCAGCAAAAGTGTGTTATGTTTGGGCAACATTGCGGGGGGATGTGGGAATCAAAACAGGATAGCAATGGCATTTACCTATCTTAGGCTGTTGGTTTGGATAATAACATGCATCCTCATCAAGTTTGCTGTGTTAATGCCTTTTGTAAGGCAAGAGCCATCTACCAAAGTTTCATTCTTCAGGACCTGAAATTCAGCAGCTAAAGATAACCATGGGGCATGAGAGTTGACAGGAGCCGTGCGCAGTACAAGTAGTGTGTGAGATGCAGCAGGCATAGGCTGTGGCAGAATTACCGTCGATAATTACAGGGGTAATCACTACTGGGCAGGAGAGGCTCCTGAGCATTTTGCAGGGTATCATCAACATTTTCGGCAGTGCTTTCAAAGCAACCATAAAGTCACTGTTAAGCTGCAAGCAACCCAAACCTGGTGTAACTAATGACTTCCAAAGCCCGTGCGTTTTATGTAGAGCGTAGTATTTGCCTCTGTTGCTTGTCATGGAGATCGCAGGGGAGATGGCAGGGAAGATGGCTCATTGCTGCCAGAAGGAGATATTCAATCAGATTACCCTGCCGAAGCGGTTGGTTAGCAGATTAAAATTCCTGCCATCCCCCCTGCGCCTTGCTCTGAATTTTTAACCCAAACAGAAGTGAAACATTAGAATGCAGTTGTTCTGTAAGTCCTATGAACAAGGAGCCTCCAGTTATTTTGAGGGCAGCATATGCTCTACAGGCTAACTTCTGGACCAGCAGGAGTATGATATAAAGTAATGTGGCAGAGAGGCAGAATAGCAGTATTCAAGGCCAGTGTTCTCCCGCATTTGCAGGGTGAAGACTTTAATTAAAAACCTGTTTATTGGAAAACCATAAAGGATATAGCTGTTTTTTCCCTTGTACCATGAACATGCGTGGCCCTTCACAAGACAAGATGGCACCTTTATAAGCTTGCGGCTTAATTCACATAAAACCTGATGGAAGGGAGTAAGTCTAGGATAAAGTGGGAAGCATGTAGCTCACACTGAAAGTAGAGCTGTATGGTCATTTTTAGCTCTTTGAATGTTCTTAAAACCGTTTGCTATCCAAGGGTACGTCCCCTTGGACGCAGGTGGGAGCGATCACAGTGTGTGCTGGAAGGCTTAAGCCATTAACCAAACTTGCTGAAGTGCTACTAAAAGTGAAAAGGTGGCACCAGGGAGAGGGTTATTCGTGCTGAAGCCCAGGCTTCTCTGTCTTCCTCACGCTTGCCATCCAGACGAGCTCAAGTGCATCTGCACATGCTGCTGTCACCCCTGCAGGACGCACCCTCCCACTATAACCTCATACTAGTGCCTTGTGGCAGTGAGCAGGGACAGCAGGAACTGCTGCCAGTAGTGGTGTTTGGGGTATTTTTTTAAAAATAATAATAGCAATTTGCTCTTTTGTATATAATTGTATTTGTTGTTTTATCTTTCCTTTTTTTTTTTTTTCTTTTTTTGTTACCAGAGTGCCTCTGATGGCTTTTGGAAGTCAGTGGCAACCCGTGTCCCAAGAGAACCTCATGAGATACGTATCCTGAATCCCTACTTCATCCAGGAGGCAGCTTTCAGCTTCATCGGACTGCCTTTCAACAACGGCCTGATGGGCAGAGGGGTAGGTATAAAGCGGAGCAAGCAAAACCAAGGGGAAGGATGAGAGACCAAGCAACAGAGTAGGCTTATGCTGTTCTTTTTCTTTGGGCCTCCGCTGTTGGACATTGAAGGGAAGGGACTTCGGCTCTTTTATGGTGGCAGCACTCGGCCTCCTTAAGGCCAAGGCAGGATCCGTCCTTACTGGTATTAGAGCTGCTTTTCTGGAGGCATCTCTGAGGCTTCCAGCACCAGCTGGGTGATTTCCTGTCACCTGCAGCCTGCCAGGAGGGCACTTGTTTGTGTGGGTGGAGGGAGCTCCTTCCCAAAAGGAAGAAGGAACCCTGCTGTCTGCACCCTCAGCGCATCTGGAGATGGTGCAGGTCTCCCGAAAGGTCATGCTACTGTTTTGCAATCTGCTGTCCTCATCAAGACTGCAGCCTGAAATCACTGATACCGCACTGCTCATCCTGTATCCCAGGCTTATAAAGTAAAAGAGGTTAAAGGTTTGTTTTAGTAGGCTTTTGGTAAGAAATTCTGATCTTACAGTGACATGTTTTAGATGTAAAAGCTTACAAAAGAAAAAAAATGTAAAACACAGGTGTAGGTCATAGTTATTAACAAATACCTCCATGGTCGTTCTAGTATCTCTCACCCCCAGTGCAGCTTTTTTGAGTGTTAGCGTGGAATAGGTGGTGACTTGGGTTTTCTGGATTATCTCACACTGCAACACTGTCCTCAGAACCTATTTATATTTGCTCTACCTAATATATCAACCATTAGAGAAAGTATTACTTGGGTGGGTGAATTACTCATGTACGCATGTGATATAGTTGTTGATAGAGACCACACGTGACATTTTTGGGCACATTAGCACAGCTGACAAACCCAGACAGAAGCACTTTTGCTGGACAAGGTCTGCTTGCTCTGCCCCTGGCATTGTCCTTCCTTTGTTATCAGTACAGATTTGCCATGTTGCAGCACAGATTTGGACTAGCCAGAATAGTGGCTCATTTTCCATGCTCTAATTATATCATGAAGTCTTCAGAAATATTAGAGATGTTTGTTTTGTGCAGGTCAGAAGGGTGGGTGCCTGGAGGTAAGAAATTCACTTCTTAAAATGCGATGTGCAAGATGTGCAGACAGATTCAGCCACACGGAATGGTTCTTTTGTGAAATGCATTGCTGCATGTGTACATGCAGAAGCTGTCAAGTGGTTTCGGGAACGCTGGAGGTTTGCTCCATGCACTGAAGGTATCTTAACCCAAATATTCCCGTCAGCTAGGAATTAATTTACTTCACTTCTCTGCATTCTCCAGAACTTACCCTTAGAAGGTTATGGTCTTGACTTCCAGAAAATCAGGACTGCTGCCCCAATGAAGGACAGAAATCATCAGACTTTTCCCTTTTTTTTTCTCCAGATTTGTTTTTATTTTTAAACACGTTATTTTAATACACAAGATATTACTTAAGCTGAGAGGAGAAGAGAGAATCCGGAAATGAAAATGCTGTGAACTGAAGTTTATGAGGTTTTGATAGGTTGTTTAACACACGTCAGATTTGGAAATGAAGACATCTTAATTGAAACCTGATGTTTGACTTCATGAAAGTCCATTTGAGCATTTAAAAATAGTTTATGGAGCTTTAAGGCAAGCAGTCTTTGCCTATGACCCCTACTAGATTGTGTAAATTGTAGTTCATTCCTTCAGATGGGATAGCAGGATCTGCGCAGGTGCATTCTGTGGGGCTGGGACGTTAGTATGCCCTGTGCTGTCTGTGCAAGGACACCCTAATATAGCGATTCTGTCAGAGTTTAAAAACAGGGAGAGAGTGTTTCTAGCCTGCAGGTACAAATTTTACTGCTGACATCAACTATGGACTGCTGTCATGGAGCTGCTGGGACTTCACGCTTTAGTGAATGCTGCTGCATCAGTGCAAATGCTTCAACAGAAGCTGCTGCTGCCATTGTAAAAAGGGAAGGAGAGTCTGAGTAGGATCCTGGTGATACAAATTTGCTACAGACCTTTTTTCACTGAGACTTTAAGTGGGAAGAGTGGAAATCAGAGCCTGTAGACCAAGAATCCAACTCTTATTAAAGTTTTGAGAGATATCCAGCAAGATGAGTGAGGCAGCTAGAGCAAGGAGAATTGCTCTGCAAGAGACAGTGTGACCCAGCAGCTGCAGAACATAGCTGGTTGGGTTCAGGGTCATGCTTTAGAGATGTGAGACAGCCTGGAAAACTTTACTCAAGAAAGAAGCACATGAACATGGAAAAGGAAAACGCTGAGGTCTAGTAAGCAAAAGCACAGCAAACAATACGTGTCCTGGGTTTCTCAGGGGGAGCTGGGATGGGGGCGGATTGGTGCCCCTGTGCTGCAGCATGCTGTGGTATGTTGGGCAGGCTACACGCAGGAGGATCAAGGCTGGGGATGCCTTAGTAATCAAGGCCAACACGAAATCCTCATAAAGAGCAGTAATATTCCACTCTTCTGTGGTTCTGATGCCTAAATAAACTTCATAGCTTCTCTTGCTCACCACATATGGTAACAATGTGCTGCCAATTAACTTTGTAATTTGGGGGCTTTTTCAGCAAGGTTGAGGAGAGCTAGTAAAATAGTTTGGGGCTGATCTCAAAGCGTTTTTCCCAGGATTCAATAAAGGGTGAATGTAGTAACATCCTCTGCTTTGATAATATAATTTGGGCCAGATGGTTCTGGTGGATAGTAGGGGGGTACAACTCAGATATGCATTTTGATTGCACTTGTGGCATTAGTAGCCGAAAGTCTGAGCAAGGAGCAAAGCTGGTCACCCACAATGAACAGTGACCTCCCTCTGGGACCAGTAAAGCTTTTCAGGAGTTTCATCAGTCCATTTACTGAAGTGTTAAGAAGAGGGAGAGCTGTTTCCTACTACATGTGGACTTCTCTTTTCTTGGGATAAGCTGATGATAAAGAAAAACTTTAGTTTAGGATCCTAGCAATGTCTGAGTAAATTAAATGTTAATGACTGAAGATGGTTTAGCATGAAAGAAATGAGCTAGTAAAGATCCTCTCTGATTAAAGAAACCTCTTAGGGTGTGGACGCAGGCTTGGCTGTCTCACTAGCCAAAGCTGTATGTATGTGATTTATGTTTAGGTGGAAGTTCTGTCAGGTCTTTTGGGTTTGAAACCAGACATCACTGGTATTGCAGCTGGTAATTCAGGCATGCAATATAACCTACCTTGCACTGCAGACAGCTTACTGAGGGACAAGCATGAACGTCAGTTCAGAAGTGTCATTGCCTGTTGAATGTACAAAACTAGGGGTGGTTATTGCCATGGTGCTTTTTGCTGTGTAGTGAATAGTCCTGTCCACTCAGTAGCGCTCAGAGCCATTGGAGCGGTGGCTTTCTGGCTTCTCTGGGACACCTGAGCATGGTGTGAGGTGGCCAGGAGAACATGTCAGATTACACAAATTATCAGGACTCTGAGGATTCCAGTGCAGACTGTGGTGTTTGTTTCTCTCTGCTGGTGCTGTGCATCTCTGGAACTGCTTATGATTTAACTTCTTATGAGATTAAGCTGTGCTTGCCTAAAACTGTAAGTCTTTGGTTTGTTGGTGTACTGGAAATGGCTGAGTCTACAGACCCCTTACTAAAGAGATAAAGCATCCTTCTCTGGACTTCACCCAGCCTCAGCACCAGCCTCAGCACCATCCTGGTGAAGGAGGAGCCATGTGCAGGAGGTGTTATCAGGCTGCGTCAGGCACCTGGCCATGGATTAGCACCTCTGCAGAGTGCTGACAGCCCACAGGCACTCAGGATTAACCTCTGATGCTGGAGTGTTAGCACGTCCTACCCCAGGGCTTCTCTTTGCTATGATATGGTTTTGCCTGTGGGCAGGCAGCCCTTCTGGACATGCCAGTGGTGCTCCTTTGCTCCTTAGGCAGCTTTTAAGCTCCCCTGGCTGGTCATAAGGACCCTTTCTCTCATTAGTACTGAGTTGCCCTGCTCTCAGCAAGCTTTGTCTCCTTGGATGTTCTCACTGGATTGTCACTGTGTGAAGGCTGTGTCTTGGGGGTCTGTTAGGTCTTATGGAGCAGAAGAGAGGTTGGGGGTGCCAGGAGCAGAGCAGTCTGCCACCGCATCCTTCCAGTTACATGCCTTTCCTTGTTTTGTGCTCTGACAGCATCTTCTAAAGCACGTAGAGGGACAGATAAAGGGCCACTGCATCTGCAGTCAGGTAAATATAGAGAATTATTGTCATTGTTAAGCTTTGGGTTTGCAAGGTAGCACATCTGCCTCACGGGCTGGACTGTTCGATCCATTACCACTGCAGTGTGATCAGTCCATGGGCTGCTGGGGGATGGACACTTGGACAAGCCATTATAGCGTAGCAGGTAAATGCATACCAGCCGCTTCTTCGTAAGTGCCCAACCACGTGCTTCTGCACATGATAGATGCAAAGTAACTGAAGGGAGTTTACTTTTCTATGAAAGAGTAGGCCATGAACTCCTATTTAGCATAGGGTGAAGCGTGGTTACCGCCGAGCAGCTCGCGTGCAGCAAAGTCATGTCCTTGCTTGCCCTCTGTTAAATTGTTAGGTCCTTAAGAAATACTCCCTGCATTGCACAGGAATCTGCTCTGTGGCAAATGGTGAATCAGAGCTTGCGCATCAGGTTAGATGTGGTCAAAAGGTATTTAATTTGGGCTAAGTTGTATAGGAACTTAGCAGTTAAATGGCAGAATGGAAAGCAGGTGGGTGGCTGGCTTGTCGTGTCTCCAGCAACAGGCCTCTAGCCCTTCCCTTTTGCTCCGCTGCAGGCTGCCAATTCTGGAGGTTCTCTCCTGCTTACAGCAAGGGATACTTACGGGAGGTGAAGGAAGAGTGTTGGAGGTGCTCTGCTTTGTGTTTTGAAGCCCAATATTGCAGCTGATTCTGTGCATGGATGGAGGTAGCTGTGGGAGCAGCACTGTGGGTTGTAAGCTCCTGTGATAGGGACCCCTCTGCAGGTACTTGTCTGCTCACAATAAGTGATGCTAAATTGGTTTTTATGCCATGTTTCCAAACTTGCCAGCTAAAGGAAGCAGAGAGTAGGTTTGGGGTTGTTCCTATGCAAACATAAATGAATGAAAAGAAAATACAGCAGCTGTTGTGTATAGTGTGTGATGCTATTACAGTTTTGTTCTGTATTTCTGTTGTTTTGACTTTATTGCTGTTAGGTGATCAGGTCTGTAACCAATTAAACTAAGGTAGCAATTTTTCCTAGATGAGCAATTTTTCAAGTTTTCACTCAAATAAATTAATGTAGTAGTCAAACTAATTCGAATATCTACTTGCATTATTGATTTTAGGGAATTTATTCTTTAGCAATGCTTACCCTTTTAGCGAAAAAGGTAACAATTGGAATAGTCTGAACAGTGCAATATGTCTTACTCTGAACTAAGTAAAATCCCATAAATAACTGGAATTCATTTAACATATTAAGGGAGTCAAATATTTCTAAAAACAGATTTACAGCAGTCATTTCCTTCCAGTCCAGCAGGCAGTGACACAGGAATGACCCGGGCATGGAATGAAAAGCAGTGAGAGCTTTTCACATGCACCAAGCAAAGAGCAGTTACAGTCCCCTGGTTCAGTTGCCAGCACTGGATCTCCAGCGCAAGCCCACCAGGTGATGCTCAGCCCCCAGTAAGTTCAAAGGAAGGCTGGTGTTCATCTCTTCTGACTGGCTTCTTTTCTTGTGTGAGTAGAAGTCATTATTTAAAGCCTCTTCAGGGAGACCAATGGAGGATGAAACAGCAATGTCTTGAGGGGAAGCCTTTTATCTGTCCCCTTGTAGCAGAGAGGAGCGTAGGAGCAGTTAGAAGAACCTGTCCTATGTCTGTCTGTACTGCTAAAGGCATTCCTGGTCCTCTGACCTGGTGGTGCAGACTGGCTATGTTTTTACCGCACAGAGCTTGCAGTGATCCCTGATGCAGCACAAGACCAGAGATCTTTGCCTGTCTTGCCTTTATGCCTTTTTCACCCAGGATCCACCACGCATGTGCTCACCTCCCCTGGAAGGAGCCAGGCTCTGGATGCACGGGCAGCCTTTCTCTGGCACTGCTGCGGTGACATGTCACCAACCACTGCTGTGTTTGCTGCTTCTGTTTGTCGGATGGCCTTTTGGTGTCGTCTCTGGCTCATCTGTCAGTGTGCTGTGTTCTCTCAAATGGGACCAGGCAAAGGGCTGATCCCTGGGGAGTGTTATATTAGATATTACATTTTCCAGATGTTTGGGTTTAGACAACCAGGCCAGGCTTGAAAATGTGGACTGTCAGTTCAGGCCACGTTATCCAGGGATGTTGTCCTTGCAGTGGTTTACCAGTGCTGGAGAGGAGATGCTGAACCTGGTACCCACCATGGGCCCCAGCTGGGACAGAAACCTATGAGACACGGTAGGGGGTACAGAGCTTGCAAGGCCAAGGTCAAGGCTTGTGGTTGGGAACTGGCAGGGGGAGAGGACTGCCAATGCTTTCTGGGGTCTTACCGTTCCCAGCTCTCCCTGATTGGTGGGCATCAGTTCAGGTCAGAAACTCATTATGGCCACATCTGGAGCAGTGGTCCTGCTGGGCCACTCCAGTCAGCCCCATGCTGTGGCCTAGCCGGCACTGGCCGGTCTTTGTGCCACTGGGAGGCATTCCAGGAGGCTCCTGCCTCGGCACTGTCCACTGTTGGGCAGCCGTTCTTCAACCATTTGGTTGAAAGCAGTGTTGCTTGGTGGTACAGGAATAGCCATGCACATAGAGGGCCACGAGCAGGAAGACAGGCTTTGAGCTGGTCCAACCCCAGGTTATTATTCCTGAGACGGGACGTTGCGATTTTGGGTTTTTTCCTTAGCAATGGCCTAGAACAACAAGAGGTCTGCTCAGTTGTTTGAGAGAGTTTTATTTTCATAACTCAATGCAAGAGGTGTGGTGGTTGCTTTGGTATGTCTTTCGGGCACGGCACAAGGGTGTGTGTGGTGAGATAGCACTGACGCATTGTGCAGGGCATAGCAAGCCAGGTTTGGCACAGCAATGTCCATGATGCCTAACTTCTTTTGGAGCAACCTGTCCCCCAACTTGCCCCGAAGGTTGTATGTGGTTCATTAGGTCCAGATTAGAGCTTAGCAGCAAACGAATTTGTATGTCTGTGTACAATCACGAGAGCTTGGAAACTGTATAGATGCAGCTGGAGAATAATTACCACCATTTCTTCTCTCTGATACATGTCCCCTCTCATTTGCACTTCTCTGCTGGGAGGAGACCCCTTTCCCCTGGACCTGGAGAATGCTGCTGAGTTGGCTTCTCTGCAGTACAGCCTGGGACACATCCCTAGATCCTACAGAGCCTTTTCTTTCCCATGCCACAAGCTGGACATGAGGCAGTGCTTCATTTTCAACAGAGGGAAGGAGTAGCAGAAGCTCGGCAGGCTGTCACAGGAGAAAAAACGCTCAGTTTCTATAGTTAAAACCAAATCAGGACCAAACTACTATATTGCCTTACTAATGACACACAGTTAACCGGCAATCGTGCTTCTTTTATACTTCTGTTCAAGCTGACTCCTTTTTTTTTTTTCCCAAGTCTCTCTAATTCCCCAGTTACTGTTTAATCTGTCTGATGGTTGCCTCTTCTTTAACATAAGCAGTTTGGAGCAAATGCCCAGTTATGTGTATTTGATCCAGGCATGTGTGGGTGCACACACAGTTTGTTCTCATGTTCTTCTCTTAGCAGGTGCTGTTATCCACAGCGTTTACGAAGGGTGGGCTCTGCAGGCACCCCTGTGCTGCCCTAACAGTTACTGCCCTCGGTCAATAGCAGGGATATTTTTTACGGTATTTTCTAGGTGGTCCTCTCTAGCCCACAGGGCTCTGACTGCAGCAGTGGGCCGTGAGAATGCATCTCAGCGGTGAAGGTGTGAATGGCTGCTGATCTCTGTCTTCAAGGGGGACACACGCACTAGACTGTAGCTACCGTAGTATTGGAGGGTACTAACATCAGTAAGGCATAATTTAATTAAAAACTGCCATCAGATCATCAATTTCTGAATGTGATTTTAGGGCAATACAAAACTGTTTTGCAAAGGACACTATGATTTTCTGATTGTTATAGGGGCCAAACCAGATACATCTACTGCAATACAAGAGGTTAGGAAGTCTTTGGTAGTCTTTGGTATTTTAATCATTTTTGAGAGAGGAGCAGGCAGTACTGAGATACTGGCATGTCAGGAACTACTGAAGAACAGAAGCAGATGAGAAAATTATCTCCTGTTTTTCCATAAAGGCCATTGGAGGTATTAGCCGTAGGAAAAAAACTCAGGCAGATAATTTGGTGGCCAAAGGAAAGTTCACTTTTGATTTCTGTAATTTGTTATTCTCCAAACAGATATAAGAATATGCTTGAAGGAAAGTTATGGTAGTTTGGCAATCCTCCCATAAGGTTGGGTAGTATGATTAATTCTTTGTGGTTTGTAAGACTCACATTAGAAAGTTAGCTCTTAAATGTTAACTTTGCCAGTGAAATTCCCTCCAGGCAAAGACCCCGTGTCTCCCTTGAACTGTACCGTGGGAATGGGCCTGGTGCAATTGTGGGTGATGTAAACGCCATCATACTCTAAACGACGACACATTCTCAAGGACGTAACCATTTACTCACTGTGTTTTGGACACTGTAACTACAGCTCAGCTGAGGGAAAGGGTTTTGTGGCAAGTCCACTTACCAGCTGATGCAATTCCAGTGACATCCGAATGTAATCTCGTATGTAAAACATAAAGCTGAGAATATCTGAATTTGAACTGCCATGTCTGGGAAGACAGGATGTTCTTGCATATTTTGAAATACAGGGGAATTTTCTTATCCTTGCCTAATACACTTTTTTCAATCTTTTTTAAACCCCTCCTTGATATTTTATGGCTGCCAGTGAATTAACAATTAACTAAAGTAACCAGAATAAAACCAATATTGTTTGTGGTGAGTATCAATTGAAATTAAGCAGTGAGAATGAAATGACTGCTGTTTTTCATAACATCTAGAGCTGGCACAGGAGGATGTAGTAAGGTCTTTTCATTTCAAATGTGCGCTGGTAGAGTTGCACTGCAAATGTTTGAATGTAATGTCTCACTGATTTAGCCATAAGCAGTTTTTGCATGTTTGTCTTCAGATTAGTGTCATCCCAGTGCACTGTAGGGGAGTTCTCCATAGCACGTGGGTTGTGCTCCCAGCTCTGCCCATCTCAGCTAGGGTATGGGTGGCATTCTTTCCTTGCAAAATGTTGGTCTTGGGACCGGTCAGGCAATCAGAAGTAAGCAAGGTAGCGTGCTGCCAAAAGCCGGTTGCTTTGAATGAGAGGCAGAAACTCAAAACATTGTGTTCCCAGTCTGTTACAAACATCAGGTGAAATGCAACAGCATTGCTCACGGGTTCAGGGTAAACCATTTCAAATGCAAAATATAAGCGTGCAGTTGGTTTCTACGTCTCAGCTAAGACGCTGTCACCCTTGGTGACTGTCTCAGCATGTCCTCTGGATTCGTGATACTTTTGATACAGACACTGTTGGATGCTCTACAAATGAAGATAAGATCTGTGGGTGGATTTCTCAGCCTCTCCCTAGCCCCTGGGGTAAAGCTACCTCTGGATTCATCTGGCTAAAGGGGAGCTAGAAAAGTCTGTGAGCTAGGGTTTTACGCTGGAAACACTCATCTGTCACGGGGGTCATGTTCATCTGAACGCGCCAGAGGAGTTGCAGCTGTACATCACCACTGTCGCAGGGCCTCAGCAGAAGGCAGATGGAATGGGAAGGGCTGAGGCTGGACTTTGGTGCAAATGGCAGGTCAGCAGACAGGAGAGGACAGGGTGTCCCTGCTTAGAGTCATAGCACCCATCTCTGAATGGCTTCCCACTCCTCCTCATCCTCCCAGTATGCTGTGGCTAGGAAGGCTATGGCAGAGGCCAGGGGGCCCTTTGCCTGGGGGGTGCCTTTCAGCAAAGGAAGGGGTCTCAGTGCATACTGCTGACTGGGTCTGCCTGATCTCCTCTCCATCTCCCAGAGCTGTTTAATGGCCTCCTTAAACTGCTCTTGCCATCAGTAAAATAAAGAGTTTGTGCTATTCCTCACTTCTGCTGCTGTGTGGTGGCCTGTTAGAGATAAGTATTCCTCCTTAGCCTAGCTGGAAGCTGGTAGTGTGCATAGAATTGTAATCCAGTATCTATGTCTGTTGTAATTTCAGAAAACTAATGTATCCACTGTGATTCATCCTCCAGCTCGTCTGCTGTCCCATTCTCAGGATAGCAAAGTTGTGAAAGGGGAGTCTGACCGTTTGCATTAATCCCTCAGCCCTGCAATACCCCCCTGGCGAGTCAGGTCATAGAGCTTCAAACAAGAGCCACTGCTTTTGTGCCAGATGCTTTGCAGGAAGCAGGCTAACATATGACTTTCTTTACAAGTTGGGAGGCTATCGACCCCGCAAGCTGGCATTGGGCAGCTGATGTGCAGATATAGCCTAATACCCTTTTCCTAATTTTCTGCTTAGTAGCAGCAGTGCCCCTGTGAGCAGAGACGATAAGAGGAAATCTTTGATTATAGAAATGGCAACCTGCTAATGACTTCCATTCCTGCTTTCTCTCCTCTCAGAACATCCCCACCTTGGGAAGCGTAGCAATAACCATGGCGCTCCACAACTGTGATGAGGTGGCGGTAGCTGGGTTTGGCTATGACATGAGTTCACCCAATGCACCGCTGCACTACTATGAGAACATCAAGATGTCTGCCATCAAAGAGGTAGGGAGCTCCTGCCGAGCACATCTTCATCCCAAGCCCGCTGACCGCCCCGACTCCAGAGCCTGACTGGGATGGTGATGTCAACTTACAGCTTTCCTGTATGGGTCAAAACACAGCTCCACCCATGCGTTTGCCTGTAAAATTCTAGACATTCTCCCAAGCGCAATGTGTGTTAAAAACGGTTATTTCTGCTGGGAAAAGTTCTCTGGAATGTATATATAATGTGATTCCTTCTTCGAGCGGCAGGGAAAAGATTCACATACACGTTAACTCGAGTAGGGTGAAAGGGAGCAATCCTGCTCTGGGGTTAAAAAGATGTGGCCTCCTCCTGCTTTTTGATCCATTGTATTGCCCTCTAATCCATAGGCTTCTTCTGCTAGATGATCCCCTCCACAGCCCCTGTGAAATGTGGGGGAGGTGAGATTAGCCCGTGGATGTTAGCTCTCAGCTGACTGTTCAGCAGCAGTTAGCTAGTGTAAACACATCACGGCTCTGTGGAGAGTGCTCTTTCAAGCCAGACCTACATTAGAAACATTTTCTGGTACTGTCACAGTGAGATGAACAGCATTTTTAGAGGAGCAAAAGCCCTCGTGTTGGTATAATGCAGCAGTATAAAGGCACTCTTTCAGGTCTGTCTGTTTCCTGTACCAAACTAGAGCAAACTTGGACACTGGTCAAAGCTTCTATAGTGGGAAGGTTTGCTGCTTTTTTGGTAGAGCTCAATCTTTCCCACCACAGATGTGGCCCAGGTCTTTCTAAGATTGCTTCCCCCTCGTCACTGGCTCCTAGGTAGGAAAACTTTCTCCATCCTGCTCCACGTTGTGAAAAGTTGTATTGTTCATGGGCAGTAGCTGTCTCCTGGCACTTGGCACTTGTACACCTCGAGCACTTTGCCATTGATCCAGGACAGGAGGGAAGCTGGGAAGTTGTGTTTTTCCAAATCACAAGATTGTACGTGTCTTAGGACTCTCACAGGCTGCAGGCTGCATGACCCTAGGCAGACTCAGAGGAATTAGAAATCAGTGATTAGTCAGCTTGAAAAATGAGCATGTCTAATTATCAGAGTAATGAAGCTTTGGAACAACCTCTCAGCAGAGGCCAAGAGAACAAACTAAGTTTGGGAAAAGACTGTGAGGAGGTCCCCCATATATCAAGGGACTGGACATTTTGGTCCTGTGGTACCTTCTGGGCCTGTGGAGATAGCAAGAAAGTCAGCATTGCTCAATGGAATAACCATGGATTTAATCTGTCCTGGCTGGGAAGGTGACTGCCCATTTACAGGATTTAAGGGGTACGTCCAGAGAGGAAAACTGAATTGAGTCACGATGTACAGAGGTGGTGTCTGGCTTGTGAAATCCCAAACGGAAAATAGCTGAGGAATATCATTCTTGCAGTAGTAGAGAAGGTACCACCATTGGCTTGTCCAATTCCGACTTCCCTGGGCATCTGCTTATAACCACTGCCTGAGACAGGACCCTGGGCTGCCCGGGCCCGGGTCTGAGACGGTGCCACTGGTTCCTTAGTCTTCCAGCAAAGACACGACTTCACCAGAGTGAAAATGGATGCAGATGCCTGGTTCCAACAGTGGGTACAGAGACTGTTCATGAAAGTTCCAGGAAAAGCTTTTGTCCCTGTGGTGCCACTGTGTCAACTCTGGTGAACTGGCTGCCTTTGGTGGAGAATCACTCTTGCCCAGTTATTCCTCCTGTGTCATAAGGATGTCAGTCCCACGGTCTGCTCTTGGACATGGGGACACTCACAATGAGTGTCCTGTGCCAAGCCTGTTTTGCAACCTGGTAAGTGTCTCTGACCTCAAGGACACCTACACAGGAGCTGACAAGAATGAAATCTTCTTGATCCTTACGTGGAGCAGTGGGAAAAATTGGCAAAAAGAGATGGATGACAGAGTCTGTGGTTGAAGTCACCAGTCCAGATCACTTGGATCTTTGATTCTGGAGGCCAGCACCCTAAGTGGGGTGCAGAAGGCAGTGGAAGACAGGAGGGAGTCACTCATGGACACCATATGTGGTCTCAGGAATAAACCTTGCATGGCATGGGGCAGTAGATGAGGATGAACATGTGAAATGCAACCGGTAGGGTCTCCTAGAGAGACCAGTTGGTGCCTGGTTTGTCAGGCCTCTGCTGTCTGGAAGCTGTCAGTCATCATGTCTAGGATGTTCTGTACAGAGGTGAGGGAGTGTTGAAAGGTTCTAGTGAAGCCTCGCTAATTCAGATGTCAGTGGATTTGTTTCTGCAGCCGGGGTTGTTGATGAGAGCTCTGCAGGCCAGCAGAGCTGGTTCTAGGAGGAAGGTTCCTGTTCCACTTGAAGGCTGGTTATCTGATATGTGTCTGCCCATCTAATCCTCACATCCTCATCCACAGGCTCCTCTTACATTTCACTGCTCTGGTACAAGAAAAGCCATCTGTTCCCAAGTATCAATAATAAATGCTCCTCCTGCCTCTGCTCCTCCCAATATGACAAATTGTTTGTGATATTGTGGAATGTGAAGAGCAGAGAGAGGATTGCATTTCTTTCTTGTCCATTTAATATTAATGGTAGCTGGTAATTGTTAGTCACCTGAGGGTGAAGTTGAAAGGTGAAGGGCATGATAGTTGGATTGTGTCTTCTGCAGTTGCCCTCAAAGAGCACACACATGGAGATATGCCCCAGTCTAGATTGGAAGCACCCTGCACACTCCGCTTGAAGAGGGACCTGCTTGTGGTTTGCAAATTGGGAGGCTGCTCTGCATTAGCACCTTGTGCCAAGCATTACCCTTGGCACTAGTGAAAGAAGACTAACCCAGAGCCAAGCTCCACCAAGGTTTTTGTCTGTTCCTTCTGCTCCGACACCCAAAGGCCTGACAGCATTTTCCTCAGTGTTACTTTGGACCTCCAGGATTTTGTCCAGGTCTAGTTCTTCCTGGTCCTCCTCTACATGGCAGGCTGTGCCTTGAAATTATGCAAGTATCGTCTTTGTCCTCTGTTGGCCTGCAGACCGGTGCAGGTTGGAGTACTCGTTTCCTGGGTAGGGGACTGGAAAAGGTTTGCTTTACGTAGCAACATCACAGCACTGAAACAATTGCCATGGGATGCAGCTGTTCCACCATAACAAACACCTCAGGCAGGAGCCCCGGCAGTTTGACCAGGCTTTGGTGGGGCACAACCTCTTTTTCTGAAGTTCAAATCTTTTTCCCTGACTACCAGGCTCCCCCAGCCCAGATGACCGAAAATCTTCAATGTTTAAGCCTGGAGAGCAGCTGCAGGGAAGCACTCCAGCTCCACCCTGAAACCATCACTGTCTTTACAGTGGAAATGTAAACACTAGCAGCGTCCTCAGTCTGGAGGTACCACACGTGTGTGTGCGGCTCGTGGAAGCCTCCCTGGGAACATCCATTGAGCCCTTTCCCTTGCCTGGTGTCTGCAGGGAGAACGGGCCTGCCGGCTAGCGTGCATCGTCTTGGCAAGGTGTGTCACTGATTTACACTTGAGGCCTGCTTGACATCTCTCTGGACACCCTTGAAAACCCGTGACTCATCTCTGAGGAATTTGTTCTGATTACATAAAAAAAGCCAGCAGAATGCGCTCGCTTGCTCACAGCTGGGCGGAGATGCCTCTCCCATGCCAAGACTGAGGTGATAAAATCTCTGTGGAAATGAATGTGATTTTTCCTGTTGCTCTGTGGGACTAGCGGCTGAATTTCCAAGAGGTGAAACAGGCACCCCGAGTGTATATTTTTGCTTAGTCTTTGCTTTCCCTGCAGGGATAAAAGCCTTCAAGGTCCAAGATTGCGCTGCAATTGCTGCTGCAGGAGGCAGCTGCCTCCACTGCCTCTTCCAGCATCTCAGACTGCCGAGGGCTGGGCAGGCGTTTCCTGCCCCAGAGGAAAAGGCTTTGCAAGGAGGCAGATGCTCTGGAGCTTCATCGGTGTTACCTGTCGGGGGGGGGTATATATGGTCTTGGGACCCTGGTCAGTAATATGGCTGCAAAACACATATGGATTCTCTTGTGCTTGTGAATGCTCATGGGAGTAAATTTCTCCAGTTTAGTCCTGGATGGCTTCTTTACCCTCTGTTCTGCATAACTTGGTGTGCTCCAGCCAGGGTATGTCCAGGCAGACGTGGTGGAGAAGACTCTTTTCTATTCATAAGCATGCTCTGGAGAGCTGGAAGCACACTGGTGCAGTGCTTTCAGTTTCAGGCTGTGAGCTGGAAGATCAGTGCTTGCAGTGCAAAACTGCCCCTTGACACCAGCTCCGCTGCCCAGCACCTTCTCTCCTTGTCTCTCCTCTTCTCCCCACCACGGCCAGGGGTGCAGAGTCCCTGGCCTGCACTTCAGCAGGGGTTTTCCGGGCAGTATGAAGATACTCCGCTGTTCTCTGGTCTGTTACTGGGAGACCGCTGCCCAATAGACCCCGTGCTGTTCTGTAAATTCTCACAGGTGTTTTTTCAGCTCTGATCCTGTCTCTTTGTTTTAACTTACAAAATGCAGAATGTCCAAGTGTGTCATCTCCCTTCAGTTACTATTTTTCCTGTTCTCAATAACTTTGCAACAGCTTTTGACCCTTGCCTGCCTCCATGAATGCTGTACAGAAAATGATTGAGTCCTTGCCAAGGTGTCTGCTCGCTTGTTTCTGTCATCGTGGCAATGAGTCCATCAGAGCTGAATTTTGATATAGTTTATTGTATTTTTATTTCTTGCTCAGGTCGTGTAACGCCTCCTGCCCAAGCACTCCGTAAAAGCGTATTTTTATCACAGGTCACTGTCTTCTATTAATTTAGAAGTGTCAGATCCACTGGGAACATAGCGAAGGAAACATGGAAATGTTTCCATGAGGTGAGGAAAAAGGGGGAGTAATTTTAAATACAGTGAAGGCTTTTCCAGATAAAAAAAAGAATGAACGTGACTATAAGGATTACAGTAGACCTTCATTGCTAATGGCAAAACAGGGTAGTGTTTCAGGCAGAAATTATTTCAGGATGGGAAAGTGACAGTGTTTAGAATAGTAAAAACATATCCGCAAGGAGTTGATGAAACTGAGAGAGTAGGAGGCTGTGCTAAACCATGGGAACGAAGCACAAGACTGGCTCCCAGCATCCCTCCTCCGTGTGCTCTGCCCCGAGCCTGGCAGCACACAGCCTTCCCCGGCCTCGCAAGCCAGAGGTGAGCCTCAGTCTCCTGCTTACTTCTTGCAGGAGCAAGAACGTGAGCAAGGAGTCACCTCGGAGCTGTCATCTCAGCAGCTGGCTGCAGACTGCCTCACGCACGTGCAGTTGGTAAAAATGGAGAACGCGTGGTTAAAGGGCACCCTTTTCCATCCAGAGCCCACCTGCAGCATTTGTGTCGCTCGGTGGAGCTGCTGACTGGTCTCCTTTTCACTGTAGAAGCAGATCAAGCGCCAATGCCGATGCCGTTGGAGGTGTCAGCTCCTTTGATACAGCTGTGCCCGGCACTTCAGTGACTTGCTGCCTGACCCGAGGGGGAGGTGGCGCGACCGCCTTTGATGGCTTCTTTCTGATCATTGGCTCCACTTCCCCAGCAGGTCTTTGTGGGATGCTGGAGGACACCATCTTGTAACACTTCTTATTCAGCCTGTGTAAGGGCTGTCACAAGGGCCAGGGGAGGTGGCCTGCAGCACGCAGTGACACACAGCTTTGTCTCTGTCTCTCCCCGCCAGCAGCTACCTCTCAGAATAATCCGCAAACATCAAGTTTGGAGTCTCGGCCCGTAAAGGCACAAACAATAGTGCTTTATCATCATGTGGGCTCTCTCTGTGAAGCCGTCCTTTGCATTTTAAATCAACGCAAGTTGCTTGGGAGGGGGTGGTTGGGCTGCTTCAGGCCTCCAAGTACCTTAAAGTTTGCGGTAGCCAACAAGAAGAACAAAACTCCTTTGAAAGCCAGGCAGATGTCTAGCCTGGTGATTTATAGACTGAAAACACAGCTATTCGAGCCCGACTGATGAATTGCGATTGGAGTACAAGGAATGGTGCAGACTGAAATGGAGGTCAGCTTTGGAGGGGGAGGTTAGGGGCTGGGGCAGGGGGACCTCTGAAAGGGCAGTGCTTTTTCTCGGGGCCGGCAGTGATGACTGATGAGGTTTATACATTTTTGTCTTTGTTTAAAAGCCACCTGTTTGACAGCGTTTTGGCTGAATGAAGGCCTCACATGCTGTTCCTGTGCATAAGGACTGTGTGTCTATGTAATAGAAATCTGGAAGAGATTGATGGAGTAACAGTCACGACCAGAGCACAGGTATTGCCTTGTTCAGTAGGACAGAAGTATGGTAACACTCGTGGAGTACGACTGTGCACTAATAACAGCAAAGAAGATAAGGCTATAGGATGGACAAAAATAAAATTAGGGTTTGGACAAGATGTCTGTAGGAAAAGACAGTAGAAGATCTACAGGGATGCGCTAGAGCCCAGCTGCTGACCCCAACACTGAACACAGACCTCGATAGGGGTGCTGGGTACCACCAGAAATCGCACTGTCACGGATGTATGTTAGCAGCCAGTATTACTGTCAGGGGTTGAGCCCAGGTATTGCGAGATGCGTTAGCTGGCACAGCTCTTCTCACCAACCATGAGGGCACAAGAAGAGCTGATGGCCTCTCTGAGCTGTTTTTAGCAGGCATGAAGACTTTGCAGAGGGACATTTTGGGAAATAGCCTTTGATCGAGTGCCTTCATGGTTAAATTAAATGGAAAGGCAACAGAAGGGGTGTTATAACTCAGATTCTACTTCCAAAAGGAGGGAGCTTGATAAGCAGGGCTGTATCTAGACTGTGGGGTGGCACTCAGCAGTGCTGGTGGGGTGCTCAGTGGAACTGGGACATGTGTTCAGACCTTTCTGAAATTAGGGCTAGGCTAGAAGAATGGGCTACAAAAAGCAGATGCACAGAAGAGCTTGTGGGCTTATTGTAGACTTGAATTTATTTTTTTTTTGGTCAAAAGTGCAAAAATTATCTGCAATTCATATTTGCAGCAAGGGGGGAACTGGCAGGAAAAGGCTGTAGACATAAATCCATGAACAACTGCTTCACTATGGTGTTAGAAATAACAGAG
This sequence comes from Anarhynchus alexandrinus, assembly GCA_008711295.1. Lineage (NCBI taxonomy): Eukaryota > Metazoa > Chordata > Aves > Charadriiformes > Charadriidae > Anarhynchus > Anarhynchus alexandrinus. The sequence goes on along the minus strand of VUYV01000099.1, from coordinate 2,743,752 downwards.
AAGTGGGAGAGAGCATCAGGCACTGAGGAGACTTCACCCTGAAGGGCCGAGAATAAAGTGGAAACTGGCAAATTCAAGCTGAATTAGACCTTGCAAAGGAAAATAAACAAACACTGGACAGCCCCACTGCCAAACAAATAATATGGAAACAAGGGAAGAATTACCAGGGCTGCGGTATCCAGGAAGGTGAAGGAAGTAGAAGGCGTAGGGATTAAAGAGCCAAAGTGGGAACCACGTGAGAGAATGTATTACCTCCATAAGGGCAATATGATGAACGTGAAGGAAAGGGTGGCTTACGGTGGGTGAGAAGTTCATTGAAATAGAAAATGACTGGGTCAGCAGTGAAAGGCGAAAGCCGTTGAAGCTAATGCACTAGGTGTGAGAGCCTGAGAGATCTCTCTTCAACCACTGCGCTGTTGAGCCAATTAAGCTGCAAGTCCAGAGGAAAAGGTCCTCAATAAATCTATCAGGTTACACGTGGTTCCACAGGATTAGATTGTAGTGGACATAATACCTCTTTTTTCCTTTCTTTTTTGGGGGGATGGGAGTGAGGCAAGGAAAATAATCCTGTCAAATTCAGACCTCTTAATCTAACCTCAGAGGTACTATTCAGAACTTCAGAGCAGAGTTTAAATGAAAGAATAATTAAATCCTGAAAGCAAACACAACATGGATTTACCAAAGGCAGGTTACAAAAACTAATTTAATATCTTTATTTGATTAAAAAAAAAAAATCATTCTGAGGAGAGAGGAAGTGTAGTAGCTCAGTCTGTCTGAAGTTCAGTTAAGCGTGCGATACCGTGCCTTGTGAGATATTATTAGTTAAGCTTCAGAAGCTACGGTTTGGTGCAACACCTGTATGTGAATAGTCTCTCTAAAGAAGAACACAAAGAGCAGCACTGAATGGATGGCTGGGAGTTCCCCCGCAGGAGGTCACGGTTGGTGTTTGCTTTAATGATTTTTGGCACAGAAGGCAATGGTGTGCAAGTGGAATTTGTGATGAGACAAAACCAGGTGTGGTCAATACAAGGGAGGATCAAAATACCATCCAGGAAGACCATGAGCACCTTGAGAACAGGAGTAAACTGGGTGGCATGAAACCTAAGAGTATGAATGGAAGGTCATGCTGTTTGGGGCAATACCAGAAATTTTGACTCTAAGCTGGGATAGCATTATTTGGCAATGGCAGAGGAGGAAAGTGCTTAGATAAATACAAATAAATCACAGGATAACTCAGGTGTTACTGTGGGGAAAAAAAGAAGGCAAATGCAGCTCTGGAAAGATTAGAGGAAAGGACTTCTTGGAGAGAGAGAGAGAGAGAGAGAGAGAATTGCCTCTGCATGAGACAATGGTGAGCCTTTTTGCTGGTTCATGAGAAGTAAATTTGGGGTAAATAGGGACAGAGGGAGCTACTACACTTCTGAGGAATTTCCCAGCTTTCTTAGGGGAAATGAACAGCCTGTTGTGGTAGAAGGAAGACTTGGCTTGTTTAGCTTGGTAAAATGAAGAATGAGATGAGATACAATTGCGCTCTCTGTATGTATTAAGAATAAGCAGGAGCTAAAAGAGCTGTTTAAAATTTCAGGTTGGCATAAGAATGACTGGGCTTAAAGGAGCTGGGAGTAACTCTCCTAAACAGGAAAAGAGGAGGGTGCCCAGCCTTCCCTTTTCTTTCAGTACTTGTGACTCCCAGGAGTGCAAGTGGGACAGGGTGGTCTGTGGTGCTGCTGCGTCCTGGTGGGTGGACTGAGAGAGGAGGGGGCAACAGGTCCTGAACGAGGCAGGGCACTGGTGTCACGGGAGGTGCACTGGGAGGTGAAACTGCAGCTCAGGGGTGGCCCTGAAACACCTAGTGTGTGTGGTCACCATCCCAGGACCAGAGCAAGGGCATGGGCAAGGCAGAATCATGAAAAATAAGCAGCTCTGGAGATAAGGCAGTGAAGGTTAAAGGTAGAGATAAATTAGCACCAGTGGAGACTGGAAACTGACTGTTACCAGTGAAGCAGCACTTCTTGCTGCTGCTTGGGTTTCTGTGCAGGTTTTCTGGGAGAAATGCTGCTGACTTGCAGAAATACAGAGGACGTAGCAGAACTGAGAAACCTCCCGCTTTACAACTTGCTGTTTTTCTTGAATGCAATCCTCATTGACTTCACTCTCTCTGATTTAATCTTCCTGTATTTTAAGATATTGCAATGTGCTTGATAAGACTAATGTGCTCTGAAGCCGAGGCATTCCCCGATTGTAATTGGTTACAGATGGGGAGCTTACAGTCCTCCTATGCTGCTCTCTGAAACGTTTTCTTAGTCTTAAAATATTCTACTTGGCTTCTCTTGAAGGGACAGAGGATGTTTTGTGCTTCCTCATGGATTCATCAAGAAAAAAAGGACAGGTGGTGTGGGGCTGCTGCATTTGCATAACCCTGAAAGGTGGCTTTAACTGATGATAGATTTTGATCTAATAACTGTGACCAAACAATCAGGCATCAGACCCACTGCCACCTCTCTGGGATGGACAGCCATAACAGTGCATCTGCTTGCAGAGCGTCTCTCCTCCTGCTGTTTCCCTCTCCACTGAAAAGAGCAAACATCTACCAATCATTGAGAGACCCGAAGCAAAGAAAATCCCAGCCTGATCCCCAAACAGCAAGAAGGGCTCTGGAGCCTCCTGGGACGTTCCTGGTGGAGCTCCCAGAAGTTCATTACTCCAGCCGTGGGCTCAGGCAAGCAGCCCATTTGTTTGCACGAGTTGAAACAAACAGTTGGACTCAATGATCTTAAGGGTCTTTCTGTGATTCTAAGCTGTATGGGCCACCTGCTTGATGCGAGCAGCAGAGGGGGGAGAGCGCAGAGCCAGTCTGCCAGGTTGCAGAAGCAGCGGTGGCGGTGACGTGGAGAGACGTGAATGCTCCGAGCTGCTCCGTCCCTGTCTGGAGGTGCGGAGTCATGAGAGAAAAGCTGGAGTTTTCTGCTTGTGATGCTGAGGTGTAGCTTCAGGACTTGGGGACGGAGGTTTGTGAACGTGAACAATCCCATGTGCAGGAATAGGAAATGAGGCAGTAACAGCTTGGCGTGCGTGGGAAGAGAGGGTCAAAGCAGTCAGAAGGGACAGTGAGCATCTTGCCAGTGCAGCCAAAGCGCATCCAGCATCCGAGGGCAGGAAAAGCCTTCTTTGCAGTAGTAGCAGGAATAAACCGCCAGCATTGCAGCCAATTTGTGTAATCATCCTCCAGGCATGGATCCTGCTCACGATCCTCTGCTTAAAATGTCAAAACGAGCACTCTGACAGCACAATCGTGTCTGTGGGGACACGGGTGGCCAGAGCATTGCCTGTTTCTTATCATCCTGCTGCAGCTCAGGACACTGTGTGAGCTGAAAGATTTCCAGGACAACTTGCCTGCAAGCTTGGTTGCATAGAGCACCTCGGCTTACCCAGTGAAGGGTGGCAAAAAAAGAACTTCCCCTTATAATAGCCATAATGTGGTCCTGGTCCCAAAGCAAACCTGAGCCTGCCAAGACCTGGCTTTTCATGAGACCCTGCAGCTGGATCACAGCCCTCCCGCCTGCCAGTGGTGTGTGCTACCCAGGGTGCTGTTTAGGGTGTATACACCCTAAAACCTGCTGGGTTTTAGGGTGCATTTTGTTGCCTTTTTCCTGTCGGGGCAATGGGAGTGAAGTGCCTGCCTCTCTCTGGCAGTTTTGTGAAGTCTGCTCCGCTCTTCTCCCCACCGCGGCCGCTGGTGCTGGAATGCAGCTTCCTTCACCTGATTAGCTCTGTCTGTCAGTGGGGTGAGTCCCTCTCCTGTAATCAGTAACCAGAGCTGGTGTTGAAGACATGCCTCATCCTTCCTGCCCGCGCTGCTGTCAGCCGTGGGGGGAGCAGCACCACACCGAGCACCCTGCTGGTGCTCTTTGTGGGGGACAAAAGCCCCTCCTCACCAGGGAATCCTCTTCCTCTGTGGTCTTACATTTAACCACAAAACATTTGAGAGTACTGCAGCAGACACCACTAAGATGCATGGATCAAGTGGGAGGCTGAATTCTCTTACATGTGGCTTTCTGCTTGGAAAGAGGAGTTTGTGGCAGTGCCGAGGGTACAGAGCAGCCTGGGTGCTGAACAGCCGGAGGTTTATAGGTCTTGCAGTCAGTGCTGGAGCCAGACCTAACCATAATGTGAGAGACTGCAATTGTATCGCCCAAAGTTTTATTATCCGCCTCTTGTACTTAAATTCCTGCTCCACTTGTGCCTTTCACGCAAGCAGATTTCCCCTTGCCATCAGATAAGGCACTTGCATGTGGCCTGAAGTGACGTTTTAGGTGGTTTGAGTTTGCCCAGAAGTGGCTGCTTCCCCGGTTACCGTCTGTACCAAGGGACGCAAGCAGGTTGTAGTGAGTGAGACCAGTTGACTTCTCTTATGTTTGATGAGGCTGAAGGACATGAAGGAGGGATCAGCTTGTGCTGTGACGTATCAGGCACATCGGGCTCCCTGGTGCTCCAGATAGGCTTTGAACAACAAGCCCAGCCAGATGTAAGTGGATTCACCGACACTCGTGTTCCCAGCGTGGCCTCTGTGCCAGCAGACAGCTGCTCTCTGCCTGTTGGCAGGAGCACACACGCACACTTGGCTGCCTCTGCCGGTGCCGTGCATTCCTAGCAAGGGGCTGTGTTGTCAGAAGAGATGTTGCTGCATGGTGGGGGCCAAGCCCAGGACCCCCAGCTGAATGCCACATGTGGGACTGTTTCCAGCATGTTGGGGGATCCTGGCTGTCCTGCTCCAAGTGACAGGCACACACAGCCCTGCTCTCCCAGCTCCCTCTGCTCTGCACCACCATCTCCCACTGCTGTTTTCTGAAATTCCTGCTTTTTTTTCCTTTTACAAGCCAGCTTTCTTCCCAGTGCCAGTTTTCAGTTGCTGCTTTTATGCTAGCAGAAGCCAAGCACTGAGCTGTTTCTGGACAGCAGCTTTTCAGTTCAGAGATGGAGTCTTTTGCATTTTCAGAGTCCCAAAGAGCACCAGCACAGTTTACCACGTGTGGCCCTGTTGTTCCCGGTGCTGGTGCACCCTTTGCAGCATCCAGGTAACAGTGTCACTGGAAGCAGGGGAAGTCAAAGACAACTTCTGAACACAGGTTACAAGATAAGACCTGCCTGAACTTTCCTTAGCAGCTTTAACTGTCAGCATTCCTGCGTACTGAAGGGATGGAAGTGGCTTGTAAACACACAGGAGCAGCAAGAGGTATTTCCAGAATATGCCGGAGATCTAGAGAGGGACCTTCAGTCCCTTGGACCTCTTGGCAGCAGGCTGCACGCCGTGACCAGGGCTGTCAGTGCCACACAGTAGTCATGGCTGAGAGCTGCTTGTCCTGGACAGGACAGGATAGGACAAGCAGCGGGTGCAGGAGAGCCACATGCATATTGTGTGTGATGGATACAACCAGTGCTTTGCAGGCACGTGCCCGCGGTTTTGCAGTGGGTAAACTGGGTTTAGATACCTATGACAAAGTGGCCTCAGAGGGCTTGTTGGGCTGGCGCTTTGTTGGTTTGAGGCAATTTCAGGGAAGCTCCTGTAGAGTGATTTTTGTCCTGTTGGGAGATTTTGGGGAAAGTTGCTTTTCCCTGCTCTGCCTTGGTTTCCCTAGGGGACAAACCATTTACTGCTTTCATTAAGTGCTTTAATAGTACCAGCGCAGGGGGGTGATGGCAGATGCTGTGATTATGGTTAAAGCCTGCTATAGGGAACACATCTGGGTGGGCTGACACCAGCTGTAGCAATCATTGCTCTGAAATGCCTGGCTGGGAGATGTGACCATTTCACCCTTTGCATTGTATTATTGTAACCGTTAGCATGTGATTTCCTCTTGGTAGGGCTAGCGGAGGCAAGAGACGGCCTTGGTGGGGCTGGTCTTGGGGCTTTTCAGCTGCATGCCACCCCCATGCATTCCCCAGAGACCTCCCTTGGCAGGTAGCTGTATGTGGGTACAACATGTCCTGCCACCATGTTCTCTGCCAGCTCTGTTCCCCAGCACACATCACCGTTAATGCTGCACTGTTGGACTCCGTGTGCGGTGGCTTGGGAGGGCACCGTAGCCAGCTACATCTGCCCAAGGTGAAGGCACCTGGGATCTCACCATGCAAAAAAAATTTCACCCAGTCCATGGGGAGACCTCTTACCTCAGGTACACGGGTCTGACCCTGCTGGCTGTATTGGCTTTAGATAAGAGAAGGCCCTTGGTCTGCAAGGGCTCTTCTGGTCTGCAGCGGGGTCTGTCTTCTTGGCAAAAGCCACTGCCCTGCCCCAGCTGGAGTCTGTCACGACGTGGGGGATGGGAGCATGCTTGGCCAGGTTAGCTGCTGACCTTCTGTCTTTCCCATTTTCTTCCAGTCCTGGACGCACAACATCCAGCGGGAGAAGGAGTTCCTGCGAAAACTGGTGAAAGCCCGAGTCATCACTGACCTAACCAGTGGGATCTGAGTGGCTGCAGCCACTGCCTCCAAGGGAGGAGACGAAGACAACACGCTGCAGCTCTGGGAGCAGGCACTGGCAGCCCCCTGCAAGAATCCCACCTCACCGAAGACACACAGAGATGCCCAGGGGCTCTGGCAAGACCCTCTTGCATTGCCAGTCTGCACGAGGCTTGCATCTGCTGCCTCCAGGCCTCGAGCTGGAAGGAGGTGGGCAAGGGGCTGAGCGGGCAGTTCTTGAACTCTGCGTCGCAGATGGATCTTCTGTGTCCTGAATTACACAGGAAAGACTCAGGAGAGAGAAGAAAGGTTTGTGAATAAAACGATTTGTGCCAAATGGGAGGTGACGCTGCCCCAAGGCGGCAATGCCTGAATGTACAAAGTATTATTTTTTAAAAGAAACTCTGCTGGAATCATACTAGAAATACCAAGGTGCAAGGCGAAGTCTGCTTGTGCACAGCCCTGCAAAAAGCCCGGCCTCTCCATGCTCCGCCTGCGTTGTCACCGGCCTCAGACCTTTCCCCAGGAAAACAAATCCGTCCAAGACTTCGGTGTCGTTGGTGCTGCTATAATTTGAAGGGATAATAATGGCTTTGCCTCCTTCTCCACTTGGAGCTTCTGGTTGGAGATGAGCACGGGTTTGTTTTTCTGCACTTTTCCTTGCTTCCTGCATAGAGGCGGCAGCAGCAGCCACTTACTTGGCTGCATTTTCCATAGCCGTTTGCCCTGCTCTGCCTCTGCCCTGACCCCAGGGTGGAGCAGGGAGCTGATGGCCTTCTCTGCCTGCAGCAGACCCTCCCCACCTTCCTGCCGGTCATGGCGCTGAGGAGCCTCGTTGTGCTCAAGGCTCTCAGGCCTCTTGGTTTGTGCCTGCTGTGCAGGGTCCTCGTGGAGTCCATGCAGATTGGTGTCACCGTTTCTGGACAGCATCTCACTTTATTTTTGTGTGGGAGAGGAGTAATTTATTCTTTGGAAGGAGGTCAGATCTTGCGCAGAGGTCTGAAGCTTTCCAGTTTGCGAGGAGGCCGCGGAAGATGTTTGTTTTATGTTCCAGACTCGATCATGTTCCCTATTTAAGCGATGTGTGACCTTAGTGCTGATAGAGCCTGCTGGCACGGGTGGGAGCCTGCTGGGAACCCTCACCCTCCGCTCGGCCGCCGCTCACTTTATTTCCAAGCTCCTCCTGTGCTGCTCTAGCACTGCTGCTCCTCCTGCTCTCAGGAGCACGTCCCTTCCTTTGCCGTCTTGGTCCCAAGATGCAGTATTTGCACATTTGATTTGTATACGTACTTCAGAGGAGCTGGAATAAACTGAACAACATGGCCAAGTGTGAGGACGGGGGGATGGCCTCATCCACCTGGAGACCGTGGGCCCAAGGGGGATTGCAAGGGGAATGGTTACAGGTGGAAATCGGCTCCGACACTCTCCTAGCCTGGAGCAGGATGGTCTGCGCCCATGGGCACCATCCCAAGCCAAATCCCTGTGTGTGCAGCCAACCAGTGCTGGGGTGAGTGGAAGGAGGATCCCGGAGGGATGCTGGCTGGGCTCGTGGTCCTGGTGCTGCATCTGATACAGCCCAAGGGTTGCAGTCTGCCTTGCGCTGAGCTGAAAGGAGAGCATGGCCCTAACACAGACAAGGGATGCTCAGAGCAGGGCTCGCATGGTTCTCCTGAGCTGTCTCTGCTCCTGCTGACTTGCAGGGGACTGTGGCTCCAGGGCTGAGACCCCAGAGGGGATGTGCAGGAGGGGCAGGCAGTGACCCAGGCGTGGGGCAGCGGAGAAAACTGTATGGAATGGTTTGAGACCAAGCTGCAGGCAGAGGCAGCTCTCAGGATGTGGTGCTAGCTGCTGTCCACAGACCTGAAGGACTTGCCCCTCAGGAGCCTCTCCTGCGTGGTGCACCAAGGAGCTCACTCAGGGGCAAATCCTGTGCAGCTATGGGTGCTGCTTGCCTTGTAGTCTGGGAGCTGCTCAAAGATCCTGCCTCTTCCTGGCTACAGAAGACAGATGCTGGGAGGCTCTCCCTTCCCTTTTCCCTTTCCGTGTCCTTTCGCCTGTCCCTCTGGCCTCCCAGCCGGGTTGTCCCTGCTTCCCCCCCAGTACGTGCCTGCCCCAGCAGTGTCTCCCACCAGGATGCTCTGTGAGGTTTCCAGCAGGTTTGGGGGCATATGCTGTGGCAGATACACATTTGAATATTCTACCCCACTTTGCTTTTCCTGCTCAAGGAGCCTGAGGGACTCGATTTCCATGGCTCTTGCCAGGTAACACTCTCTTTGTGGTTCCTGTGTGTCAGCCTGGACCTGGGACCGTCGTCTGTAGACTCCTTGCTGTGGCAGCAGTGGGGGTGCCTGGGCTGGACCTGGCCGAGGTTGTGACTGGGGAAGGGTGGGCACTCACCCTCTGCCTTGGTGCTTGAACTGGGTCTTTAACCAGCTGCTGTGGGAGCCCTGGAGTGGCGATGGGGTGATGGGCGGCATCCATATGCTACAGTGAGCTGAGATGCCAGAAAGCGGGTGGCTGCAGCCAGGAGGAGGAAGAGTGGGGTGAAGGGCCTTCGGTGTCTGTGCTGGGCTGCTCTCCACCCCCTGTGGGAAGCACCCCCGTGGAGGCTTGTGATGCCATTAATTTGATTTAGTCTGTTTCATTGAGCACTACAAAGGTATAGGGCACCTTATCTTCTAGTTCCCTGGCTCCAGCTCCACGGAGGGAGCATGGCCACTGCTCTGCTTTCCCTGGCATCCCAACTCCCCACCATGGCCAGGGACAGGTCCTGATGAGAAGCTGTCCCTGCAGACCAGGGAGGTGACTGCCAGCCCTTCCCTCCACCTTGGTGGGGGTCTCCAGGCAGAAGTGCCCAGGCTGAAGAGATGAGTGCATGGCCCAGGATGTCTCTGGTAGGTCAGAACCTGTAAGTAGAAGGAAAGAGAGGATGGGGGGTTCTTTGGGGACCAAAGGCTCCCCTGTAATTCGCTGTCCCATATGACATTGGTGGGGCAAGCACACCCATGGAGCAGCCTTACGGCCGGGCACTGGGGATGTGCACCCCAGCCCCGCCAGCAGTGCACAGCGCTGGGTTTTGCTCCTGGATGCTGTTCCTTTGGCTGCCTCCCTGCCTGCACCTGCAGCCACCTCCCGCCCTCCGAAATGCTGCAGTCCTGCCAGCTCGGAGCGGTGCACGCGGGTCAGAGCAGGGTCAGTGGGACGGATGCGAGTCTTGGCCTCTCCCTCGCAGTGACTCACCTTTTCAGCTCGGAAGGGAGAGCCCAGGGGAATTCTCCACAGCCTAAATATAGAGCGGGGTTGCCTGGTGCCTCTGACGCGCTGCGGTGCAGAAAGGCCACTCGGGTGGCAGGGAACCTGCCTAGAGAGAGGCCGGGGAAGCGCAGGGGGGCCAAGGAGCCAGCTCCCGTGGCGGAGTTTTGCTCTGGCTGGGGCAGAGAGCAGGTCCGGGGAGCAGATGTGCTGCTCCGGGGGAGAGGGGCTGCCAGAGAGCTGCTGCTGCGCTGACCGCACCATGAGCACGGGCTGCTTGTGCATTTGTGGCGTACGGCCCTCCACGGTGCCCATCACCCCGGCGTCGGGCTCCCTCCACCAGTTCACCCTGTTAGGGCTGGCCGTGCTGCGGCCTCAAGCTGACACGTGCCAAACGGAGGCAGCACAGCCAGGGAGCGCGAGGCAGCAGCGGGATCTTCTGCAGCCCAGCATCCCTCAGCCCAGCATCTCTTGGGCTTCCAGCGTCTGCTTTTCCTGGGAGGGAGCAGCAGGGAGGCCCTGTGCCGTCGTGCTGCTTTACACCTCTGTGTAGGCGCTGCTGGGAGAGGGGGAGGGTGTCAGGACAGGTCTGTCTGTCTGTCTGTATCAGACAGGGGCAGGCAGGCCGGGGATGGGCAGCACCAGGGACAGGCTAGGGGCTTCCAGACTGCCTGGCAGGGAGGCGGCCGCCATGCTGAGCTCCAGCGGCACCAGCACAGCACGTGCCATCGGTACAAGGTGCATCACACGCAGTGTTAGAGACGAGTCCTTCGGTGCAGGTGACCCGGACCACTACCCAGCCCCTCCGGGCACCGGCTCCTCGCACAGGGACTCGCTCCAAAGGCCAGTGCGCTCGCCGGTACTGTACCAAGCTGAGATGCAAGAACTCAATGAGTTTTTTAAATTAGTTTTAGGTTCTGACATTTTTTTTTAATTTCCCCTCTAGGCAGGGAGGGCAAAAGTCTTGCAGGCTCCTCCAAGCCGGCTTATGTCACATCGATTCAGTCATATCACAGAAGCAATAAAGCTATCAAACAAGCTTGGCTGGCCTCTTTCTTCTGCTGCCTTTGGCCTTCTTTAGGGGAGGCAGAGGGATTCCCCTGCTCGGGCTGTCCCCAGCCTGGTTTCACTGCTGACGCCTCCAGCACAGTAACCGCGAGGCAGCTGCCAGGAGCAGCGGCTGGCCAGTGCCACCAGCCTGGTGCTGGGGACAGGAGAGGGCTGCGCTCCTCCATGCTGGTGACCTGAGGGGTGGGAGAGGGGCTCGTAGGGTGGGTGGGTGCATGTCATGTCGGGGAGCGGAGGGGTGGGGGCTTGCCCTGCCTGGGACAGGCTGCCTGTGACTCTGCCTCCTCTCCTGGGGACTCCCTGCCAGCGGGGTGGCTTCCAGCCAAGGGTCACAGCAGCAGTCAGGCTGGGTGCGGCCTCAGCGAAGGCAGGTGTCCAGCCAAGTGACCTTCTCACCACAGCGTCCAGGAAGGAAGCAGTTTAGGAAGCCGGGGGCTGAGGCTGTGACCGGCTCCGACACCTGCCAGGTCCCAGCAGGAGGAGCGTAACCCCTGTGGCAAACCCTGGCGATACTGCAGGGCTTCCAGAGCCACGGGACAAGTCGGAGACAGTGCCATCACCCAGGAGAACGGGGTGGCTGCTTCCAGGTGGGTGACAGGTCTGCCAGACCTGCCAGCTGCCAAACACATGGTGTGTTCTCCTGCCAGCACCGGTGGGACACCGCGGAGGTGACTGCCCAACCCTCCCTGGTGTGGGCAAGTTACAGATCCCTCCCAGAAAAGAGATGCTGGAGCTGCTCAGATTGCTCCTTCCTGCTGTCCTCTCTTCCCGGCCCTCAAAGAGCAGAGCCACCACTGGCATCAGGCTGGGCCAGCCCCAAGGGTGGCTCATGTCCCATCCTGACCTTGGGAGGGCTGTGGAGGAGGAGGGCACAGAGCCTGGGACCAGGGCACGTGGGGACAGCCTGTTGGAGGCTCAGGTCAACAGAGACAAGGACACTAGTTCAGGAGCAGGTGTCCCCAAAGGAGCCACGTCACCACTGGGATGGAGACAATGAAACTGGTCGGTCTGTCTGTGTCACAGCTGTCCCCCACACATGTTTTGTCACACCCAGCCATGGCCTCACATACACACAGCAGCAGCCACGGTATGCTCTGTCCTGCCATCTGGCCGGACCACATCAACCCCATCCTGCCTCACGCAAGGGTGGCACCTTCAGGGACAGACGTCACAGCAGGCCCTGGCCCCGCAGGGCTTGTTCCAGACCAGCCAAGGGACATGGGGACACCTGAGCCCTGGGGGTGCAGGAGCACAGGCTGACGCAGGCAGTGCCTTGGGAGGTACCAAACCTGCTGCCAGCAGCAGCCAGGGAGCAGGTCACCCATCTGTCTGGAGACCCTGCGCTGCACCCCAGCACCCTGTGGGGCCCATTCCATGCTCAGGGAAGAGCTGATGCTAATGGTAGCTCCAGGGGAGAGACCACTGCCCGGATTCAGGCACAGTGCTGGGACATGCCACCTCCTGCCACCACGATCTCAGGGGGACAGGGAGGAGGTGCTGCTGGCAGGACATGCTGTCCCTGGGCTGATGGCAGTAATGGGGTCACATCTCCCAGGACAAGGCCCAGGGGCAGCCGAGGGCACCAGGGCCCCCAGGTGTCTGGGGTAGCAGCCACGAAGGGGACACCCCTGGGAGAGGACAGAGGCCAGGCTTTGCCCAGGCACCTTTTCGCAGGACCATGGACACCACAGCCCACCTGTATGGGGTCCCTTGGATGTCCCCGTGTGCCCCACACAGCCCCCTGCCCACCACCAGCGTCACACCAACTGCAGCTCCTGGGTGTGCCCTGGAGACATGAGGAACAGCCCAACCCATCGGGGAAGGTGGGAGAGGACCAGGTACCCCCCCACGGGGTGAGCCAGCACCTGGGGCTGTCTCCAAGCCCCAAGGGATGCTCCTGGGCCTCCAAAGCTCTGCTGGGCCAAGGCATGCAGGGCATCACCTCCGCCAGCTCCCATGAGGGCACCATGGATGCTAGCAGCCTCAGGCCACGGCTGTGGGGCAGCACATCCCCATGGCAGAGCCCACCCTCCCACGCAGTCCCACTAGCAGGCGTGAATCCACCCCCCGCCACAGGCTTGGCCAAGCTGCCTGTGCTGAGAGCAGGGAGGGGGACCGGGGCCACGCGGTGCCACGCCAGGACAGGGGCAGCAGCTCCGGGCTGCGTGCCACCTCCACCGTCCCTGCTAGGGGTGGCGGGGACAGCTTAGCCAGCACCACCCGTGTCAGCACATTCCCTGGCAGGTGATGCCACAGAGGGACGCGGGAGTTGTCATCCTCGCGCTGGATAATCCGATGAGATGAGACGAGACAAGACGAGGCGGACGGCTCCGCCGGTGTCTCGCACACGCCGGCCGGCTCTCCCTGCCGCAGGGTCGCGGGGTCCGGGCTGCCATGTGGCGGGGAAGTAGTTAACGCCACGCAGGGGGCCCAGGTGCTGGGGCAGACCCCACGGGCGACCCGTGGGCCGGCGTGCGGCCGCGGCACAGCCGGCGATCGAGCCGCTGGCCCCGCTCCAGCCGGGGAGTTATATAAGCCCGGGGAGGTTGCGCCGAGGCGGTGGAGCGCTGCCGGGGCAGATGACACGACAGGCAGCATCATCCCGGGGCGCGCAGCCCGCCCGGACGCCTCCGGACCCCGCCGCCAGCAGGGCCCGGGGGGCCGGGGGGCCATGAGGGCTAGCCCCACGGAGGGTGGCTTGCCCGGCCTGGGCTTTGGCCCGGCGGCCGGCTCCGGCCAGGGGAGCACGTGTGAAGCGGGACGGAGCGGAGGCGGCCCTGGGATTTGGCACGTTTGCAAGGAGCACTCGAGAGCCCCGGGATGGACGTGGAGGGCCCTGGGCGGTGACGTAAGGACTCACACGGGCTCGGCTCGGCTCGCCAGCCGGCCCCCATGTCCCCGGGGCCTGCGACGGCCCCGGCGGAGGGAGGCAGGGAGACGGCAGAGGTAAGGAGCCCGGCGGCGGGCGGCCCCCCGCCGGGGCGGACCTGGCCGCGGGGCGCCCGTGGGCCGTGGCCGCGGGGCGCGGGCGGGCTGGGAGGCAGGGCAGGGAGGCCGGACTCCTCCTCCGGCGAGGCCGGACGTGAACGCCAGGCACACCGGTGGCCCGCGAGTGGCTCGGGGTGCGTGGGTCGCCGGTCAGCCCCGCCGCAGCCACGGCGCTGCCGGGGCGACCCCCGCCCTTCCCCCCCCACATCCCCCAACCCATCCCCGCGGGGTCCCCACGGGCCCCGGTGGCCCGCTGTGTGCCGGGGGTCCCCGTGGGGCTCTGCTCCCGGAGCGCTCCGGGAAGGGCTGAACTCGTCCCCGGGGGTGTCCGTGCGTCCGTCCTGCCAGCGCTGTGACCGGGCTGTCGGGGCAGGGAGCCCCGCTCAGGGGGCGTCTGTCCCTCCGTCCCTCCGTCCGTCCGGGCTGCGTGTCTGCCGGCCTGTCCGCCGGCCCGGGGCTCGGCCGGCGGGCAGGTGGTGGTGGCGGGGGTCGGGTGCCGCCGGGGGTCCCGGTGCCGTTCCCGGCGGGGTGTGAGTCTCCGCGGGAGCTCGGCGGCGGTGCGGGGCCCGGCGCGGAGCCGGTGCTGATGCGGGTCGGGCTGCGGCTCCTGCTGCTGGCGGGATGCCGGTGCCGTGCTGGTCCCGGAGCGGTCCCGGCGCCGGTGCGGGTCGGAGTCCCGGTGCCGCTGCCGTGCGGTGCGGGGTCCCGGTGCGGATCGGGGTCCCGTGCGAGTCGGGATCCTGGTGCCGGTGCGGATCGGCGTCCCGGTGCCGATGCCGGTGCCCGCCCCGCCGGTCAGGTGACGGCGACTGGAATTTGACACCGGCGGCGGCGGCGGGAGCGGGATGGAGCCGCCGCTGTCCCGCACTGCGCGCCCGCCCGCCGGCACCGGCACCGCACCCCGAGGCGNTGAGTGCGGGCCGGGGCGGCGGGCGGCACCGTCTGCCCCAGCCTGCCGGCGGCGCCGGGCCTCGGAGGCGGCTCGTACCGGGGATGCGGGGGGAGCGGGGGGGGGCGACCGCTTCGCCGCCCGCCCCCCGGTAACACCCGCGGGGCGTCGAGGGGGCTCAGGCCGCCCCCGGGCAGGCTCCCGCCGGGCGGTTCCCGGGGTGCCGAGCCCGGCCCGGCGGCGGGAAGCGCTCGGGGCCGCGGCGGGGACGGGGTTCCCTGCCCGGGCGGGGAGAGGAGGGACCCCGCTGCGGGTGCCGGGGGGCACGGGGACGGGCTCACCCGCCTCTTCCCTGGGCTCCCGCCCCGGCCCTTTGGGCACGTCGGGCAGGCCGGTGCCCCGCTACCCGGGCGGTGAGCGGGGGAGAGCCCCGGGGCGGCGGTGCCCGGGCCGGCACTGCCCGGCGCCCCCCGGCTTTGCCTTTCCCGGGCTGGGGCCGAGTTTGGTCTCGCCCGTGTGCCCCACGTGTCCGACTCCGGCCTCCCACGGCTTTGCGGGGCGGGTGCCAGCACCGCGTCACACGTGGGG
>VUYV01000099.1:2684845-2726627 GCA_008711295.1 Anarhynchus alexandrinus | reverse complement strand
GGGGGGGGGCGACCGCTTCGCCGCCCGCCCCCCGGTAACACCCGCGGGGCGTCGAGGGGGCTCAGGCCGCCCCCGGGCAGGCTCCCGCCGGGCGGTTCCCGGGGTGCCGAGCCCGGCCCGGCGGCGGGAAGCGCTCGGGGCCGCGGCGGGGACGGGGTTCCCTGCCCGGGCGGGGAGAGGAGGGACCCCGCTGCGGGTGCCGGGGGGCACGGGGACGGGCTCACCCGCCTCTTCCCTGGGCTCCCGCCCCGGCCCTTTGGGCACGTCGGGCAGGCCGGTGCCCCGCTACCCGGGCGGTGAGCGGGGGAGAGCCCCGGGGCGGCGGTGCCCGGGCCGGCACTGCCCGGCGCCCCCCGGCTTTGCCTTTCCCGGGCTGGGGCCGAGTTTGGTCTCGCCCGTGTGCCCCACGTGTCCGACTCCGGCCTCCCACGGCTTTGCGGGGCGGGTGCCAGCACCGCGTCACACGTGGGGTTGATTTCTGACACCCCCACCCCTCCACCCCCGTCCCTCCTCCTGCCGGGGGCAGCGCGGTGGGATGCCGGGCCTCCTTCGGCTCCATGGGTGCCCGCAGGTTCCCGTGGGGGTCTCCGCGCATCCCCCCGGCGCTGCCAGGCAGGACCCGCGCCCGCCGGACTGGCACGGCGAGCAGCGTCGAGCGAGGCCCCGGCATTGCCCCCTTCCAAAAGCGGCCACTCCGTGAGCTGAGACTCTCACCCCGGGGCTGGGGCACCCTCTGGCCCCGCGTGGATGTGCTTCGCGAGTGGCTCCTGCCGCCCCCGGGGGCTTGGTGCAGCCCGCGGGGGACCCGCTCCCCTGTACACTGCGCGGGCAGTGGGGCTCTCGCCGGGGCTCTGCACGGGTGGGTGTGGGGTGACCCGCTGCTGCTCAGCCCCCGGGCCGGGGGGGGCTCATGTGGCAAGTCCTCACATGGATGGCCTGATCCTGACCCTGGAAAGGGCTCCTGTGCTTATTAATGGCCCAACTGGGCTCTCTTGCAGCCAGGCAGGTGCCCCCCACCCCATACGGGAGCTGGGGTTCTGCCGTGGGGGGTGCAGGTCTGGCACCCCCGTGGGGCGCCCAGGAGCTTGGCTCAGCTCTGCCCGCGCTGGGTGAAAGCAGGGGCCGAGCAGGGGTGCGGGGCCAGCGTGGGCTGCGGTCCTGCGTGGGTTGCGGTCCTGCGCGCTCGGGGAGCTGCGCCTGGGGACGGGGCTCCGTGTCTGCGGAGACACCGGCAGGGCCGGCACCGGGGATGCCCGGGGGCGAAGGGAGGCTGCCCTCGCCCGGCGCCCCGCCGGCAGCGCTCCCGCCGCAGAGCTCGGGGCCGTGCTGCCGCCGGACGGGAGAAGCCTGAACTGCACCGGCTGCGCCGTCCCGTCCCGTCCCGTCCCTTCCAGTCCCGTCCCGCGGGGATGCTGGGGCCGAGAGGCCGCGGCGGGGCGGCCGGCCGCGGGAGCGGGGACTGAGGTGGGGGGAGACCCTCGCCTGGCCCCCCCGGGGGTGCCGGCCTGGGAAAACCATGACCTGGCGGCAGCGGCTGGCGTGGGGCCACGGGCCGCCACGGGAGCGACGTGCTGCGTGGGCTGTGCTTGGCCAGGCTGCGGCGGCTGGTGGGGCCGGGGGGGCCGGTGCCAGCCCTGCCTGCACCGGGGACGTATCCTGCCCGGTGCATGGCCCCCAAAGGAGGCACATGGGCCTGGCAGTGCCCATCACGGCCCCTTGCCATGGCACAGCCAGTGCAGGGTGGCATGAGATGCATCAATCGTGACTTGGGGACCATCCCCTGAGATGCTGGGGTGACTGGGGGAACTGATTTTCTCTCCATATGCTAGCAGTGTACAGCCATGTCCCTTCATTTTTTGGTCAGGAGCGCTCTCCTCAGCATGTCCCATCCCATCTTTGCCATGGAAGCACCTGAGAAATGCCAGGGCAAAGCCATGAAGGGGACAGGGGAACTCTCCACTGCAGGATGCCACCAAGCTCCAAGGGGACAGTCAAGTCCCAAGAGACAGGGGATGCAGCAGATGGGCAGAGGAGGGTTCAGGCCCCTTGGGAGCCACCTCTGGGGGATCCTGGCTTGGGACACCAGGGCACAGGGGCCTCCCTGTACCCCGGGGGAGCTGGGAAAGGAGGTGCAACATGTGGCTGCAGACTGGGAGTTGCCCCTGCACCTCCTGGGGGACGTCGCTCCTCTGAGACTGTGGTTGCTGCTCCACTGGGGCTATGCACAGTGGGGACTGAATTCCCCTGTTTGTGTTGGGGCAGCGGGTGCTGGGCAGTGGTGTTGGGGTGGATGACTACATGTGGTCCCCCGTGCCCCACCATGTCCCCATGGGACCTTCCTACCCATCCTGCTCCTCACGGTCCCACTCGCCTCGGCTGCTCCGGGGCTGCGTGTCCCACCTCTCTGCAAGGCAGTGGGCAGGGGAGCCAGCGCAGGGCCGGGGGGTGGCTGCACCCGGGGAACCCTGCGCTAATGGATTTGGAGTTTCCAAGGTCAGGCTCCCACCGCGAGCAAGAAAAACATTCCCAGGGAAGGGCCATGGGAAAGGGGCCCCCCCCGCGGCGCTCCCAGCCCCAGCCGCTGCCTCACGGCCCAGCCTGGCATCCCGGGCTGCTCATGCGAGGAGGCAGCTGCATCCCCCTGAGGAGAGGTGCTGGGCGAAGGCTGGGCCTCCCCAGCTGCCAAATCTCTGGGAAGGGGTGGCGAGGATGCCTGGCTGAGCGAAGAGGGGACAGGGAGGGGACATGCATGGGGTGCAGGAGGGGTTGCAGGGTGCTGGGGGGTGAGGGAGGGGATGGCATGCTTGGCAGGGGCAGGGGAGAGGTGCGCCAGCTCCCACCCAGCCAGCTTGATCTCCACCCCATCCCGTCTGCGTGGGTACTGACCCCCACCTCTGCACTTGCAGCCAGCATGGAGCAGCGAGCGGGGCCACCAGAGCCGAGACCTGCAGGACCCACTACGCACCCGCAGCCCAAGGTGAGCCCAGGCCTGGCTAGCCACAATGGCTGGGACCACATGTCCCCATCCCCATCCCCAGCTCATGGAGCCTTGTCCCTGGTGTGGGGACCCTGGCCAGGGCTCACCCCACTGTGCTTTGTTGCAGGAAGGGACGCTGTGGGGGTTCCTCGCCATCCTCTCACTGCTGGCCGGGCTGGCCACAGGTACCCTGCGAACGCCACACTGCAACAAGACGCTGGACGCGGCCCCCACGCCGCGGGACATGGCCACCGCCAGCCCAGTTGTGGAGGACGGCGTGGAGGTACCGCTCGCTGCTGCCTGGAGCCAGCTGTACGGTGTGTGTTGGGGCAGGACCTCCAGCCTGGGCATGGTGGCCCCAAGTGTGGGACATGGGTGGGTTGGGAGCCGCTGTGGTGATCCCCAGCCCGTGCGGGGCTGCCTCTGCACATCGGGGCAGAGCAGGGCAGGGGCTGAATGCATGGGGCCCTNCCCCACTGTGCTTTGTTGCAGGAAGGGACGCTGTGGGGGTTCCTCGCCATCCTCTCACTGCTGGCCGGGCTGGCCACAGGTACCCTGCGAACGCCACACTGCAACAAGACGCTGGACGCGGCCCCCACGCCGCGGGACATGGCCACCGCCAGCCCAGTTGTGGAGGACGGCGTGGAGGTACCGCTCGCCGCTGCCTGGAGCCAGCTGTACGGTGTGTGTTGGGGCAGGACCTCCAGCCTGGGCGTGGTGGCCCCAAGTGTGGGACATGGGTGGGTTGGGAGCCGCTGTGGTGAACCCCAGCCCGTGCGGGGCTGCCTCTGCACATCGGGGCAGGGCAGGGGCTGAATGCATGGGGCCCTGTGCTTCATGCTGGGGTGGTGGCAGAGCCCTGAGGTTGAGGAGCTGCTTGGCCAGGTGTCCACCCACCCCACCGCCCCGCGATTACCTGGCCAATGCCATGGCAGGTGGTCAGGAGGGGTCTGCAGGTCATGGCAGGTGACAGGCGAGCTTGGCAGGCCCCAGGAGGGTGGCAGGTATGGGATGGGGTCTGACAGTGCCGTCCCCTCCATGTGCAGGGGACAACGCGACGACGGGTGGCCCGGGTGCCACAGAGCTGGCAGAGGACCTGCTGCTGCGTGCTGAGCGCTCACCACTGGGCACTGGCAAAGCCAAGAAGGGGACGCGGAAACCTTCGCGGGGGGCCCGCGGGCGCAACTGCCACATCCGCAACCTGATGGTGAAGGTGCGCGACCTGGGCCTGGGCTTCAACTCGGATGAGATTGTGCTTTTCAAGTACTGCAGCGGATCCTGCCACCGGGCACGCAGCAACTACGACCTGACGCTGGGCAGCCTGCTGCGGCAGCAGCTCATCACCCCGGGGCCGCAGGAGCGGGTCCTCAGCCACCCTTGCTGCCGGCCCACCCGCTATGAGGCCGTTTCCTTCATGGACGTGCAGAACACGTGGCAGACGGTGGAGAAGCTCTCGGCGGCTGAGTGTAGCTGCATTGGCTGAGGAGGGGGCTGCCGGCTCGGCCCCGGCTCGACACATGCCAGCAGATCCCGGCTCGTGGCGCACAGCAGCGCTGATGCTTGGAGGAAGGGTCTGGCAGAGGCGCATGCCCCTGGTTTTACGTGGCCACGAGGGACCGAGGCAAGGTGGAGCCGTGATGGGGTGGTCTGTGGCCAACCCCCTCCCACTCAGTGCCAACCAGCTGGTGCCACCAGCCACGCGGGGTCCTGCTGGGGTGAAGCCTGGCTCAGCCCTGGGAGAGAAGCAGGAGGGGGTATGGAGCATCCCCGCTGCTTGCAGCTACCAGCCCTGGGTCCACCAGCAGCGCCCGGCTCACCAGTGCCCTGCCTGGACTGGTGCTCCCGCACCCCTGCTTTAGGGGAGCTGGGGCCAAGCGTCGCCCAAGCTTCAGAGGGGGACAGAAAGGGGGCAAAACCTCCCTGTCCCCTCGGGCACCCTGGGGCTGGCAGCAGCCGGAGCTGCCCTGCAAGGAGGGGGTGTCCCCTGAGGACAGGGGTGCAGTGGGGCCAAACCACGCCAGTATGGGGTGGGGGACCTGCACGCAGGCTGGTGGCAGCAGCCCCTGGTGCTCCACAGGGCAGTGGGGCACGGGCACCTGCCGGGACCCCTGCCCGGCTCCCAGGGGGGTGGCAGGGTCCCCCCGCTGCCCCCGCGGTGCTGCGGCACTAAACTATTTATTACTCTAAATTATTTATTTATTGTTCTCGAGCGGCAGCTCCTATTTATGACTTTGGGCCCCCGGGGGCCGGGTGTAATTTAACCCCAGCGCTGCTGTGAAGCCCTCGGGCAGCGCCCCGTCCCCGTCCCCGTTCCCCGGTGCCCCGTGCCCCCAACCCCCTTTTTCTATTATTTGTAAAATTGGAGGGATAAACTCTATTTTTGTACAGTCGCCTTTTCCTGTAGCAATAAAGCGATGGGCTGCGTGATCAACCCCTGCGTGTGCCCGTGATGGGGCGGGGGGGGGGTGCCCGGCGTGTTTGTTCCCCCGCGGGTCCGGCAGCGGGAGGCGGCGCTCCTGCCCGCACCACGCGTGGGGAGCGGTGGCGGCGCTCGGTGCCCGGCAGGGGACGCGCGTGGGCCCGGGACTACGGCTCCCGTCGTGCGGCGCGGNTCCGCCGCGATGCGGCTGCCCGTGCGCCGCCGCTGTCGCCCGCCCGCCGCCGCCGCCGCCGCCTCCGCCTCCTAAAGCGCCGCCGCAGCCATGGAGCGGAGGGCGGAGGCGCCGCCGCCGCAGGGCCTCGACTTCACCGTGGAGAACGTGGAGAAGGTGAGCGACCCCCCCCCCCCCAGCCCACCCGCGGCGGGATGCTGATGCCGCCCGTGGGGGATGCGGCGCCGGGAGGGTGAGGGGGGGGCACCTGCTCGGCGGTGCCGGGCCCGGGGAGGGCGGTGGGGCGGCATCTCCTCCCCCCTGCCCCGTCCTCGCGCTAAGGGGGGGCTCCGGTGCGCGGTGCGGGAGGTGGAGCCGGCGGCGGCTCCTGTGCGCCGGGGCAGCCCGGGGAGGGCAAATGATGTGGCAGAAATGGGAGCAGAAGGGAGGAGTTGTGTCTTCGACGGGCGTCCTCTGGGTCGCCGGATAGGGAGAGCCGACGGGTCTAGTCCTGGCTGTCCCCGGCGTTGTCAGTGTCTCCGTCAGGCAGGGAAGGGAAGGCACCCGGGCTTTCTCCAGGTGCTGGGAATTGTTGGGAATTCTGGTTGGGAAAAGCCTTTGGAGGGCGGATGGCCCGGTGATGCCTTCCTAAACCTGGGTTGGTCCAGCCCCCGTGCTCCTACTGATGCTTGAGGTCCTCCTAAGCAGCTGCAGGGCAAGAGGAGCAAGGTCGCGATTGCCGAAACCTGGGATCCAGGGAACGGCCACGGCAAACCGAGCATCACCCTGCTGCTGGGAAGAGCCCCGAGCAGCCTCTGCATGACCTGGGGTTCATCACGGAGACCGAGCAGGGCACCCCAGCGAGTGCCGGGGGAGGCAGCCGAGCAAAACCCTTCCCTTGGGCCATCTTGGAGGTGATGAGGGCAGGACAGCAGAGGATGTGTCCTTGAAGGGCAAACGGCAAGACAGCGCTTCTCCCTTCCACTCACCCTGTAGCCAGACATCCGCTCGGAGACTGACAGCCGGTCGATCCATAGCTCGGTCCCCAGACAGCTAGTGGGAATCCCAGCGTCCTCATTTTTCCTCGATAAGAATAGACCGAGTTCCTTGCCAAAGCGATGCCCACGGGCGTGTTGGTGGGCACATGGCTTGTGTTTCGCACCCAGCAGCTTGCCTGGCCTCCTGGGAGGTGTCGGGTCAGGGGGTGGCAGATTTGTAAGTGGGCACCGGTTGCCTTTGTGGCCTCAGGTGAGGCAGCCCACCTCTGCCAGGGAAACAGAGACAGAGCACGGCCGGGGGGATTAACTGATGTCTGGAAAATGCTACATTAATGCAACCTTCTGCAGCTTAATCTGCATATATCCAGGGCTGCTGGATGATTTTTGCCTCTGACTTCCTTTCTCTTTGGCAGACACAAACCGCTCCTTTGTTTGCACCAACAATGAAGTGCACACTTGCCCGGGAAGGGTGGGCAGTGCCAGGGTGGGGGGCACCCGGGCGAGGTGGGGCTGTGCCGAGAGGCAGCTCGTCCTCGCCGCGCCGCTCTGGATTTAGCCTCCTGACGCCTGGGAGGAGGCAAAGATGCCCTCTAGGATGCTTCAGCTCCCCTCCCCCAGCCTGCCCGGCTTCTCCCAGTCTCCGCAGGCTTTGCCATCTCGGTGGTGTCATCTAGAGATGCGGCTGTGGACCGTGGTGGGGCTATGAGCTGCTGGCTGGGGGTAGCAGCACGGTCCCTGACCAGGGGAGGAAATGTGAGGTGGGATCAGAAAAAGCTCAGAGATTCAGCAACTTGGAGCCCCCCCATCTCTGTCCTTTCAAGGGAGAGCTGTGGGGTGTTTCTGGTACAAACGGAAGGAAAGGTGGGCTTTGCTGGGGGCTGGGCTGGTGGGAGGCAGGTGGGTAGAGCTGCTTTGTCAGAGGAGATGCTGGCAGATAAATGATGCTTCTCTTGGCCTGGGCTCTTCTGCCTGCCAGGTTTTGTGCATGGCTCTATTAATAACACTGAATACTGATTAAAGTCGGGGTTTGACTCCACTCTGAGTCAGTCAGTGATAAGTGCTGGGGTTAGGAACAGCGTAAGGAGCTGGTTATCTCCTAAGTCAGAGGGTCGAAGCCTCTCCAGATCACCCATGATGGAAGTCATCACGTGTGGCAGTTGTAGCCAGGGAAGTCTCTGGTGAGACCGTGCTCATCACGCTTTTCTGATGGTTTTTGTGGAGAGGAATCACGTCCCTGGAAGACCCTTCTGTACCCCTGTTGTTTATTATGCGGTGGGCTGGGCAAATGCCCCCGCAAGGTTTGCAGGGCTCTGGGTGCCTGGTTGGATGAAGAGGATCATTGCTGTGTTTATCCAGCATGACTTGTGTCAGAGTTAGGTCCCTCCAGCTGTGACCAGTGGTTGCAGGGAGGCGGGAGGGTGTGGGTGCTGTAGGCTGGACTCACACTGCCCTTTGCCAGCCAGCAGGTCCGAAAGCCTGCAGGTAGCAGTCAGGCAGCTGCCTCTGTTCCTGAGGAGGTGCCAGGTTCAGGTGTTGCACTCCAGGAGCCATCTGAAAGTTGCTCCCTGTATTATTTTTTTTTCTTCTCCGTTTTTCCATAGGGAGCTCTCCCGGGACACAGGGAAGGAGCGGGGCCACGCTGAGGCTGCGCCGTTGCAGTACGGTCACTGTGTCAGCGTCCCCCGGTCCCAGCTGAGGGCTGCTCAGCTGCTTTTTGTTTTCTTCTGAGCCTGACCTAGATGCCGCTCTGGCTTTGGCACAGCTAGAGCAGGCTGGTGGGGCCATGCCGCGTGGACCTGCTGGGCAGACAGCAGCTCTGGGCTGGCTCTGCTGCCCCTGCTGCTGAGCGGGGCTCTGCTGCTGCTGGAGGGGTCGGAGGGAAGGGGAGGCTGTGCAAGCCGGGGGCTGCAGGCTGCGAGGATGGCTCAGTCTAAATGGTGCAATCTGGTTTTGTGACCTGCGTGCGTGCGCTTTTGCGTGCCCAGGGGCTGTCCCCGGCGTGACTGACAGCCTGATGGTGGGGCGACGCTGCCCTGGGGAGGTGATGCTCCTGCTGCAGTGTGAAGCCTGCTCCTGTGAAGATGGATTGCAGACGTTGGGTCCCTGCTGGCTGCGTGCGTCTTGGAGGAGCAGTGCACAAGCAGGACTTGTGCCTTGCATTTTTGGTCTCCCCCAGGTCAAGGGTGGCAGCACCTAACACTGCGATGTTGGACAGGAGAAGAGGAATGCGAGACCCTCTTTACGTGTTTTCAGTGCAGTTAAATCTGCCCCAGCAGTATCCCCCTTTTTGAAATAAGAAAGAAGGCAGTGCCAGTCCTCCGTGAATTTCCCCACGTGCCTGCTCTCGCCCTCTTTTTTTTGTCTGATTCCTTCCAGGTCTTTCCTCCCTTGGCTTGCCTCATCCTCTGGGGTGTTTGTAATATTCACTGACGTCTTTTTCCTAGCACATTAGTGGTCTGGCATCTCTGGGCCTTCCAGATTGCCGTGTGCCTCTCTGGAGATGCCTGATGAATGCACAGAGTCTCTCCGGCAGGATGGGTAGGCGGGGTGTCATGGAGCTGACATCCGGAGCCTACCGTGAAGGGAGAGGGGTGGCTTTGATCACCGCTCCTTGGAGATGCTGAGCCTCGGGGATGTGGCAGCTGCCGGGGCTGCCTTCCACCCGGGAAGATGGGGAGGAGAAACCCAAGTGCATCTGCTTTCTTCAGAAAAAGGTTATTGCCTGTCTTCGGAAACCTGATCAAGAGAATTATGGATATGTTGGGGTAGGGGAATGGTATCCCTTGTCTGGTGCACCGCTGGCAGCAGCTTGGCCGCTTCTTCCTTAGAGGCAGCCCGTGTACGTGAGATGTGGCAGCCGTGCCAGGGATGGTAAGTTAAGGGTCTCAGGAGGGGAGATTCTTGCAAAATTGAGGGAAGTGAGGAGGCATCTTGTTTAGCATTTAAGCAGATCTTCACTGCAAAAGCAGATTCCACCCAGAGCTAACCTTGACTGAACACCTTGCTCCTTCCTGTGGCGTGGTGGTGATGGGATGAGAGGGCAGCACCTTGTGTTTGCCAGGGCTTGGCTTTGCCGTACAAGGGCCATCGCTGGAGCCTCATCTCAGCTCCGACATCTTACAGAGCAGGAATGGGTGAGATCGGCACGTGGGTGCCAGTGGGAATTCCTCTCAAGACGCTTGCAGGCTTGTTCACCGAAGTGGTGGGTAGAAACACGAGATGGTGGGCAGAGGTGTTCAGGTCACTCTTGCGACTTGTCCTGGGCTCTGTGCCCCAGGGTTCCTCTGGTCCTGCTCATCCTTTGCTTGTGCAGACCCCCAGCCACCACCACTGAGAGCACGTGTCTCCGACAGCCCCTGTCCCTGCTGGGGACAACGCCATTCTCTGCAAAGAGCTGCTGGCAGCGAAGCAGCAGGAGACGTGCTGAGGCTGCCGAGCTGCGTCTGGGCTGCAGCCCCTTCTGGACAGTCAAGGACCCGGTGTGGGCAAGCTGGGCTCAAAGAGGGGTGCGAAGTGACGGTGTGTCTTATTTGGGAGGGGGGACAGAAAAACCCGTTCTTTGGGACTGCTGGCAAAGTGTGGGTGCCTTGAGCAGGAGCAGCACGCTTGGCAGAACACACAGGGCTTTATTTTGCATCCATTTGCTGTCCTCGGCGCTTCGGTGGGCTGCCGCCTTCCCGGGGCCGCTGGCTGCTCAGCCTGCCCCGCCGTGGCAGGGGGAGGACAGGGGGAGGGTGGTGGTGGTGGCTGCTGTGTGGGGCCGGGGGAGCCGGGGATGACATTCCCTTCGCTCGACAGAGCCGTGGTAATGGCTGTGCTGTCGCAGGCCCGGAGCGCTGTCGGTGTGAGTGTGTTCAGCTAGAAAGGACAGCGAGAGGCTGCAGTGGGAGACATCCTGGGGGGGTCCTGCTGGAAGAAGGCTGGTGGCTGCCGAGAGGCCATGGCCACCACTGCCCCTGACATGCTGCGGCTGTGGGCACGGGGCAAGGAGCAGAACAGGAATATATTTTGCAGCTTGCTGTTTTCCCTGCCGGGTTGCAGACCTCAGAGCCGTACCTGCTGTTACCTCCATTAGCGCAAGCAGACTGGTCCCTGAAGGGAACCCGTTTCCCTGTGGAGCCCCGCAGGAATGGCAGGCAGCGTGATCCCACTCTGTGGGGCCGGAGCCACACGTCTGGGGCTCCTCTCATCACCTCACAAATGGCACGGACACAACACCTCTCTGCTGGGGACCCTAATGGATTTATGTGGTGCAGTCGGGGAGACAGCCTGCTGGCGCTGGGCTCCCTGCAGAAGCTCCAAGGGGTGAGGGTTGGGAGATGCTGTGCTCGTAGCAGCTCCTTTTCCCTCGTGATAGCAGACTGCGAGCTAACATCAGGTGCCTTTGCTTGGCAGTAGCTCTCCTTGGACTGGTCCCCCTCCTGCTGTCCAAAGTGACCAGCGTGGGACCTCTGACCCATGCCTTTTGGGCAAGCTCCCGGCCCCAAGGCAGCTGACTTCTGACTCTTGAGCAGCTGATGCCACTCCAGTATCTAGACCCTAAGTGAGACTTTGGCCACAGCTTTTTAGGGCAGAGAAGAGCCATCATAACAAGCTTGAATTACTTTCAACCAAGCAGAGCTGATGTTGGAGAAAGCTCCTTCCCTGGCCAAAGGGCATAGCTGACTGCCGGGCTGTTTACCAGCTCTCATGTTACAGGTCTAATTGCGGAGGAGGCAGGTCTGGTGGCAGCCACCCGTTCAAATCAGAATGCACAAAGTCTCCCTGTTAGATGTCACTGCCTGATTTCATGCCTTCTGCTTCTCCCTCCTGGTGCTAATGAGTTCCCCTCATCATCTCCAGTGCTTTCTGATGGGCCTGAGAGTGCTGGCCAATGTGGTGATGTCAAAGTCCAGTGGCAGCCGGTGCTGGTGCCGGCCTCTGGGATGGGAATGGTGCCTTTCCTTCCTGGGGAGGAGAGTGCCGGCTGTTCAGGCACCTTTCTGCAGGGCATGGTGCCTTGCAGCCTCCTGTCCCACTCTCAGCAGAGGATGGTCCTCGGCTGATGTGCGTGGTAGGCTAGGGAAAGAGCCTAGTCTTCTCCCAAGGGGTTCGTCTGCTGCTTTGAGCTGGCCTAGGATGGTTCCAGTATTGATGCCCATCCTTGGAGGCTCCCTGGAAAACTCTCCCGTGTCATGTAGAGCACCGGATGGGGTGCGCTGTTTGCAGCCCTGGGACACGTGCTGCCTTGCCTTGCTACCTGGCATCTTGCATGCAGGCAGGAACAGCCGTGCTCTGGCCAGGAGCCGTGACAACCAGTCCCCTCCTGGGCAGGGTGCTTGGGGAAGGGAGGAGAGAAAGCCAGCAGCTGCGTTTTTCCAGAATATTCTTCTGACTTCCAACAGCTTGCAGCATGACTCTTCAGCATCAGCTTTGTTTCCATCCTCTGAATAACTTGGTGTAGTTGGTAGACTTTGTCATTTTACTGCTCACCCTCTCCCTGAGGTGCTGAGCAGCGGAGGCTCCAGTCTGTGTCCCTGGGGGCTTCCACTGGAAACCTCCCCAGAGGCTCCCTGTGGGTGTTGCTGGGTGGTGGGTGCCTCTCCAGAATGCTCACTGGTGACAGCAGGCACCACTGCAGGGTGGACGGAGCATGAGGGGTGCAGGCGAGGTGCTGGGGTGGTGGTGGTGGGAAAGCCATCTGCGTGGCTGGAAAGCTGACGCTGCCTGGGGCGGGGTCTCATGACCTGATCACTCACCGTTCCTCTAATGCAGTGGTAGTGACACCTCACCAGCATGAGCATCGAGGGGAGCATCTATGATAATGCTCCCTCTTTGCCATCCTTACGATGCAGCAGCCGTTTTTTTTTGGCTTGGACAGCGCCAGAGTCTGTGCTGCCAGGGCTGCGCGCGGGGTGCTTGTGCAGGGGCTGCATGCAGGATGCTCGTGCAGGGGCTGCGTGTGGGACGCTTGTGCAGGATGCTCGTGCAGGGGCTGCGTGCAGGATGCTCATGCAGGGGCTGCATGCAGGGGCTGCATGCAGGATGCTCGTGCAGGATGCTCGTGCAGGGGCTGCATGCAGGATGCTCATGCAGGGGCTGTGCGCAGGATACTCATGCAGGATGCTCGTGCAGGGTGCTCGCACCTCATCCTCGTGCTGGGCTCTGCCTGGTCGCTTCCTCTTCTTCCTTCAGTCAGGTGACCCCATGAAAGTACCGGGGTCTGCTTGCTTGGAGGCGGTGGCAGGATCAGGCCTTAGCCAGCAGCACCGGCAGGTTCAGCCAGGTGGAGGATGAGTCCGCAGCTGCTTCCCAGTGTGTATGCCAGCCCCCACGCTGCTACCCTGTTATCTTCCCCATCACCTGTGACACCATGTATGGCTCACATCGCTCCGGGGGCTTGCTTTGGTGTGCCCAGGGTGCGTGCAGTGCCACGCTTTCCCTGCACAGCTCCCCACCGTGAGAGCATGAAGCAGCAGCCCTGCAGCCATTGCAGGTGAGGGGCTGGGGATCTTGTGGGTTGGAAACCCAGCGCTGGAGGCCAGGTCCGTCCTCCATGTGTGGTGTGGTCCGTGCTTTACAAACCTCGTACTGGGTTAGAGGTTAGGGCTCCTGGGGCATGCATACAGCTTATGTCTCCTAATATATGATGCCTAGGGATTTATTTTTTTCCCCACAATTTTCTAAGTGTTAGCAGGAAGACTGTTCAAAATAGAAGAAATTGGTTAATTAGGGAATGCGTGGGAGTGTAAACGGAGAGGCTGAGAGGAGGTGGGGAGTGGTCCCGGGGTGGGGAGCAGGCAGAGGGAACCACTGCTGGCTTTTGCACGTTGTTGGGGTGCCCAGTGAGCAGGGAAGGAGAAGGATGGGCAGTCACCAACTCTGGGAATCTCAAGTGAGGTTTATTCTGGAAAGAAGATAAGCAGCAAACTCTGATAAGAGCAAATAAGAGACTGAGCTGGTAATGGAGGAGATAGTTGGGAGCTTGAGCTCCAGCCCTGCTGCAGGACTACTCGGTCTTCAGCAGAAGAGCAGGGATAGGAGCCAGGTTCCTACCCCCAGGAGCGGTTGAGCTTTTAGCACATCTGCAGCTGCTGCTTGATAGTGAAGTAAATTGTTGCTTTGACAGGAGGGATGACAGTGCTTACCTCTGCCCCAGCACCAGAGTGATGCTTTAGGCAAGAGTCCGAGATAACTGAGAACAGGGCAAAGTTTCATGTAGCTGCTGATAAATCGTGGGCTCCCCTTGGCCACTCTGTTGGGACAAATTTCTCTCTCCCCATGTCCTGCTTATCTAGGGTTAACCTTTTCTGTGTCAGGATACATCTTTTAGTGGGACAGATGCCTGTCCCTCTGCAGCCCGTGTCGGCTGGCTCCGTCTCCTACGACGTACTTCATAACCTCTTTCTCACAAAGAGGTTATCCTCGTTTCCCCCCGCCACGAAGTCTTGAACAGAGGCGTTTCAAATGGTGGCCCAGGCAATGCCGTGTCTGTAAGGTTCCTGCCATTTTGTCCTGCTCTTTGGTCTTGTGCTGGGAAGCAGTGGGAGGCACAAGCGCTTGCTTGGGAAGCTTGTTCCTGTGCCCCAGGCTGCCAGCTCTGCACGCTTAAAAATAGGGTTTAAATCCTCTCCTGGGTACAAGAGCCACACAAGAATTTCATAGAGCTTTTTAGGGAGGAGGAGGTGGCTATTCGAGACCTGGAACCAGGATAGGGACACAAAAAATCCGCTGCACCTGCTGGAATCATCCTCTGATTTGACGGTGGGGTGCGACGGGTGCCTGATAGCCTGACAAATGCCATTGCTTTTCCTTGCTCCTGGCATGTGCAGTCAGCAATTTGAAATGAAACACGCTGTGCCAGGCAGAAAACCTTGCTGCTGGAAGATGGAGTTCAGGCAAGGGGTAGTTACTTTTCCCCTCTGTGTGCGAGGGCATCACTGGTTACCAGTTGCACCTGCTCAGGATAAGTAAGTAATTGATGTTGCCCTTAAGATCTATATAATATTCCTCTGCAAATAAAGCCTTGCAGCTTGCGTGAGGCTGTTCGTGTGGATCTGAGCTCTGCAAAGCGGTAACTAGATCTCCCAAAGCTGTCGGAGCAGGTAAGTGATGTTCTCCTTCTCCGTAAGGGGAGACGGAGTGAGCAGCCCTGGACTGTCCCCGGAGGTGGTGGCAGAGGCAGGGTTAGATGCCAGCTCTCCTGGCCCAGCTGTAACTGGGTGGGTTTGGGAATACTTCAAAGGGACTCTGGTGAGGGATTAATCCCTGAGCTTAGTGACTGTGGGTTTCCAGGGCTCTGCACAACCTGACAGACAAAGATATCTGCAGCGGCTCTTGTGTTACGTGGACTCCCAGACGCAAGCTTTGGGCCACACGTGCTTTCTGAGAGCCGGTGCATCCACAGCTCCTTTCTGAGAGCGGGTGCAGGTGGAAGGCAGGAGTGCCGGTGTGCTGCATCCCTTATAGCCCTTGTGCTGCAGAGGGGTCCTGCACCCACTCTGGTGATGATGCATCAGCAGGGAAACAGGCAGGTTTGGCACTAGCGAAGGTGAGGATGGGAGATGACTAAGGAAAAGAAATTTCCAGAGTGCTGCGTGAGACGAGGAAGGGAAGAATGCTTTGCAGGTCCTCGCCTGCTGCCAGATCGCTCTCACTTTGCTGAGAGCCCAAGGAGGGAGGCCAGCTAAGGCAGGCTGATATGGGGAGGGGGGCCGGCTTTGCAGGGCAGTGGCTGGCGGGCAGCCCGGGCGCTGGGCTCCGTGCCAGTGAGCTTTCCTCTGGTGGGACCGTCCGCGGCTGTGTTCCTCGGCTGCTCTAGGACGCTTCCCTTTCTCTTCCAGGCTCTCCATCAGCTGTATTACGACCCAAACATCGAGAACAAGAACTTGGCTCAGAAATGGCTGATGCAGGCGCAGGTCTCCCCCCAGGCATGGCACTTCAGCTGGCTGCTGCTCAACATGGACAAGGTGCCCGAGATCCAGTACTTTGGTGCCAGCGCTCTCCACATTAAAATTTCCCGTTACTGGAATGACATCCCAGCCGACCAGTATGAGACCCTCAAGTCACAGCTCTTCACTCACATCACACGCTTTGCCAGCGGCTCCAAGATCGTGCTGACCCGGCTGTGCGTGGCACTGGCCTCCCTGGCCCTCAGCATGATGCCGGAGGCTTGGCCCTGCGCTGTGGCAGACATGGTGCGCATGTTCCAGGCGGAGGACTCCAACGTGGACGGGCGAGCGCGGTGCCTGGCGCTGCTGGAGCTGCTGACGGTGCTGCCCGAGGAGTTTCAGACCAGTCGCCTGCCGCAGTACCGCAAAGGCCAGGTACGCAGCGTCCTGGCGCAGGAGTGCGGCTCCGTCTTCCCTTTGCTGGAGCAGCTGTTGCAGCAGCAGGACTCCCCGGGTTTCATCAAGCAGAAGGTGTTGAAGTGCTTCTCCAGCTGGGTGCAGCTGGAGATCCCGCTGATGGACTGCGAGAACCTGATCCAGGCAGCTTTCACCTCTCTACAGGACCCGGAGCTCTTTGACACAGCGGTGGAGGCTGTTGTCAATGCCATTTCCCAGCCCGATGCCCAGAGGTAAGGGCAGCCTTTCCCACGAGCTGCTTGCTGCTGGCTGGTGCTCCTGGGCATTGATGGGGGAATGGGGTGGGGAGAAAAAACCTCATGGTTTTTCTAGCTGCCATCGGCCCTGGAGGTGATGATGACAGGGCTAGGAAGTGGGAGATGTTAAAAGCAGCTGGGGTCTCCTGGTTTCACATAGTTGGTCCTGGAGGGCTTTGCACCATGATTGACTTGTGGGGACCATGTAGCCTTGAGCAGCTGCAGCCCATGTTCACCCTCCTGCTCTCAAGCAGAGGAGGTTGCTCCTGTCTGGCTCCTAATGTCAGACCCTGCAGCGCCCAACTGGGGAACCATTGCCCAGCTTCAGCCACGGGGAGTTCAGAGACCCTCTGCCCTTGTGCTGCTGGTCCAGCCAAGGAGCTGATTTGATGCAGAGATAATAAAACCAGACCTGACAGTCTTCTCCTGGCTCCAACAGCTCGTGCCAGCCGAGGACTCGTCCTTTGTCTGTGGTCATGGCTGCGTCTGGAGCAGCTGAGCTTGGAGCCAGGGCTGGGGCAGGTCCTGCTGGTGCCGTGCTGCGGGGCTCTGAGCTTGGCTGCGTTGTCCGAGCTGCTGTCAGCTCTCCGGACCAATGACTGCAGAATGGAAAGTATATCTCCTCCGGTTCCCGTGGCCACATCCCCTCCTGGCTGCTTAGCAACCTTCCCCCAAAGAGGAGGTTTTCTGTGGAGGCTGAGCTGAGCTGCTGCGGCTGTGCATCCCTGTGCATTGCTGTGCAGCGTGCAGGCTCTGACCCTCTGCAGCGGTGCAGATGCTGCTGCCATTGCAGGTGTGAGCCCTGGTCCTCCCCTTGGCTTCAGAGTTGCAGCCAGCACAGTCCCCAGCTTGAAGGGACCCCAGCTCCTCGATGACAAGGGGATTGCATCTGGGGACTGCAAGTCCCGGTGCGCAAAGGGACCCCTCAGGATTTTGATGTATTGCTGGGTGTGGGGAGGGGTTGCCTCATTTGCCAGTGTTCAGAAGATGACCACATGCAGCTTTTCCTCCTACTGGGCAAAGGCTGTGGGCCGACACGAGCCCTTGTAGCAGGTTTGGTACAGAAAATGAGAAGGTGAGAGAAGGTGACTTGCAGTTGTGAAGTGTTGAACTCTCTGCCCTCCTCCTTTCCGTTTCCCTTGAGTTTCAGACGTTCTTTGGCTGTGATTCCCCACCTGTGTGCAGGAGCCTGGCCCTGCAGTGCTGTTCTTCAGCTGCATTAAAAACCTGAGCTTTCTGTTGAGCTTTCAAAGTTAATTTTGATGAGAATCATGGCTGACAATGGAGTTTCCTTTCTGCTCCTGTGCTGACCCTGCCAAGCAGTTTCTGGCCCCGTTTGGTCCTGCCAAACTGGCTGCTCCCTTACAGCGTCACCAGCACTTGCTCTCCATCCTTCTCTCCCTGGAGGCATCATCAGCTGCAGCAGAGCACCCTCCTGTCCACAGGCATGTGGGCAGTGACCAGGATAGGGTGGACAGCCGGCCTGAAAGGCTGCCCAGTGTGTGATCCTGGCTCAGCCCCCACTCCCGGGGCATGGGGACAGCGGCGGCATTGTCACAGGGCCGCCCTGCCAGGCGGCGTGTGGTGTTGGCTGCTCCAGGGAGGAGCAGGACTGTGCTTGGTGCCGAGATCCGGGGCGGCTTCAGGAGTAGGGTAGCACATGGAGCTGCTGCCTCCTGGTCCCGGTGGGCTCTCTCTTCCCCTTTGTTCCTTGTGTCCTCCATCCTGCATCCCTCCTCCCGCTTCCCCTGGTGCCAGCTGTCCCGCCTCTCCAGCTTTGTTGCTCAGCCACAGCGGATCCAGCTCTTCCCCGAGCCCCCAGGGAGTCTCCTGACCTTTCTATCTCTTTTCTCGACAGTCTGGGAGATCCCCGCTGCTTTTCAGCCACTCTCTTCCTCCACAGTCTCTCGCCTTTGTTTCTGCGGGGGCCTGGCTCCCCACTGCCCTTGGCCGCAGGCTCAGAGCATCCTCAGCACTGGGCTGCTGACGTGGTGCTCTCCAGAGCTTTGTAGGGCATCGCTCTGTGAGAGGGTTGGTGTTAGGGCTCCCCACTTTCCCACGGGTTCCCCTGGGTGTTATGGGTGCTGTGTCTTTCCTCCTCGCCCCCTCCCAGCTGGCTTCATTGACATTGCTGCAGAGGCAATCATGCAGGTGTGCTTCCGCCATCAGCAGAAGGCTCAGTGGCTCATGAGGGTTAGGTAGCCTGAGGGTCATCTTCCCAGGAGAGCACCACTTTGCAAGGCATCCCTTACTCTGCAGCTCCTCACCCTGGGAGCAGCCACCCGTGTCCAGGTGGAGAAGGGCAGGTGGGACCTCATGGGCAAGGATCACCTGGCCATGGCGCTGCCTTACTGTTGGGTAAGTCGCTTGTGCCGGTGGCTTCCCTTTCCCTGCCTGCGAGCAGCAGCGGGTGGCTTTCATGCCTCTGAGGTGTTACTAGAGATGATGCAGCAGAGATTTGTAGGCGCAAAGCGTTTGATCTCCTTACCTGCCAGGAGGGTGGGAGTCCTTTGCACCCAGAGAAGGGGGTGTCTCGGGCATTGCTGGAGTCTGGACGCTGCTCCTCTATAATGTACAATGACCTGAGAAGAAACCTCGGAGGCTTGGCCAGGAGCTTGCAACTGGAGCACCTCTGTGCGCTCTTGGGAGCAGTGGGAAGCTCCTGAGTTGCAGGAAGGCAGGAATGGTGGTATTGTTGCATCTCGTTTGCAGAGGAGGCTTGGGCTGGATTTTCCATCTCGTTTGAGGATTATCCCTCAGCTAAGCGGGTCAGAGAGCTCAGCGGCGCGTGCTGCAGAAGGAGAGCTGGCACGCAGCAGCACTTGGCCATGCTCCTGCAGCCTGGCGGGTAGTGTCGGAGGCGAGAGGGACCTCTACATGGTGTGTGCCCGTACTGGGAGTTACAGAGCGTGGGCATCGGACACTGAGCTGCCTCTCTGAAAACAGCAGCGTGTTGCTGCAGTGGTGGAGCTGGCAGATCGCAGGTGTCTGGGTGGGATTGCTTGGTGTCCAGCCCATCCCTTCCTGGTCTTGGCACCTGGTGCTGAATCCCTGAAGAGGAATTGCACTAGAAGAATTTTCCAAGATCTTCATTAGAAACAGTTTTTTAATATGTTGGTTTTTTTCATCAGGACGTGGCTCAGATTTTAGATTAGGAATGATGAGATTGTTCTGTGTGAGCTGCCCGTATCTCCACTCTGCCGGTTGTCCCCTATACCATGGTGTGGTTTGGGAGGGTTGTGGGAAGGGCAGAGGAGGTGCTTGGTCCCATGGAGGGAGCTTTTGATGCTGCATTTCAATGGGCTTTGAGAAGAGACTGGACAAACTCACAGAAGAAACCTTTGCTCAGCTGCTAAATACCAAGATAGCAAATCTTGCTCAGGAAGGCTAACACAAATCACTGAAGGGAAATACATGGGGAACTGTCACTGTATGGCTGCCATCTTCATGCACTCTCTCACAGGCATTCCCAGTTATCATCTGCTGGAGGCAGGCTGCTCAGCTTGGTGGCCAAGAGCTCAGTTGGGCCAGGATGGTCTTGTCCTCTCCTGCCCGGCACTGGGGTGCCAGGAGTGGGAAGCGGTGGCCGGCAGCAGGGCTGGCAGGCACCATGTCTGCCTCCTGGGATGAGCTCTGCGCCCGCTCAAGGCCATGGCGGCAGCTGGTTGCTCGGGGCTGGGAAGCAGCATCAAGTAGGTGGGGTGGAGTGGAGCTCCGTGCTCCTGAACATGGAGGAGAGGAGCCCAGCTCTGCCTGGCTTGGCCAAAGTTCTTGGGTGACTGGTTAAAACAACTCACCTAGAGTAGGAGTCTCCCTCCTCGCTGTGGACCTTCATGTCTGCATAGGGGGTGAGCAGAGCAAGGTGGTGCTCAGGATGTGTTTCACCCAACCTTTTCTAGAAGTCTTCACTAACACGGGATGAGTTGCAGCATGGAAGCAAATTCTCTCTGTTGGCTGTGCAGTGAGTCTAGAGGACTAGCTCAGGTCTAGGCATCTGCACTGTGAGTATTTCAAGGTAACCGGCAGAAGCAGGATCCTTGTCATAAACTCCTACAGTTGTAAAAGCATATCTAGGGTAGTGTGAGCCCAGTGTGGTGGAGGAAGGATGGCTCTGCCCTACACTGGAGCAGTGGAAGGTCCCCTGCGCCTTTTTGTCAGCTCCCTTGGGCTGACCCTGGCTACAGCATCAGTTCCCAGGGAGAGAAGCTGAATTCTGAAATTCTCCATTATCACAGCACTCCTACACTGCCACAGGCATCGCTCCTGGGGCATCAGAAGCTTGAAAATGGTTTACACAAAAATACCTGACCCCTTTGTCATGTGATTTCCTCTGGGGGAGGGGAGAAAGGAGGGGGTGACCCCCATCAGTATGCAACACACAGAGGGGACACTGAGGCACAGACACCCTCTTCCCTCTCTCTTCTCCCACTGACCCAGACCTAGAAGCTGCCACCACCAGCGCAGCTCTCTCCCTGCGCTGGTGGCACTGATGGCTTTGTTTGCTCCTATGTTGGCCATAGCAAGAGCTGCTGGCATGCTCTGCAGCCAGACCGCTCTGGGGTGGACGTGCGGCTGTCTTGGTGTCAGCACTTGCATCTCTTCCCCGCGGTGGGCACAGGAGAGCTGGCATCACGTGTGCTTCCCGCTCGAGCATCCTTGGCCCCGCACCTGTGTGTGGCAGGGCAGGCGGGGAGTGCACGGAATAGCTGCAGCTCCGGATAACACGCCTCGGCAGGCAGGGAAATGGCAGGCTGCTCATCAGCCTCCAGCACGGCCTCTCTCCGGGGGCCCTGGGCTGCGTTTCACCTTGGCTGCCTCCTTCTCGTTGCCTTGGTTACCATCACTTCCAGGCAGCGGCGCTTAGGGGAGGCTGATGTGCGTGATGTGATGTGGGAGAGCTGTGCCGCGCAGGGCTGCGGCAGCCTGGGAGGGTGTGGGGCCGGGGGGATGTGCCGTGGGGCCAGCATCCTCCCTGGCTAGGAGTCCCCGCGGGTGGCTGCCCACTTCATCCCAGCCAGAGAGCACAATCTAGATGTGCCCATGCTGGGGAGTCGTGAGGCTTCCCACCGGCAGTTCTGGCTGCCCTCGTGCAGAGCTGAGAAGCACGGGCTGTAAGCATGGCGAAAAGAGCCTGCAGGTCTGCCCTCACCACCCTTCTCCCGCTCCCCATCGCTGCCGACACTGCAGCACGTGGGCACAGCTCCCTCAGAGCTGGTCACAGCAGTGACAATTTAGCACTGGCTGGGGGCTGCTGGCAGCCCTGTCGGCAAGCTCAGGCAGGCAGAGGCAAATGCCCACACTGTGGTACAGTGGAAGATTCGCACAGAGCTGGTGGCCGCTGGCTCAGCCCTTCTTTTTGCTTGCAAAAGGCTCTGCTGCGGGAATACTTGGGGCTTCAGCCTTTGTCCCAATGCCACAGGGTGGGAGGAGAGTCCCTGTAAGTGGTACAGGCTCCTGGATGTCCCATTGCACAAAGCAGTCTTCAAGTAGGGAAAGCTGGGCAGGAGCCCTGGGAGAGCATCAGGAGGGATGGAGACCATGGCAGCCGGTGCCGGTGAGGCGATGCCTGGTACTGATTCAGGCTGTGCTTGCAGGTACGTGAACACCCTCCTGAAGCTCATTCCCCCCGTGCTGGGGCTCCAAGAGCAGCTGCGCCAGGCAGTCCAGAGCGGTGACATGGAGACGTCGCACGGGATCTGCCGCATTGCTGTGGCTCTGGGGGAGAACCACTCCCGGTGAGTGCTGGGGATGGTCCCCAGGAGAGGGAATGAGCTTGGAACAGCCCACTGTTCCCCACATGCTGCTTCATCCAGGGCCTGCCCTGCACCCTGTGATGTGTGTCAGGGCAGAGGAGCCAGGCTTACAGCGGTGGTGCTACCCTGACCGTGCTCTCTGCTCCCCAGGGCCCTCCTGGACCAGGTAGAGCACTGGCAGAGCTTCCTGGCCCTGGTCAACATGATCATGTTCTGCACTGGCATCCCCGGGCACTACCCCGTCAACGAAACCACCAGCTCCTTGACCCTCACCTTCTGGTACACGCTGCAGGTCAGTGGCCATCATGGGGCAACCTGCCCGGATCCTGCACTCCAGGCAGGGCTAGAGGCACCAGTGCGTGGGGACTGGGGGTCTGGCCTGGCTGCGTTTGGTCCCTGGGGATTTCTGATGCCCTTGCTTCTCATCCTGCACTCACAACTGCCGCAGGGTACATACCTCAGAAATGCTGGCCCTGTGGCTTGCTTTTTCCACCCCCAGTCTTCCTTGGAAGCCCAAGACAGCCTTTAAGGGACTCGTTAACATAACTAATTAAAACTTCATGCTAATTTTTTTTTTTTCCAGCAGCAAACCGGGTTGTTTAGCTCCTTGCTGCATGGCTGCACCGGCAGCAAGCAGGGAGGAGAGTGCATGCAGGCTTACTGCAGGCTGGACCAGCCGTGGTCTCTTAGAGGAGGAAAGTGAGGGCTGGGTGCTGCTAGTGGCTGCCCAGCATGGAGTCCCTCTCCCAGGGCCAGTGTTCCCTGCGCCAACAGAGCAGCTCTGCCACGTCGTGCTCTATTTTTAGCCCCTGCTCATCTCCCCAGCTTGGTTCCTCCGCAATCTGATGCGGCGTGGCTAAGCGTGGGCAGGGAGGGGGGCAATGTTGGCGCTGTGCTGGCAGCTCCTCTGCTGTGTGGGGCTGTGCTGAGGCTCCCACCTCCCCTCGCTGCTTCTCCGGATGGGTCTGAGGGTAGGGGTGCAGGCAGGAGAGCACTGTGCTCCCCAGGGACCCATCCCAGCCTGCCTCGTGGTGTTCGAGGCATACGTGCTCCTGATGCAGGCATGCTCCCAAGGCTAGGACACGGCAGGGCAGTGCCACCCCGCTGTATCAAGTGCTGAAGGGTCCACCCGGCTGCTGGGGCTTCTGGCATCTTGCCTCCAGATAATGCTGCCACTGCAGAAGAGCTCAGCACCGGGTGAACTTTGGGGAGCTGGAAATACAACCTCTGAAGTGTGACAGGTCCCACCAGCCCTGGAGGTGCCCCTGAGCCCCCTGTGCAGCAGGCGTGCTGGCTCTGTTTTCTTTCCCCTGCAACACCTGACGTATTCCTCCTCCTGCCCCCAGGACGACATCCTCTCCTTTGAGCCGGACAAGCAGGCAGTGTACCAGCAGGTCTACAGGCCTGTCTACTTTCAGCTGGTGGATGTGCTGCTGCACAAAGCCCAGTTCCCCTCCGATGAGGAGTATGGCTTCTGGTCTTCAGATGAGAAGGAGCAGTTTCGGATATACAGGTACAGCTGGGAGGTTTGGGTTTGCTTCTCAGGCAGGCAAGGACACAGGCAGCATCCTGCCTCCCTGGAGCCTGAGCACCATGGGGAGACCCAAAGAGGGATGTGGAGGAGATTCCTTCCACCAAAAGCTGTTTTGGCTGTGGTGGTGATATAGAAACGAGCTGGTGTTTTGGCATGGCACCAGTTGCCCTGCCTAGGAAGCCCTGGGAGCACTCTGCGTTGGGCTGGGGCGGTGTCCTTGTGTGGGCAGCACCTGCACCCTTGCCTGGCAGTGGGAGGGGAAGTAACGTGTCTACGTGTGGAGCACTCTGCAGGGGATGGGATCAATGTTTGGAGACCCTCCATGTTCTCTGCAGGGTGGACATCTCTGACACACTGATGTATGTGTATGAGATGCTGGGCGCTGAGCTCCTGAGCAGCCTCTATGACAAACTGGGACGTCTCCTGACCAACACGGAGCAGCCGTCTACGTGGCAGGTGAGCGAGGGGACCTGGGTGCCATGCTGATGGCTACCAGTCCCTTGGGGACCTACCCTTGCCACAGGTTGAGTGCAAAGGGACGTGGCAGAGGCAGAGAGCGTGACCACCTTGCCGGCACATGTGAAGGCTCTCTGGGGTCTGCTGGGAGGAGGAACAGGTCTTCTTCTGC
Organism: Anarhynchus alexandrinus; assembly: GCA_008711295.1. Lineage (NCBI taxonomy): Eukaryota > Metazoa > Chordata > Aves > Charadriiformes > Charadriidae > Anarhynchus > Anarhynchus alexandrinus. The sequence goes on along the minus strand of VUYV01000099.1, from coordinate 2,702,563 downwards.
CTCCCTGTCCTTAGCGCTGCCCAGGGACTAGCCTCCTCGGCCACTGGGGGGGTGTCTGAGCTAGTGCCTGGGGCTGGAGTGGGGTGGGCATCAGGGGTCAGCGTGTGGCTCTGACAGTGCCTCTCCCCCTCTGGCAGCACACAGAGGCCTTGCTTTATGGCTTCCAGTCCATTGCCGAGACCATTGACGTGAACTACTCCGATGTGGTGCCGGGGCTGATTGGCCTCATTCCCCGGATCAGCATCAGCAACGTGCAGCTTGCCGACACCGTCATGTTCACTATCGGTGAGGGCTTTGCTCGTGCGCAGGCTGGGCTGGGGAGGGGGATCCCCTCTGACACCCCTCCTGCCCAGCAATAACGGCAGTGAAAAGCAAAGCTGAGCATCCTGGGATGTGGGGAGCAAGACCCCACAGTGCAGTCCTGCGGTCTGATCCCGTCTGTGTGCACAGGGGCCCTGTCGGAGTGGCTGGCTGATCACCCCGTCATGATTAACAACGTGCTGCCGCTGGTGCTGCAAGCCTTGGGCAACCCTGAGCTCTCCATCTCCAGCGTCTCCACCCTGAAGAAGATCTGCCGGGAGTGCAAGTACGACCTGCCGCCCTATGCTGCCAACATTGTCGCCGTGTCACAGGTAGGAGCTGGATGCAGGTGGACATGTGGTTATGAGCTGGGATGTGGTCTGTGCACACCCTTTTCCCTGCAAGGATCAGGGCAGCAGGACGCAAAGCAGCAGTTCAGGGCATCTTGCTTGGCATGGGGGACTTGTTTTCTGTCCTGTTCCTAGACCAGTAGACCCAAGTGGCAGGCCCTGTGTCCTGCTGTGAGTGCAGAAGTGGCAGGCAGTGGCAGACACAACTGCCAAGGGGTCTGCTGGGATTGCACTTGGGTGTCCATCCTTTCCCTGGGGTTTTGTTTGCCTTGTTGGGAACGATGTCCTGCCAGCTCTGCACCTGCCAGGCAGCTGGTGCCACTGCTGAGCGTCGTGGGGGGCAAGCCTCTCCATGGAGACTGAGCTGGTCCCTGCAGCGCCCGGGCAGCTTGTCCCATGGTCTTTCTTGGCTCTCAAGATTTGGGCAGATGGGGCTCAGAGTCCCGAGGCACTAAGAGGAGGGCTGGGCTTCAGTGAACTGCCGGGATGTGCACGGGAGCAGAGAGGGGCTGGTGGATGGAGGGCACGAGTCTCTGCTTTTAGAGCCTGCGGGGCTCTGTCACTAGAGTAACGAAGCCCTGGCTGAGGTTGGGTCCTTGAGCCATCCCGCTGCGGAGCCCGTCCAAGCCAGGGGCTCCCCTCGCTGGGTGGCTGAGTGGGCTGGCTCAGGGAAGAGCTTACCAAGGGACAAGGATTTTGCTCCCTGTCTGTGGCGGGTTGTGGGGAGTGCATGCCGCTTGTCTGTGCCCACACTGGTGGTCGTTGTCTTGACCTCCTTCCTGCATCAGTCCTGCCTCCTGGAAGGGAAGGGTCTTTCTGCAGCACTCACCCTTCTCTTTCTCTCTCCCCTTCCCTTCGGCAGGAGGTGTTGATGAAGCAGATTCACAAGGTAAGAGGGGTGGGCTCGCACTTCTGGCTGGTTCTGCTTGCCCCCCAACCCCTTAGTTGTCCTTAGCTGAAAACACGAGGGGTGCCATCGTGAGTTGGGCTGTCCCCAGAGGAGAGCTCAGCACTGAAGCCAGCTTGTGCAGGGTCGGGAGTACCCACTGGCTGCCTCCCACTGTGCTGCTGGGCTCCCACCACATGTGGGCTGGGGTTGCACTGGGGGGTATGTTCCCACAGAGAGGAAGGCCCCCAGGGAGACTTATCTCTAGCAGTTCCCAGTCCCTCCAAGCCCAAGAATGCCAAGACAGCAGGCATGTCTTCAAGAGGAAAAAGAAGGGAGATTAGTGTGGGGACAGAGTCCAGGCTGTGCCTGCGACCAGGAGAGGGTGGGACTCTTGACCCCATAGGGGCTGAGACTGGTCTGTCCAAAAGATGGTGTGCTGAAGTAGGGTGAGCGGTGCCAGCACAGAGATCTCTTGGGCACCAGCTGGTCTTGCCTTGGTGGGTTGTTGAGAGGCCAGGTGCTGGTGGCAGAGCACATGTCCCCTGGGTCCTGCCATGCTGGTAGGGAGCTGCCCCCTCTCCTGCTGTGAGATGCACCAAGAGTGTCCCAGGTAGAGCAGCTCGGGAGATATACCATGCTGGGGCCCTGGCTTTGCTGTCTTAGCTAGCATGTATGTGGTGGGACGGCAGACTGGGCAGTGACCTGCCCCATTGTCTCTCCTCTCTGTCCCAGACGAGCCAGTGCATGTGGCTGATGCAAGCTCTCGGTTTCCTGCTCTCTGCACTGCAAGTGGAGGAGATTCTGAAGAATCTGCACTCCCTAATCACTCCCTATATCCAGCAGCTGGAAAAGCTGGCTGACGAAACGGTGAGTGCCTTCATGCTACCTCCATCCAGAAGTGGCTTCTCCCGCTGGCTGTAGACCTGGGCTGAGATGTTGAAGCTGCGCTCTTGAACATGGGCTTGAGAGAGAGCGCAGTGCAGGGTACCCCTCTCTGGCACTTTGCCTCTGCAGTCCTGGTTCCTTAGGATCTCAAAGGCATGACTGTGACTGAGCAGCACAGTCTGTGTCACACTTTGACTTTATTTTCCCTGGCAGCCCAATCCCTCCAACAAGCTGGCCATCATCCACATCCTGGGCCTGCTCTCCAACCTCTTCACCACCTTAGACATCAGCCACCATGATGATGACCACGAAAGCACCGAGGTCAAGAAACTGCCAGTGCAGCAAGGACCCAACCCAGTGAGTAGTGCGATAGCTCAATGCTCTTTGCCACAGCCTGGCCAAAGCCTTGGTACGCACTGCTGGTGCCAGGAGAGGGGGGGTTAATGGGGAACGTAGTGTGTAACATGAAGAGGGTAGTGCTGGTGCATTCCAGCTAAAACAACTCCTTCGGCTCATCCCACCGCTCCTGAAGTGGGCAGAGGTGACCTGCAGGATCCCTCTTGGCTGGGCGCTCCTCTGAAGGACAGCTCGGGCGCTGCCTGCCAGCTGTGAGCTGTGCCAGGCTGCTTCAGCAGGGAAAACTGCCTGGCTTTGGAGAGGGGAGGGGGCAGGGGTGCCTGAAGGTTTGAGTCCAGGCCATGCTTAGTCTTGAATCTCCCCTCCACGGTGCTGTGGGGGCCAATTCTCTTCAGTGCCTCTTGTTCCTTACAGGTGGTGGTGGTTCTGCAGCAAGTCTTCCAGCTCATACAGAAGGTCCTCAGCAAGTGGCTGAACGATGCCCAGGTGGTGGAGGTAACCAGGCTCCTCCTGAGTACTGCCTGCAGCTCTGCCTGTCCTTGCTGACCTGAACTGGGGACAGCAGAGGACAGACTCTGGATGATGCTGCTAACCTGTTGTAGGCAATTCCACCTCCCTGTAAGAGGGGTGTCTTGCTGGGTTGTCCAGACCCGTGCTCCTTGTTGTCACCAGCAGCATCCAGCCATCCTTGTCTGTCTTGTGCCTTCATCAGCTCTGCTCCTCTCCAGTTAAGAGAGGCCCTGCTAGAGCTGTGCTCTGACCTGGACCTGTGTCATCTGGTTTTTCTCCAGATCACTCAGTCCAGTAATGCCCAGGTGCAACGTCCCACCAGCCACTCTTCCCCGAGCGCTCCAGGAGCCTTCCTGCAGCAGTGGGAAGGGTGTTTCCTGGTGTCGGCGAGCATCCTGTGCTGCAGGGCCGAGTGCCAGTATCGGAGCAGGTCTAAGCCTTCTGCCTGGCTGGCCCCTATCCCCATTGCTGGCTCTTCCCTCCCTTGGGACCCATCTGTCAAGTCCTGTCCCCTCAAGTGAAGTCTCCTGACACCCGTTGCTCACACAGGCCCTCTTCTCCCACAGTCTGTCTGTGCCATCTTTGAGAAGTCTGTGAAGACCCTCCTGGATGATTTTGCCCCCATGGTGCCTCAGCTGTGCGAGATGCTGGGGCAGATGTACAGCACCATCCCCCAGGCCTCTGCCATCGACCTCACCCGGCAGGTACGGGGCTGCGCTCCGGGCAGGGGCCGATGCTCCCCGGGGAGGCTGGGGGCACGCAGGGCCAGCAGCAGCTTCAGTCCTTCTCTCTCTCTTGCAGCTGGTTCACATCTTTGCCCATGAGCCTGCCCACTTCCCTCCCATCAAGGCCCTCTTCTTGCTCGTTACCTCAGTCACGCTGACCCTCTTCCAGCAAGGTACGTGGGATTAACTCTTCTCCGCGCTGGGGCTGTTGTCAGGCTGTTGCATGCATGGAGTCTGGAGGCGTCTTACCAGGAATGGCTGTTCTCACTCCTAGCTAAGCTAATGGGGCCATCTCTGTTTCTTGGATTCATCCCAACCCCTGGAAGGTGGGTGCCTTCCCTGCAGGGCAGCAGAAGCAGGGAACCCCTGGGTGAGACTCCGGACTGCCGTGACAGCCCCGCTTCTGCAGCAGGGCTGGGTGTTGTGTGCTGTAAGGGTCGAGCTGGAGCTCCAGTCCCACTTAGCAGGGAGGCTGTGCTCCCCGGGAGATCCTGGGGCTCCTCCCGGGGCCACTGGTGTTCTTAGTGGCCAGGAATCAAGCCCTTGCACAAGCAGGAGGTTGTGTATGTGAGCATTTGGGAATCAACCTTTTCAGAGTCACTGCAGGCCACCGAGTCACCGCCGTGATGCTGAGGATGGTGGCATCCTCTCATGGAGCAGGGGCCACTCTTTGGCTCACTGCCCACTCTACAAAAAGCGAATGGGCTTAGGACAGACCCCCCCACACCATGGCTCCCCTCAGCCTCTTGGTGACTTGCCCCACGACAGGGACAATGTACATTGGAGCCACTGGCTCTGGTCCTTCAGCACCTCCGTATGCGGTCCCCAAGGGGTCTTGTTCTTTGCTCACAGACGGATGCTGGGTAGGGTGATGCCACCCCCCAAGTACAAGGCTCAGAGCTCTCTAGAGAGGTGGGGGAGGCCTGAGGACCCCTGCTTCATCATCATGCCATGGTCCAAGCAAATCCTGCTGCGCTGAGGTGTCACTGGGGTCAGTGACAAAAGTGAGCTGGGCTTATCTGGAGATCAGGTCCCCGCTTCTGCCAGCGGTGTGTGGATGCGTCTACGCTGAAACCCTCTTGGCTCGGTGCCCCAGGGAGGTGGCGATGCCACTGGGCAGGAGCGGGCATGTCTGCAGGAGGAAAGGGGAGGGGACAGAGCCTGAGCTGTGCCAACGCTTGGACATGAGCTTTGCTCAGGCAAGCAGCCGTCCAGCTCGCTGTGTGCCCAGGACTGTGTGCTCCCACCCACCCCGTGGGTCCCCTCTGGTGGGCGGGCAGCCCTGAGCAGGGTGAGCCCCTTCTGCTGAGCCCACGGGCAGCAGGAGAGGGGGTGACGCGTGACCCCGCAGGGGCCAAGACACATCTGTGCACAGATGCCAAGGTAGGGCGAGTGGTGCTGGCATGGAGATCTCTGGGCACCGAGCTGGTCTCTCCCAGGAGGATGATGCTGAAGGAGATCTCCGGGGAGGGTCCTGGACTCAGGGTCTTGGAGAGCATCTGGGAACGGGGCGGGAGGGCGACTGTGCCAGGGGCTCCTGAGCAGCTGGTGCTGGTGACAAGCATGCGCACGCCTGAGCCCAGCTGGGCCTGTCAAGTGTTTGCTGAGGTGTTGTCGTTCACTTGCAGTTATCTTCCAGGACCAAACGGTGCTCTGAAGACACCCGCTCAGTCCCCACAGTGCAAAAGCTCTAATTCTCCTTGGGGAGATGGTGCCCAGCTAGCCCCTGCTCCTCCTCCTCCTCCTCTTCCTCCCCAAGGACACGAAGATCTCCTCCTTGGCTCTGCAGCACCCAGGTGCTAGCTGGAGACCCTGGGGCTTCAGACCCTTTCCTTTGCAGTTTCTTTCTGTTCTTGGGTTCTCCAAGTTTCATGATTTTTTGTATGTTTTGTTTCTTTAACTTGCTTCAAGCTGCTCATGTTGCCCATCCCCTTCCCCACACACCCCTCCTCCCTTACACTCCTGTTTTCACTTGTAAATTCTTTCTGTATCACATAACTATATGATGTTGAGTTGCTGTTTGTATGATTTTTCTCTTAAGTTACATCTTTATTATATTTTAGGGCCCAGGGATCATCCTGATATTGTTGATTCATTTATGCAACTCCTGGCACAGGTGTGTTTTAGTTTCTTATTCATTCACTTTCTGTTCTCTCTCTTTCTCTTTTTAATTCAATTTAAACCTATTTTTAGCTTTCTGTTGACAACGTTTTTTTCCTTTTAGTTGAATATCGAGTTTCTCCATCTGTTTCCGTGGAAGTTGAAAACAAAACATTCTCCTTTAGTTCTGGGTCCGCACCATCCCCAGGGCAGTGCCCTCCTCTGCAGGGCAGCCTCCAGCTGCCACCCCCTCACTTTGCTGAAGCTGGCGCGGGGCGCTTGGGGCTGCTGCCATGGTCACCCTCGGGTGACAGACAAATTAGAGCATTAAGTGGATGTTTTCCAACCCGTTTACCTGCCCTGTGATGGGTCCTCTGGAGCGGGGATGGGCTGAGTTGGCTGCCTTGCCCCAGGGCTGGTGGAAGGAAGCCCCTGCCCGCGGCAGCAGGCAGCTGCTGGGGTTTGGCTCTGAGCAATGTGCTTGTGATGGTGTCTGGACCTGCCAGGGTGGCACGCTGCATCCTGCCCCGGCAGCCTTTTGGGGCAGTGGTGGTGGTGGCAGCTCAGGAGCCCTCCTGTGCCCACTGGCTTGGTGGCACACAGGGACGGTTTGCGTCGGTGTGATGGGGGCCATGGGCTGGCTCGCAGGGCTGGCACTCGTGTCACCGTTGGTGGCGGGCAGGCAGGGCTGGCACCATGCTCTGTGTGTACATACACCTTTTGAGAGCTGCAGGAGCCTGGCATGCTCCTCAGCCCGCGGTGGCCCTTGAGGGAGAAGCCCTGATGTCCTCAATGCAACCCTGTTGGAGGTACTTTCCCCAGGACCTACCCACAGGGTAGGTCGGTGGCAAGGAGGGGCCCGCAAAGTCACTTTCTGCTTGATTTCTGTAATGATGAGACCTTTGACCATGCGTGCTGGCCTGGTGGCTATGCAGGGACACCCACCAAGGCAGCTGCCAGAGCCACGGCGGCTGTCCTGCCCTTGCCGGCAGCCTGGGAAGGGTGCCTGGCATTGTCCAGGTGCATATTGGTCCCCTCCGATAGCAGCTGGGCCCACGCGTGGGTCTTGTGGGGATGGAATGGGCAAGGAGGCTGCACCTTGCCCCGAGGCAGTGCTCCTCATGGGTCTTACCTTGATGCCCAGATCCTGCTGAGACCCATCACATCTCACAAGCAGTGTTTTCTTCCCTGCTTTTTCTCTTGAAAACATAATCGATGTTACCAGAAAGCGTTTGCAGCTTTTGCCGATGCCAGTTTTGGGAGCTGTGATCTTTTAACAGGGATTTTGAACGTGATGGGAGGATAGGTGAATGGGATCTGTGTGTGAGGTTCATGGAGGTGTCCTCTACGCTGCTCAGCATTGGTGAGACCTCCACTCGAGCACCTTGCCCACTTTGGGGCACTTTTCTGTAGATACAGACCAGAGAGTACAGAGAAGATGACACATGGTGAGGAGGAAAGGCTGATGGGAGCCTGAGGAGCTGTATGAGTCTTGGGGTGTGTAAAAGGTAATGCCACAGTTGTAGGTAAAAACCCCTTTTCTGTTCCTCTCAAGTGGGACAAACAGTAGTGGGAGGAAATCATGAACAAGGATCCAGGTTGGGCAGTAGGAGATCTTTCTAAGAGCACGGGGAAGCACTGGAAGGTCACTCAGGAGCTGCTGTTGCTTGGAGGGCTTGAAAGGACTCAGCAAGTGTATTCCTCCTGGAGGGCAGGTAGAGGTGGTCCTGCCGGGCAGGTAGGGAATTAGGTGGCTCTGAGAGACTCTTCCAAGGCTCCTTGTTGTTTCTTTGGAAAGTGCTGAGTTTCTGTCTGGCTTGGGAGCTTTCTCTGTGCCTGGACACAGCACATCTGTGCTCTCTTGGAGAGAAAAGTACAACTGTGCTGCACTTCCATGGGGTGTGCTGTGAAAGCAAACACCACCCATCCCAGCTGCTGGGAAGCTGTTACATGCAGGACCTGGAGGCAATGCTGGGGCAGCGTGCTGACAGCTGGCCTGGTCTCCAGTGTGCCGATCTCCAGGCAGGCTGTGTCCTTCGGAGGTCCTGCTGCAGGAGCAGCTTAAAGGTTCTTACCTCTGTGGTTGCTCTGTCTTGGGTCACTGTGAGACATCTGGCATCGCGCTGCCAGCCCACCACTGCCCACAGCCACTCAAGACCTGATGTTTTCCTGAGCTTTTTCTTCCAGCAACCCCACAGAGACCAAAGCATCCCATCCCCATCCTCTGTCCTCATGCATAGGACTTGTTTCAAGGTCTCCCCCTCTTTCTGACCTGCCCCTCTTCCTAAACTGATGATCTAGTGGGGTACTTTGAAACCCATCAAGAAATGGCCTTGCCATCCCTGCTGGCTCCTTGCTCTCAGGATTTGAGGAGCTGTCTGATGGCAGAGATATGTCCAACCTGTCCTCTTCAAGAGGACCACACTCTGCAGTGATGCTGTTGAGCATTTGTAAATCCGAGGGTTAAAGTTGGAGAGAACTGCAGATCTCTTCAGATCCAATTTTGATGTGGCAGGGGCTGTGTTTTCATTCCAGCCTGCTGTACCTGCGGAGCCCTTGGTGAAGGGCATCTTCCAGAGCAGCACCAAGTTTGGACCCAAGAGTGTGTCAAAGTGTGGGGACTTTCCCACTTCCCTGGCTGGCTGCTGCTGTGGTTGATCACCTTGGTGGAAATGTATCATTTTCCCTGTTTCAAATTTGTCTGGTTTCTCCTTGCAGGCAGTGGTTTTGTCCTCTTCCTCTGCCAGCAAGTACTCTCCTGCCTTCTGGTAACTCAGAAGCTCCTACCTAATACCTACACATCAGCCCTCTGTCAGCAGCCCATGGGGAGCCGTCTCTCTGTGTGACAAGATTTCAGTTGGCTTTACAGTATATTTATTTGGGCTTGGTTGCAGCCCGTGAGACTGCCCAGTTGGTGTAGCTGATCATTTTGCCACCATGTTAATTGGTAATCCTCTCTTGACAACAGCTGGCTGGTCACGAGGGCATGCTGGCTTAAACCAAATGCCTTACAAACGCTGGAGACCCTGGAGTTACTGTTAGTACTGAAAGCTAAGTGTAAAATAACCAGTCTGCCGTAAGGCTTCACGGAGCGGTGCTGGCACACTTTGCAGTTAGATCTCCCCTCCCCTCTCCGCTGTGTGCTGGGAACCGTGCAGAGCATCGCTGCTTCTGTGCCCGAGGTGAGCATCTCGCCTGCAGGGCTGTGGGGCTCAGTGCCACTCGTGCAGCCAGAGCGCCCGTGCCCAGGACCGCAGAGCCGCAGTGGCTGGGGCTGGCACCCAGGTCTCCATCTGCAAACCCAGGCAGGAGGTTCTGGTGTTTGGAAGCTCTCGCCTGCTCCCTGGCTAGCAGGTATCACTAGTGTGCGTGCTGCTGGTTGCAGGTTGGCTTTTGAGGCTCTCCAGCCTGCCTCCCCACCGTCGGCTACAGGCACATCCACCCACCCTGGCAGGGCTCCACGCCGGCATGGACCTTGGGAGTGCTGTGGTGACCTTCCCTGACTGGGAACCCATGGACAGACTGGGCAAGAGGGGCCTTGCTGGGCAGAAGATGCAGGACTGACCTGTGATGGCCCAGCCACTGCTGTCCCCCACCTCCCTCCCTTTTCAGGCTGGTCCAGGCTGTGCACAGCAGTTCTTGAGCTCTCCACCTCGCCTGGTCCAGCCGGAGTCATAGAGTGCCGTGGAGGACATGGGCTCAGCATCCCCTCTCCCCGGCAGGCGAGGGCTGACTGCTCCTCCCTGGCCCTGGTGCCTGGCCAAGCCATGTGCCCCTTCCAAAGCTGGAGGCTCTGCTCCACCAGGCTTGTGGTCTGGGCAGTGGTACGGAACACAAGGGCTTGATCTGNATGGGCTCAGCATCCCCTCTCCCCGGCAGGCGAGGGCTGACTGCTCCTCCCTGGCCCTGGTGCCTGGCCAAGCCATGTGCCCCTTCCAAAGCTGGAGGCTCTGCTCCACCAGGCTTGTGGTCTGGGAAGAGTCGGTGGTACAGAACATAAGGGCTTGATCTCTGTGTTCTGGAGAGCTGCAGGAACTGGCTTTGCAGCCCCTGCACTGTCCCCTGTAAGAGTGGGATTTGGTGTCCCTTCCATGCCTGCCTGCCTCAGAAGAGTTGGGCACAGAAGAGCCTGCTCTGAAGACCTGTCTGGGGGTCTCCCAGCAGCTGTGGAGAAGAACACAATGTCCGTTCTGTACCAACCAGCAGGACAGCCCTCGCCGGAGAGCCAATGCCAACCTCTGCAGTGGCTGCTGCAGCAGAGGATGTTGGGGGATGTTTGAAAGCATTTAAAGACCCGTCCCTGTCCCAGGACACGTGAGCAGAGCTGCTCTGGCAGGAGACAGGAAGGACAGGCTGGCAGTAAGAGAGGTCCCAGGGCTGGAGCAGGGTTCCTGGTGCTGGGAAAGCACAGCTGGACCTACCTTGTGCCACTTGCTAATGGGAGAAGCTCCACAGGGCCCCATCTCATGGGGGTAAAAAGCATTTCTGTCTACAATAGATGTGCACGTGTGCCCAGATTGGGCTTGCACTCTGCAATCCCTTGGTGGAGGCGTCCTAGGGGAAGGAGCCCTCCCAATACTGGCACGCTTTCTCCCATGGCACTGACGGAGTGAGGAGCAGATGCTGCAGTGAGTCTGCAGGAGAGCATGGGGGGCTCTGCCTGCCACGGGTCGGGTTTGGCTGGGAGAAGCACCCTGCAGGTAGGTGGCAACCTGAGCACGTTGGATGACTCTTGTACCAGCTGAACAGTCTTGCAGCATGCAGGACTCAGGTTAAAACCAGCTGCTGGGGTGAGCAGGGTAGAGGAACCTGCAGTTGGGTGGTATCACAGGAACCAGCTGCCCTCGAGCAGCGTGCTGCTGGGGGAGAGGCTCATGGTCTCCACTCTGGAGCCTGCACTAGGGCCCCAGTGGGGGTAGTCGCCCATGGCTAAAACTGCAAGGTCTCTTGCAAGCGTTTGTCTGGTATGGGGCTGACTGGATGGCAGCAGCCACGATGAGTGGATGTGTTTCTAAACCATTGTCCAGGCACTAGCTAGCCTTCCGATGTTAGTGCCAGCACGTTAGGAGGGGTGGTGCACATAGTCTGTATATACACACGCAGGTATAACATGGCCCCTGATCACCCCTGTGAAGGTCTCCACTTGTATCTCGCAGGGAAGCAGGTCCCTGCAATTGTGCTATCTCTGCCTGGTACAGCAATGCCTTTGGTGCTCAAACCTGAGTGCTCTCCTGCAGCATGTGATACAAAGGGTCAGAAATGAGATGGGGTAACCCTGAAAGCTGCTCCTCGGCTTCTTGGTCTCCAGCGTATGTTCTCTGCACTGGGCAGGTGGCTATGGGCTTTTCCTGGAGAAGAAGGGGGTAGGAAATAAGTCTGTTTTGCTCCAAGTAGAGACCATGGCTGTGGGCAGATGGCCGTGTGTCCTGGGTGCTGCTGGCTGAAAGCTGTCCCAGCTTTTCTCCCTGGGAGCGGGCAGAGGCGGTGGCCCTGCACACAGCTCAGCCTGAGGGCTGCCTGCCCTGGTATCCTGCTGTCTGAGCTCCAGCGTGGGGCCACTCCAGTGCTGTGGCTGCTGTCCCCAGTGTCGCCGTGACAGCAGGGCAGGAGGCATGGCTGCCATCCCCAGTGCTGGCCCACAGCGGTGCGCACGGTGGCAAGGGTGGTCAGGGAACGGACATGGCCACCTTACATGGCAGGGCTCACTGCGGCAGGACAGAAACCCTTCCCACAAAGTGGAAGGTGCAGACTGAAACATTTCCATCCAGTAACTGCCCAGTGCCAGCACAGGGGGGACCAAGTCATTGCACGGGGTGCCACAGCTCAGGGTGTCCCCAGCAGCAGTGCCTGACCCCTACAGAGGCTGGTGGGATTGCTGTGCAGCAAAAAAATACAAGGTTTTCTGATCTCAGACTTGCTGCTCAGGAACTGCTAAGTCGTGTTGGCATCTCCTTGTCATCTGTGCTCTGGAGCCCAAGCAGAGCAAGCTGCTTGTCCAGTCTGGGGTTACTGCTTGAACCAGTTGCTGTGACCCCAGGGACACTGGCATCTTCAAGAGGAGAGGAGCAAAGCACACAGGTGGCTGGTCTCTGCTGGGCCCCGCATGGCTGCCCTTGTCCCAGGAGTGCTGCTGTTGCCTGGTCTGCTCTGGGACAGGAGCCCTCTGTCCCATCACTGTGTCTGAAGTGTTTGTGTGTACACGGTTGTGGCATCTATTCTCAGGTCCTGGGGTCGGCAGTCCCTGAGCATAACAAACTGCCTGGCTGTTCCATTGACATTTTCTTGGGGGTGGGGGGATGGTGGAAAGCGATGGTTTCCTGCTGTACTGTGTCACTCCCATTTACCATGGGTGTACCCAGGTAAGTGTGCGTCCAGGCAGAGGTGGTCTGGGGCACCGGGTTCCTCGGAGGCTTCCTGGCTGCCTCTGCAGCGCTGGGTTTATGCTGCCTGTCTGTGTGCCTTGCAGGCTCTGAAAAGGAAGCCGGACCTCTTCCTCTGTAGCAACCTGGATGTCAAAGCCGTGTTTCAGTGTGGTGAGTATCACGGACACAGGCACATGCTCCACATCGCTCTGCGGAGAAGCCAGCCTGCTCCTCCTGCAGAGATGGGCACAGACCAGCCAGGGGTTGGGGACTACAGGGCTTATTTGGGGTGGTGTGGAGGGTTTCTGGCTGCTAACTTGAGTGCTTTCTGCCCGCAGGTGTCCTTTCACTCAAATTCCCTGAGGCTCCAACAGTCAAAGCATCCTGTGGCTTTTTTGTGAGTATCGTGGCATCATGCAGCCTTCTCTCCCCTGAGAGCTGGGAGGGCAGGAGCTGAGTTGCACGTTGGGCGAGGGTGCTGCAGCGTGGAGCCTGCTCCGGCACTGAGCGGGCCGGGCTGTGTGTTGCAGACGGAGCTGCTGCCCCGCTGCGGAGAGATCGCCCCGGTGGGACAGGTCGTGCATGAGAACGGCAAAGTGCTGCTGCAGGCAGTGCTGGAGGTGAGAGATGACGGGACCACGGGCTCCCCGGGCAGCTCTGGACTCTGTTCCTGGGCGGCATCCCTGTGGAGCCAGGGGCAGAGTCCGGGAGCGTGGGTGGGTGCAGGCAGGGTGATGCCGGGGGCTCAGCAGGTTCTGTCTGCTCTGTGGCAGGGTGTCGGTGGCCAGGCCTCCCGCAGCCTCATGGATCACTTCGCAGAAATCCTCTTTGCCTTGAACAAGCACTGCTTCAGCTACCTGAGCATCTGGATCAAGGAGGCCATGCAGCAGGATGGCTTCCCCTCAGCCCGCGTCAGCCCCGAGCAGAAGGAGACCTTCAGCCAGCAGATCCTCAGGTTCGTGCACCCCTCCCTGTGGTGGCTTTGGTGGGACTGACACACACGCACCACCAACAACCCCCCCAGCATGGCCTGGTGCGTCCCTCCTGCTTCATGTTTGTCCCCTCTCTCTGTCTTAGCAGAGAGCGTGTGAACAAGCGGCGAGTGAAGGAGATGGTGAAGGAGTTCACCCTGCTGTGCCGAGGGCTGCATGGCACAGAGTACACAGCAGACTACTGAGCACCTGGCCAGGACCGCGGACAATTTGCCCGGACCAGCTCTTCCCTGCAAGGAAGTCCCCCCCCTCCCCCATCCTCCCTGCCCTGCTGCAGTACGGCTCGTAGAATAACCCTCCACCTAGAATTAACCCACTTGGGACGCTCCTCAGCTAGATTTGGTGGCCGCATCTCGGTGTCAGCATCTTTGTTTCCCCCAGCATGCTCCCCCCTCGCAGGGGATGGGAGTGCCGGCTGCAGGAGGCGGCGGGCGGGCGGGCGAGTGGGAAGCTTGGGCAGGACTGCCTCAGCTTGGGTTGCCCCATGCCTGGGCTACCAGCCCTTCCCTGGCACTTCCCTGTGGGTGCCCATGCCCCGTGGCAGGGGGTTGCCCCTGTGCCCGCAGCAGTGGCTGGCTGGGCAGGGGGGGCTTGCCCCCTGCTCCTTTGTATGTGTGTGGTTGGGAGGGGGGAGGCCCTGCACCTAATTATATTAAGAATATTTCTATGTTGTGGCTGTCATTATTGCAGTGCCTGGACTTTGCCTGCCCCTTGCCTCTGGGGAAGAGCCCAGTGGAGGCAGGGGGTAAATCAAAGTTGGGGTGCTTCAACACTTCCTATTCCCCCTGGCTGCCAGAGGGATGGTGAAAACCAGTTTCCCCTACATCCCCCTGCTTGCTATGCTCTCCTGCCCGACCTGGAGCAGCTCCCAGAGCAGAAAGAGTCCTGCCCCACACAAGAGGGGTCAGACCCCATCGCCACCAAACACACTGTCCTCTCTGCAGCACGGGATGCGTGCACCCCATTCCTCTTCATCAGAGCAGGTGAGGCGCTTCCTGACGCTTAGCGCCCTCACCCCTTTGCCTTGGTTCCCCAACCCAGCCTGTGAATGTGGTTTCATTTCTGGGGGTCCCAGTTCTGGTTTTCTGTTCTCCCAGGTTGGTTTCAGCTGACACCAGAGCAGGCGCATGATCTGTGTTTTCATTCTGGGGTGTCTGGTATCACCCCTGCCTATGCTCCTCAGCACGCGGTTTATTCTAGAAGACAATTCACTCACAAGTCCTTTTTAGTTCAGCTTTAGTTAGCAGCAGTAGCCCACACAAGCCTTAAGTCCTGGTGCTGTCGGCTCATGTGAAGCTGTGACCTTTTCATGTAGGGCCAAAGCTGCCCTGAACTGGGGAGCCCTCAGAGGCTGAGTCTGGGCCAAGTGCCTCTCCTGGCCCTGCTGCGAGACCCGGGGTGCCACAGGCATCCCCGAACACACACATGCAACTCCTGCTCTCCCACCACAGGCGACATCCAGCACGGAACCAGCTGGTGGCAGGTCCGGACCCTTGTGACACCCTCACGGGTTTGACACCTGGTGGTAGGCACTGCCTGGGCCCCCGCATGCCCCCTGCTCCTGCCGATGCTGCTGCCAAATCAGGGTTGCTTGCGCCCCTCATCCTCATAGGCAATGGCAATCCCTCGTCGGCCCTGCACAGCCTTGGAGACAGGCGTCTGCCCCAGCTGCTGCTCCAGGCCCCGCCAGCTGCGGGACTCCAGGAAGGAGGCTGGGAGGAGAGAGAAAGGGAATTGTTACTGGGAGCAGGGAGGCAGCACTGCCCTTGCACCGGGGCTCAGTCCCACCACAAAACCAAATCACAAACCAGCAGGGCTGATCTCCGCGAGGGCCCGTGTCTGGTCCCTGCAGGCCAGGGTGGTGCTGGGAGGCAGCTGGGGAGCTGGGAGGTCACAGAGGTGGGCAGCACGCATCTCCCCTGTGATCAGTGAGATGTCAGGAACGGCCTCTGCTGCTGGGACAGCTGGTGGGAGCTCAACGTGCGCACAGGCACCTGCCAGAAAATGGTAACGTTAGCCTTGTGCTCATGTCTATCCTCCCATGTCTATCCTGCAGTCAGCACAGAGCCGAGGCAACTGCAGCCTCCAGGCAGGGGAGCAGGGCAGGACACAGGCTGGGAGGGTGTTGGGCAGCCATTTTCCATCTGTTACCTGGCAGCAAGTCTCTGAAGTCAGTGAAGTAGTTCCCTGTCCACTCCCGGGCTGGGTTACAGGCCAGCTCCAGCTCATAGGGGGTCACAATGGGCCGGTAGAAGTCGCTGGAGTCCAGCAGGGAGTTCTGAGCGCAGGCGACCAGCACGAAGATGTCCACCTCCAGAAAGTTGGCCAGCTTGGCGGGGTTCGGTTTCCCCACAGCCAGTGTGTAGCTGCGCTTGCCGGCCCGGCGCAGAAGCTCACGGAGGTGCTGCAGCACAGCCAGGTAGCCCGCCACGCCAAGGGTGCCCACCAGGATGCCTACCACCTGGGCATCCCGGGCCCGCTCCACCAGGTAGAGGCGTCGCATCAGGGCCCGGTTGACATTGAGGGTCTCGCGGCGGCCGCAGCTGGTGGCAGGGTCAAAGGAGCTGAAGGGGCAGCGGTTCCAGGTCAGCATGAAGCTCGTGAGGGCCAGGCCCTCAGCCCCCACATAGAACATGGCACAGTCCTGCAGCCCTCCCAGCGCCTCCACTGGGAACTGGCGACCAAACTGCCGCACCTCCCCAGGCAGTACGGGGCCAGGAGGGTCCCCACACACCACCCTGGAGAAAACAATATTGGGGTACTCGGGGCACAACTTCTGCTCCAGCTCACCTAAAGGAACAGAGGAGTGAGAACAAAACACGGACACAGACTGACCCACAGAAGGTAGGACAGCAGATTAGGAGAAAGACGACGACATAAATCGAGGCTGACAGCCTGTTGCTGCCTCTCTCTCTGGCAGCTCTGTAGAGCTCAGAGCAGCACCGGAGAGCCTCTCCCAGCCCCAGAGCACTCACCCATCGCATGGGCGTAGACCACATCGCTCAGCACCACCACACGGCTCTGCCGGTCAGGGTAGAGCTCCCGGAAGGCCTCTGTGCAACGTCCGATGTCCAGGGGCTGCTGCCCAAAGATGTGCAGCACCGGGAGCTTTCTGCAGGGGCTGAGGCAGGCCGGGCCGTAGTGCAGCACTGCCTCGGCACCCGCGTGCTCGGCGGCCACTTCATCCACACAGCAGCTGCGGGGAGGGAGAATCCAGTGTCAGACGGGCTCTGCACCGTGGAGCTCTTCCTTCTCCCTGGCACGGCTGTCCCCAGCCCGGGCAGCTCCGGCCCTCGGCCCCGCCAGGCAGTGAACAAGCAGCGCCGTTCCTGCCCGTGGAGGACCCCCGGGACGCCCCCACCCCGCGGCCCCTCACCCACCTGCCGTACGTGGTGTCTCCCAGGACGTACATCTCGGCCCCGGTCGCTGCCTCCATCTGGGCCGCCACCGCCACCGCGTCCGCCAGGAGCTCGTCAGGGAACTGGAGGGCAACCTGGCGCGGGGCGGGGGGGCAAGGCAGTGGGTGAGGCACCGGGTTAGGGCGGCCCACGGCTCCGCTCCATCCCCGGTCCCGCTCACCTTGCGGAACCCGCCGCCCCGCACGAAGGCGGCAGCCCGGCCCATCTCGTAGAAGCCGTCGAGGTCCCCTCGCGACGCCGACGCCGCCACCAGGCCCAGGTCCCGCCGCAGCGCGGCCTCCCCGTCGCTGCTGAAGGCCGTTGCCATGGCGCCACGGGGTCGGGGGTCAGGCCCACCACGCGGGACCCCTGCGCCCGCTTCCGGGCTGGGGCGTGGAAACGGCCAATGAGAGCTCGGCCCCGCCCCCGCTGTTCTCGGAAATCCCGCCCCTGATGGAGGGAGGCCTATCGCGCTTCACGGCAGGACGGAGAGAGGAAGGGCAGCCAATGGAAAGAGGCGCTTATCGCGATGCATTCTGGTCGATGTAGTTCTCTCGCGCTGTCAGGCCGGGCAGCCAATAAGCGGGCGCGGTGTCGTCACGCGCTTTCCGCTCGGGCGCTGCGGTTCCGCTCACGTGTCCCCCGCGGGTCAGGTGACGCGCTCGCCTCCGGCCGGACCGCTCCGCTCCGTCCAGCGCCGCTGCCGCTGCCGCCGCCGTCGCCGCCATGACGGGGCTCGCCCTGCTGTACTCGGGGCTCGGCCTCGCTTTCTGGACCACGCTGATGGGCGTCGGTCAGCGCCGGGACGGGGGCAGAGGGGCTGTGGGGCGAGGAGGGGGGGCGCTGTGGG
>VUYV01000099.1:2649150-2683716 GCA_008711295.1 Anarhynchus alexandrinus | reverse complement strand
CCTCACCCACCTGCCGTACGTGGTGTCTCCCAGGACGTACATCTCGGCCCCGGTCGCTGCCTCCATCTGGGCCGCCACCGCCACCGCGTCCGCCAGGAGCTCGTCAGGGAACTGGAGGGGAACCTGGCGCGGGGCGGGGGGGGCAAGGCAGTGGGTGAGGCACCGGGTTAGGGCGGCCCACGGCTCCGCTCCATCCCCGGCCCCGCTCACCTTGCGGAACCCGCCGCCCCGCACGAAGGCGGCAGCCCGGCCCATCTCGTAGAAGCCGTCGAGGTCCCCCCGCGACGCCGCCGCCGCCACCACCACCAGGCCCAGGTCCCGCCGCAGCGCGGCCTCCCCGTCGCTGCTGAAGGCCGTTGCCATGGCGCCACGGGGTCGGGGGTCAGGCCCACCACGCGGGACCCCTGCGCCCGCTTCCGGGCTGGGGCGTGGAAACGGCCAATGAGAGCTCGGCCCCGCCCCCGCTGTTCTCGGAAATCCCGCCCCTGATGGAGGGAGGCCTATCGCGCTTCACGGCAGGACGGAGAGGAGAAGGGCAGCCAATGGAAAGAGGCGCTTATCGCGATGCATTCTGGTCGATGTAGTTCTCTCGCGCTGTCAGGCTGGGCAGCCAATAAGCGGGCGCGGTGTCGTCACGCGCTTTCCGCTCGGGCGCTGCGGTTCCGCTCACGTGTCCCCCGCGGGTCAGGTGACGCGCTCGCCTCCGGCCGGACCGCTCCGCTCCGTCCAGCGCCGCTGCCGCTGCCGCCGCCGTCGCCGCCATGACGGGGCTCGCCCTGCTGTACTCGGGGCTCGGCCTCGCTTTCTGGACCACGCTGATGGGCGTCGGTCAGCGCCGNGGCTGTGGGGCGAGGGGGGGGCGCTGTGGGGCTGGGCCGGGAGGCGGGAGGGGGCTCTTTGGGCGTGAGGAGAGACTGTAGCTGGGGCTGGTGTCCGTGCTGGCTGCTGCCTTGCCGGAGAGGGGCTGGGTTCGCTGTGGCGCGGAAGAGGAAGGTGGCGGTCGAGGGGGTGCGACGTTGTCAGTCCCCCGGTGGCCGAGCTGCTCTCGGGCAGAGGTAGCAGGGCTGGCCCGTGGCCCGCCACGGCACTGGGAGCAGCGCTGTGGCGCTCCTCAGCCTGGATATCACCCCCTGGGCGCTTTGAGCTGCTCCCTCGGAGGGCTCGGCCCCCCAGCAGCGCCGTGTAACTGTCAGCTGCCGTTGGATACGCAGCTTTCGGCGCTCTGAGCCTGTCTGGCCTGAGCAGTTGATTTGGTTGTGTGTGCGTGCATGAGTACAGAAAGGTGCTGGTGGCCGTCAAGGATTGTGTTTGGATCTGTCAGGCCAGGGGAGGTAAAGGCAGGTGCCTGTTTTTTCAGGGTGACAGTTGATGTCTCCTGGACAGAGGAGATCGCTCTCCTGCTTTGCCAAGCTGTGGCAGCATAAGGAAATGTGCAAGTTTGTCCAGGTGGATGAGGAGCTGGTGCATGGCCGTGTTGCAGCTTGTGGTAGCCCAGGCTCTGATGCTGATAGCATTGGACTCCATGGCACTGAGGATGGATTTAATGCTTCCTGGGAAGGGGATGAATCCAAGGGGTAGCGGGAAGATTTTATGCTGGAGTTGCTGGTTATTTCCTCTTTTGGTGCACAGTGAAGTGCCCACGAGCCAGGCAGAGGCTGGGGAGACCTTGGCTCCTGCCTCAGTGTTTGTGTGAGGGGAAAGACAGAGTCAGAAGCTGAGGATGTCTCACTACCTCGTGTTTTCAGGGCCTGGTGAACCCAGTGCTGGCCCCAGGGCTGCCTTCCTGGGCTCTCTGAATCATGTGGCTTGCACCAGCTTGGACACACACTGCAAACTTGAGACTGTCGGAAAATGTCAATGAGCTGAGCCCAGATGCTTTTAACTTCCCCTGCCCTGTTTCAATCCCTTGCCAGGGAAGGAACGAGCAGGAAGCAGTCTCGCTCTGCGCAGTGTTACGGTGGTGCCTCTTTGTGCTTTCCCTCCTTGTCCTGAGCCCTGCTTTGGTGCTCCGGTCCTGCTGCCCCGGCTCTTTTCTGTCCTTCTGGCTGCAGGGCTGGAAGCCAGAGCTCACAGGAAAGCATCCTTTACCTTGTTTCTTTTGTATATGAATCCAAGGCTACACCTGCTCTTGAAGAGATGGAAGGTGCCCAGTGGATCTGCCCTGAGCTGGTTGTAGCTCTTCTTTACCGCTCCTGGGGAGCGGGGGCAGCTGAGGCTGGCTGGGTTCAGTTCCTGCTCAGCCAGCCGAGCAGCAAAACCAAAACACAAGTTACAGACTGGCTGCGTCCAGCACCATAGATCGTCCCTGAAGGTCGCCGAGCATGCGGGCTGGGACGTGGCCTCCCGCCACGCTCCTTGGCCATGGTGGCACAGTTCCTCATTTGTGTGTGTCGCTGCAGGGGAGGGGGGTACCACAATTCTGTGGGCGGGAGGAGTGACCAGCGTTACTGCTTCCTGTTTGAGGGGCTGCTCATCTGGCAGTGCTTGTAAGTCCTCCTGGTGCATGGCGTCCTGAGCCCTGAGTTGCATGTGGAGGGGTTTAGCACACAGGGACGATGGGGACATCCCTGCTGTGAGGCTGGCAGGTCTCCCTATGCTGCAGCACCGAGGCTCTCCCATGGGACGAGTTGTCATCAGGTCTTGGCTGTGGGCAGGGAAAGGCTCCTCCAACCTGGGGCACATGGTCCTGCCCCTGCTACTAAGCACATTGCTGGCTTGCCGTCACCCTGGCCTCTAGGCTGCGACTCAGCACGGAAGGGAGCAACGGCCCCTTTGCTGCTTTTAAGCATTTCAGAAGTCTCCTGTTTCCTCTTTTTCAAGCCGTATGCAGGGTCAGTGTCACACAGCCTCTGGCTCTAGTCAGCAATGGTAAAGAGCTGTCCCTTCACCCTCTTTATCTGGTGTGGAGCAGACAGTGCCACACTGCCTGTGCTTATCTGTTCCTTAGGGCCAGGTCTCTCTCTTTTCCAGCTGTGCACTGCAAGTCATGCAAAGAGCGAATGTCTCTTCTGGTCTGCAGCTGTGTTTCCTGCTCACAAGCTCAGAGCAAGGCAGGGTTTCGATGCGAGCACCTCTGCGTCTGCTTGGGCTCCTGGGTGCGACTCCTGGCTGCAATTCAGCATGGGAGAGCCACACTTGGGGTACAGCAGGGCGAGCTGCCCTTGTAATTCCTCCCTGGAAAGGAAGGGCCCTTCTGGATTTCTCAGGGCTGCTCTTTGGTGTCTCCTGCCTGTGTTGGAGTACAAATTTCTCTGGAAATGACTAACTTTGGGGGAAACACTGAAGACAGCAGGCGCATCTTGAACATCCACAGTCTTGAAAAGGGGGGTGCTGGGGGGCAGCTGCAGCTTCTGGCATTGATGGGCTCCTGGGGAATGGCACAGACCCTGGTGGGATGGTGATGGAGTAGCATGTGATGGTCAGTCAGGGCACAGCCTCACATCTCTCGCCTCCTGTGTGAGAGGGAAGAGCTCATGGCTGGTCACTGGTCACCTGGTGCCATAGCTCTCCAGTGGGGCTGAGCTGCTGTGTGACGCAGATGGAGACTGTGCTGGGGCACAGGGCTCCCTTCAGCCCGGCGTGGCCTGTGGGTGCTCAGCAGGGTCAAGGGGCAGAAAATGGGTGTGACAACCACAGCAGTCCTCGGTGATGACTGGGATGGAGTCTGGGAGTATCACGGGTTCAGGCTGCCTCTGTCCTCTGCTGATATGGGAGTGCTGGGATCACTGGGGCTGGAATTTGGCAGGGCACCCTGCCCCACAGCTCTGCATGCCTGAGCCAGTCTTCCCAGTAACCTTCCTGTGTACTGTGATGTGCTCCTGGGCCTCTGCCCCTGGCTTCTGCAGGTGGAGGCGGAAAGAGCAGCACTAGGCTAGTAGCTGGTGCCTGTCTGAAGGTTCCCATGTCACTCTTGCTTTCCAGGGATCTGCTACACAATATTTGACCTGGGCTTCCGCTTCGATGTGGCCTGGTGAGTTCCCTGTAAATACCATCATTTTCCCTGCTGAGCACAGGGCTGTGTGAGGAGGTGGTTGGTGTTGGCAGTGCCTGGCAAGGAACAGCACTTGCTTTTGAGCAACAGGCAATGGTTACTGCATCTCAGGGGAACAAGAGAACAAGAGCTACAGTGCTGCCTGTGAGGTGGGATAGATGCAGCCCATGTATATGTGTGGCTGGCTCCATATAGGGTCATTGTGAAGCCATCACTGCCCTTCCCACCTCTGTCCCAGCAGCCTCACAGCCCAGGCTTGCCCTTCACAGTGAGGGTTTGGGAGGAAGGTCTTGGTCCATGCAGGTGAGGGTCCTTGGTAGCTGGCTGGCAGAGAAAGGCTCTTGTGTCCCACTGTCTGGCAGTGCCCGGCCCATCTCAGTCTTTATGATGGGGTGGGGGGTACCTGTTGTGGGGCTGTGCATCATGACTAGAGGGGCTCAGCCTGTGTGCTAACTCGGGACACTTCTTCCTCTCCAGGTTCCTGACGGAGACCTCGCCCTTCATGTGGTCCAACCTGGGCATTGGCCTGGCCATCTCCCTGTCTGTGGTGGGAGCTGCTTGGTGAGTGTGGCTGGTTCTTCAGCAGGCTCCTGCTGTCCCAATTCGGTAGTTGCTTATGTGCTGTGATTTCCCACGGCAGGGCAGGGTAGAACAGTGTATACATGCAGGAGTGGGGCTGGGTGGGTCACTGCAGCAATGGAGCCAGGTTGCTGGGCAGACCACCTCATGGGCTGCAATGGCAGTGGAGCAACAGGGACGTCCCTGACTCTCTGGAAGCCATGTCCCTGAGCCCAGGCCGTGCAGTGGTGGCTCTTGTGCCTCGGCAGTTCTGCTGGTGTAGGTGATGGAGCTTGGGACCACTTGTACCCTGGGGGTGGACGGACCAAGTCCGCATTGTACCCCAGCTGCATGCCCGATTCTTTGCTCAGCTGGAAGATCCTGGTTTCCCTATTGAATCCTCCAGTGAGTGCCACCAACCACCCTTGTCTGCCACAGGGGGATTTACATCACGGGCTCCAGCATCATCGGTGGTGGAGTCAAGGCCCCTCGGATCAAAACCAAGAACCTGGTCAGGTAAGCACAGACCTGGGGTTAGTGCTCATGCCGTGTCTGAGTGGGGCAGGTCCCAGCCTGGTGCAGAGGCTCCTGTCCTATCTCTAGCTGGGTGCTGCTGACAGACTGTTCCTTGCTGAGCTGTTTGCTTTCAAAACAAAAAGCCCTAAAGGAGCCAGAGTGCTGCTTTGAAGAGTCACTGTGTGATATCATGCAGTGAATGAGCCCAGTGTGTTCAAAACAAACACCCTGAGATCACACTTCCTGCCCCTGGCGAGGGTTCCTCTGGCCAGACCTCGCACAGCCCTTCCCCAGAGGAGCAAAGGGGGCTGGCGGAGGGCAGGGCTCCCAGGGCATGCTTCCCACAGGGTCATCACAGCTTCCTTGGGCAGCACAGTACAACCAGCATCTGGCCTTTGTCCTTGGCAGCTCTCCCTTGTTTGAGAGGAAAGCAGTGTGTAGGCTGAGCTGCCTTTCTGCCCTTGGCAGCACTGGGGCAGGCTCAGATATGGCTGTGGAGGGGTCTGGCTGCTGGCTGGCCTGGCACAAATTGGCGGGGGCTGCTTGGGATGGGGCAGAGCCTGGGACGCTGTGCTTAGACTGACTGGGACGCTGTACTCAGACTTTGCCTTTCTCCACAGCATCATTTTCTGCGAGGCTGTGGCCATCTACGGAATCATCATGGCAATTGTCATCAGTAACATGGCTGAGGTATGGGAGGACCTGGGCTGCCCTGCCAGCCGTGAGGTGGCCTCAGGGCCACAGTGGGCATGGGCAGCTGGGCATGGGACAGCATTGTGAGTGGTGGCCCTCTGGGGACTTTGGACACTGTCGTGGCTCTGGGAGCCCCTGGGCTGGTGGCCTGTGTGGTGGCCCTTGTCCATGCTAAAGAGTGGGCTGGGGGAGCACACACAAGGCAGATATTGTGAAGCCACCCAGTGACATGGAGTCAGGGACCAGCTCTGGCCGCAACGTGGCTGCCTTATGCCATACGGGGGACAGGTACTTCTTCCGGAGACCACGGACTTGCCAGTAACCCACACTCTGTGCTTTCTCTCAGCCTTTCACTGCAGTCACCCCAGAGGCAATTGGAGCCAGGAACTACCACGCAGGTAAGAACTGCCCAGTCCCTGGTGCCGTCACTGTGAGCATTGCCACACCCTGACTGCCACCTCCTGCTGCCTGGGCCGTAAAGAATGGGACTGCAAGGCCTGGCTCACCTGGCCCGTGGCCTGCTGCAGGTGTCTGAAGGACGCGAGACTCTTCTGCCAAAAAGCAGCGTTTTAGTTACCTCTTGATGTCCTACTGCACCCAGCTGGGCTGTGCTGCCAAGCAGCAGCACTGTGCTGTCACCTGCTGGCCTGGTGCTGCAGGAGCCTGGGCACACCCTGGAACAGTCCTGCTCCCCAAACAGGGGGACGCTGCTGGTACTTTGTAGCTCTGGGTCTTCTGTCACCTCGAGGCAGAGCTGCTGCAGTGTGCCCTGGGTGTGGGTGTAAGGGGGTTACCCCCTGCTCTTGCAGTGTTCCTCTCTCACAGGTTTCTCCATGTTTGGGGCTGGCCTGACCGTGGGATTGTGCAATCTCTTCTGTGGGGTCTGCGTGGGCATCGTGGGCAGCGGGGCTGCCCTGGCTGATGCGCAGAATGCCAGCCTCTTCGTCAAGATCCTCATCGTGGAGATCTTTGGCAGTGCCATAGGGTTATTTGGGGTCATCGTTGCTATCTTGCAGGTACCCACCTACTGGGGCCACCAGGTTTATGTGAGCACAAGGTGCCTGTCACCCTGGGTGCTCTTCAGCTCCAGGGAGACACACCATGGCTCCAGCACAATCCTCTGCATTGGGACAGGGAGGCTGCTCACAAGGTTTGGGGTGGCACAGCTCTCCCCGCTGTGCCTATGTGCAGCAGTGAGAACTCTTTTGATGGCCCCTCTGAGCAACTGTCACCGGGGGTGTCACCTTGGGTGCACCCTGTGTGATGCTCGTCTCTTATCAGTGGGGCTGATAAGCTGTCTGCAGCTTCTGGATGGTCCTGGGGTGCTTGGGTGGGACTGGGGTGCTGGGCTGGGGTTTGTGGGGCACAGCCTAACCTCTCTTCTTTCTTTCTAGACATCTAAAGTAAAAATGGGCAACTGAGCCCTGTCCCACCCAGCCTGTTCCAGCCCACCCCAAGAGGTGCTGTATATATTTATTTAATGTTTCTATCCTTGATTGGGGCGGGAGCTGCCCGGCGGCAGGAGCGGGACCCCGGCTGTGTAGAGCCCCATCCCGCTGATCGATTGGCCCCTCAGAAGAAACAAATTTCTCTGTGTGAATTCTGCCCCCAGCGGCCTGGCCCAGCCCGTGGGGCCCTGCTGCTGCGTGTCCCCGGTGTGTGTAGAATCAACCACCAGTGCAATTCTGTGTCCGTGAAATAAATATGGTTCTCGTCCAAGGATGCAGCTCTTCCTCTGACCTGCGCGTGCTGGGGAGGCTTGCAGAGAGCAAGTGCCGATTTGGGCTGAGCCCCTGCTTGAAGGTTCCCCTCTGTGCCTCTGGCAAAGTCCCTGCCTGGCTCCAGGACCCTGGTAGTGTCCTCCCTGTGTGGGGTTTATCCTGCTGCCTCCTTAGCCTGCATGAGGCCGCCCTCTCTGGGCTGTGGGAACACAGAGCTCTGCTTAGCTGCCCAGAGCAAGTAGGAGGCTGCTGGAGCAGGCACCTCCGTGCTGCCTCTGCCAGGCTCCTACCAGCCCTGGCACTGCCCCACGCGAGGCATGCTGGAGGCACAGGCACAAACTGGTTTGGGCCTTTCGGCTCCCATCCAGGTAGTTTAGCGCAGAGGGAGCGTACACAGTGTCCGTAGCCCCATTGTGCAGCTGGGGAGCACCAGAAGGGCAGAGGAGCAAAGCTTTTGCCTCTTCCAAGGCTGTTCTCCAGCCAGCAGCTCCCTCGTGTGAGTGTTGGCTGGGTGCTGCTGCCTGGGCAGGTGCTCCTGGGTGCCCGGGCTCTCCAATCTGCAGTGGCCCTCTGTCCCAGGGGGCCCTGGCAGAGCTCCCAGGGGTGGGGATGCTTCATGCTGGCTCTGCTCCCCTCTCCCTGGCTGCGGTGAATACAGCGTGGGGAAGCCGGCTGTGGAGAGCTGGGCCTGCAGCTCTTCTGTTGCTTGGGGGAAGGGAAGAACAAGGTCCTGCCTCTGCTCTGCAGAGAGCCTGGAGCTGATGCTTCTGCAGTCTCCTGTATCCAGCACAAAGCCCTCATCCTGCTGCGCTGCCCGGTACACCTTTGTAGGGGAAGCATCGATCCCCTGGTGCTGTTAGTGCTGCATCAGAGCAGATGCATGCCTGGAGCTGCTCTTCTCTCTTCTCACCTGGATGCAACATGCTGGGGTAGCAGTGGGGCTGCTGCAGTCGGGGAAGCATTTATGCCTGCTCATTTTTTGCCCTTGAGACTAGGGCAGGTGCCTCTGCACAGCCTCTCCAAGCTCTGCTGGTTTCCCAGCTCTGCTCCCCATTGTCCTGTGTGTTTTAGGACAGCAGTGTCTCAGCCTGGGGCGTGAGAAGACTGCTGGGACAAACCAAGCCACTGCTCCTGCCAGCAGTGCTGGCTGCTCTGCGGCTGGAGGCTGCAACAGAAGCTCTGTTCCCCCCATGTAGTGGCAGGGACACAAGCTGGGCCCTGCCTGCTCAGAAGAAAGGGTGTCTGGTGTGGGCAGAAGTTTTGCGTGTCCTGTGTGAGGGCTGTAACCCCATGACATTGCCACTGCTGCGGGCCAGAGATGTCTGAGGCCCCTGGGAGCTGCAGGGCCATCTTGTCAGACCCGTGCTGAACTGGTGGGGCTGCCTTCAGGAAGGAGATGCCTGAGGTTGGAGAGCCTGCACAGGCAGTAGAGAAGCTGCCCCGTGGGTTAATCATCTTCCTGGTTAACAACTGTCTTGAAAGATTCGCCCACTTGTCTTTCAGCAAGAGGTCTCGCCCTGCCCTGCCCTGCCTTGGCTCGATAGAAATCCATCCACCATCAGAGATCTCCCTCTACAAGGTGCTTTTCTGCCCTCCAAATCCCACCTGTGTATATCATGGCTTCAGCAGGGAAATGGGCTCTGAACTTGCCCACAGGCCCCTTGTGAGGACACGAGACCCACCAGGGCTGGTCCTGCAGTAGTGTGGCCCATGGCCCCCCTCCAGCAGCTGGCAGTGGTGAGGTGAGCACGCCCTACACTCCCTTTTTCTGGCTGCGTGCACTTGGGTTCTAGGGTTTTGCCGTTGTGTGTGCTAAATACCTGATGCTCAAGCATGGATAAAAAGCTAAAGCGGGGCTCCAGCATCTTGCACTGCACCTCATTTAGGAGCAGCAGCAGCGGGAGTTGATTTGGTGACCGCGTGTAAGTGCTCTTGGGGGAAATGCCACCTGCCAAAGAGACAAACCAAGAGTCGGTGGCAGAAGTTGGATAGTTTTCAGCCGGGCTTGCTTGTAGGGGTGGAGCAGGGCCGGGGCGGTTGGGTGCTGCTTTGATCTCTGCTGTAAGATTGTCTTCTGAAAGGAGCTGCTGTTGGGCAGCAGGAAAGCCCTCACTCGGGTGAGCGGCCGGGCACAGGGCGCATGACGAGAGGCCTCGAGGGACAGGGGCTTCTCAAAACAGGCACAACCGCCGGGCGGGGGGTGGGGAGGGCTGGCAAGAAGGGAAAGGCAGCAGACAACACAAAAATTACTTGTGGTGGGCCAAGCTCTCGGTGGGACCTGCCCAAGATCTTTTGGTGGTGCTGTTGTGGTAGGGAGAGTGAAATTCATTGCTAGGAAACACCGAGAAACATGGAAGGTGGGAGGGGAAGGAGACACAAATAGGTTGCGATGGGCGCTGAGCCAGCACCGACACTCGGGGATGCAGCAGTCGCCCTGGGTGGGTGAAAGCGCTGCCTCCCACGCTGCCAAAAACGCAGCGGGAAGGAGGGGAAAAAGAAACACCGAGAGACCCCGTCCCTGTGTCCCCAGCGGGGCGGGGGGGGGTGTTGCGCCGAGGGTCCCCGGGNGGCGGGCGGAGCCGGCGTGCGGGCGCGGCCCCGTCTCCCTGCGGCTCTCGGTGGTGCGGCGGCCCGGCCGGTTGGGCCCCCCCCCGCAGCCCCGGGCATGGGAGCCCGCGGGCCGGCGGCCGGGGCTGGAGGAGGAAGAGGAGGAGGAGGAGGAGGAGGCGGCGGGGGCCGCTGACCGGCGCCGGGGCGGCGCGGCAGCCCCGAGGCCGCGGTGAGTGGAGCGGCGCGGACAGGCCTGACCGGGTGGGGGGGAGGCCCGGGATGCGACCCGGGGGGATGCGATGCCGGTGACTTATGGGTGGCACCGCCCCGACTCGGGAAAAGGCCTCTTTTTGAGGTTGTTTCTCGTTTTTTAGTAAGTTTTCGTGTGTGTCGAGGGCTGGGAAAAATTTGGGGGGAGGGGGGTTGGTTGTGCTGAACGTGCCCCTTTGCTCCGCTTTTGGCAGGGAAAAGGGAGGCATGGGGGGAGCCGATGGCCCCGGGGCCATCGGCTCCCTCCACGCCTCTAGTGTCCTGTGGGAAGAAGGATGGAGCCCATGGGGATAAGCATCTCCTCCAAAACGAGCATCACCAGCCCCATGGCGTGCACCATACCACGGTGAATCCCCAGGGACCAGCTCCCCAACCCCAGGCTCCTTTCGGCCTCTTGTACCTTGTGAAGATGCTGCGATGTAGGGGGGGATAACATCATATTTCTTAGCCCCCTGCTTAGTGGGTGTTTTTAAGCCCACTCACGCTCGTGGCACCCCATGGCCGCTGTTCGATGGAGTGCTTTGCTTTTGTTCCCATTAAAAATTGGACTGTTTGCCTCATGGACCACCCCACTAAAGGGTCCCCAAAACCCGCTCCCTATTTTTCCCTAGCACCTCCTCACCTGGCTGTCAAGATGCCGCCACTCCATGTGCTGCCTGCTGCGAGGGCTGTGGTTTTTGGGGAGGGTTTCTGGCATGCGGTGGGGGCAGGCAGGTCCCTACGTCAAGGGCTGTGTGCGGTCACAGGGTGCCGTGACCATGAGAAGGTTTGGGAGATAATGGCAAACACGACTTTTCTCCAGAGGGCGACTTTCTAGAAAAAAACTGGATGAGGGGATGGGGTGCTGGGGCGTGCCAGGAGACCCCTGCCCACAGGGACCCCACTCTGCATCCTATGGAGAGGGTGGATACAGGTAGGGCATAGGGCTCGGAGCCTTTTCCAGCACCTCCTTGCCTGGGATGGGCTCCTACCAGCATGCCACTGCCTGCTGGGGTCAACCCTGTGGCTGGGAGGGGGCAGCCAGAGCCAGGCTGGGCAGGGGGTCCTGCTTTGCACCTCGGCTCTGATCCCTGCTCCCAGCCGGTGCTGCTGTCACTGCCGGCTCGGTGCCCTGCGGCTCCCCGGGGGGCCCCACTGGCCAGGGCTGGCAGCTGCCGGTGGGCTGGCCCAGGCCCTGGGACGGTTGCCAGCACCCTCGGGTCCTAGCTGCGCTCCTGCCAGGGGGTCCTGCCGCAGCTCCCCACCTGCTGGGGTCCCCTCGGGGTCCCTACAGCGGCACTGGCCTGTCCCAGGGTCCCCAGGGCCTTGTGGACCCCTGTGCCTGTCTCTTGTGGTTGCCTTGCCCTGTCCTAGCAGCTTCCCTGAGAGCAAGGATTGGGACAGGGACCCGGGCAGGAACCGGGGTGCACGGCCATGCTGTGGCCTGAACCCCGGCAGTGGCGAGGCTGGGAAGAGCCAGACGGTTTGGCTCAGCCGGGGCTCTCCGGTGACTCTTCCGGCTGCCTTCCCGGCAGGGCTCTGGCCCAGCTCCAGGTGTCATGTGGGAGATAAGGGTACCCTGGCTCCCGGAAGCTCCCAGTGTCCCGGGAGGCCTAGCCACCGGCAGCAGAAGGAGAGAGGACCTGCGCCGCTGGCTGTAAGCTGGACTCCCCTGGACGTGGCAGGGACCCCCACCCCGAGTGCCGGGACATCACGCTCGGCTCGGTGTCTGCCGCGCAGCTGCTTGCCCCACCGGGCGCCCCGAGGAGGGCCCCTGCCGGCATGGCGCTCGCTGCCGGCCCTGCTTTGGTGCCGCTGCTGGGGTGCAATGCTGCTGGGAGGGGTTACGACGAGGAACAGGGAAATGGGGTGCCTCAGAAACAGGTGGCTGGTGGGGACACCCTTGATGCCCTTGGGACACCCCAGGCTGGCTGCATTTTAGAGAGCATGACCTTCTCCAAGGGCCCAGCCTCCACAGAGGCTCTTTGTGGCACCCGTGAGGGTATCGCTGTCTCCTGCTGGGGGGGAGATTGGGACGGGGAGTGGGTCTGGCGTGGTCTTGGCCTTGGAAAGCGGGGAGAAGACTTGCTGTATGGGGCTGGGGACCTCTCGTGTCTTCATTGCTGTGCCCTCAGAGCAGGGGTCTGAGCGCAGCATCCCCATGAGGTGCTCTCTGTTGTACTGACCTGTGAGCCCATCACCTCCTCCTCAGGCCTGCACTGCTCCTGCTGCCCTGGTGTCATTTGGGCTGGGGTTGGGGGCTCAGGCTGGTGGTGTCCTGAGCATGGGGTGTCTCGGCAGGATCAGGACCGTGGCTGGAGCCGCTCCCCTGCCCCGCTGAGCGCACATGTCCGCCTGCCCGTGCCCGGAAGATGACCAGGCTGCTCTTGGGTGTGACCCTGGAAAGGATTTGCAAGGCCGTGCTGCTGCTCTGCCTGCTCCACTTCGTCATCATCATGATCCTCTATTTCGATGTCTACGCGCAGCACCTGGACTTCTTCAGCCGCTTCAACGCCAGGAATGCCTCGCGCGCCCACCCTTTCTCCAACTCCTCCCGCCCCAACGGCACCGTCCCCAGCTACGGGCCGGCCGGTGCTGAGGCCCCGTCCCCCAGTGCCAAGCCCAGCACCAACCAGTCTGCCACCGAGAAGCCCTTGCAGCCTTGCCAGGAGACACCTCCAGGCTTAGGTGAGATATGCAGGGTAAGCGCAGAGGGGACTTGGGCTCTGGCTCTGAGCATGGGGCTGGAGTGGGCGCCCATGGGTGGCATCTCCGTCCCCTGGGCATGGCTTCCTGGCGGTCTCAGAGGTGGAGCAGTGGAGAAACCCAAGCCTGGAACTAATATCAGGACAGCTGGTTTCTTCAGGTTTTGTTAGTGCCTTGCTCAGTCTCTCTGCCCCTGTTTGGGAAAGGTTTTGGTCATCCTCTGCCCTCGGCAGTGCCAGTCCCCCTTGCAGGTTCCCCTCACTGTTTGCTCACCTGCCTGGCCGGGAGCAGCGGGTGACCATGACCCGGACTGTGTCCTGTCCTGCGGGCATCACCCTGCCCTCCCTCTTGCAGTCGGACGCCTGCTCATCGAGTTCAGCTCTCCCATGAGCATGGAGCGGGTGCAGCGGGAGAACCCTGACGTGCGCCAGGGTGGCAAGTACACCCCCCCGGACTGCCTGCCCCGGCAGAAGGTGGCCATCCTCATCCCCTTCCGGCACCGTGAACACCACCTCAAGTACTGGCTGCACTACCTACACCCCATCCTGCGCCGGCAGAAGGTGGCTTATGGCATCTACATCATCAACCAGGTGAGGGGGACAGGGACAAGGGGTTGGTGGGGCCAGGGTGGGCAGGTGGCCATAACTGAGCTCTGCCCCGCAGTTCGGTGAGGACACCTTCAACCGGGCCAAGCTGCTCAATGTGGGGTTCCTGGAGGCCCTTAAGGATGACGAGGAGTACGACTGCTTCATCTTCAGCGACGTGGACCTCATCCCCATGGACGACCGCAACCTCTATCGCTGCTACGAGCAGCCACGGCACTTTGCCGTTGGCATGGACAAGTTTGGGTTCAGGTGGGTGCTCTGTGGGGCTGGGGTGTTTCCCTGGGCAGGGCTGAGGTGACGCTCAGGCTACCAATCTTGGTGGTCACCCGGGGCAGGTGTGGGGTTGCTGGCTTGAATTGTGGACATTGGATGGAAGAGGCCGCAGAGCCCTAGGTGGGAGAGTGACGCAGGGGAGGGCTGGTGCTTGTCCCTGGGGGGTCCACATGGGGCTGACCCCATCCCTGCCTGTCCCTGGGGGCTGACCGATTTCCTGTCACCCTGCAGGCTGCCCTACGCCGGCTACTTCGGCGGCGTCTCTGGGCTGAGCAAGTCCCAGTTCCTGAAGATCAATGGCTTTCCCAACGAGTACTGGGGCTGGGGAGGAGAGGACGATGACATCTTTAACCGGTAGGTGCCAACCCCACGCCAGTGCCAGCTGGTTGGGGTGTGCTGGGGGTCTCCCTGCCAAGCACCGACCCGGCACCCTCACCAGCGCTGGGGCTCCCGGTTTTCCGGGCGACATGCATGGGGCAAGCCACATGGCAGGGAGGGATTCAATTACCCTCCAACTTGAGGGTTGGTGACCCTCACAGATTCAAATGGCCCCTCCCAGGGCGCTGGGGGGCCGTGGGGGACCCATGTGCCTTTCTTGTGGCTGAACCCCCCCCCCAGCATGGTGGGGCCCAGCCCCCTCCCACCGCGGTGGGAGCTGCGCCAGCGGGGAGACGTGCCTGTGGGCTCCGCTCCAGGCCGGAGCCGGGATGCTAAACTTGGAAGCGTCCAGGGCTGGGACGCAAAACTTGGAAGCGTCTTGGTGGCAGCCGCGCAGCAGCCAAACAGGCATTTCTGCCGGCAGCCGGCAGGCCGCAGCACAGCCGTGTGCAGAACCGGAGCCGAATCCCCCCGCATGTACCCCACGTTGGGTGCCGCAGCCGGATGGCTCCCACCTCATCTCCCGCAGGTTTCCCTACAGGAAGCGTGAGGCCGGTGGTGCACAACCGGCCTGTAATGGCTGGCTGAGCAAAACACCCCTTGCGGGTGCTGTGGGCATGGCGGTGCGGTTGTGGTTTCCATCCAAGGTGTGCTCGGGGTGGGGAACAAGCAGCGTGTGGAGCTCTGGGAGTGCTTCAGGCAGCCCTTAACGTGTTGGGGGAAGGGGGGGAGCCCAGAGGGGGACACCGGCATGTGGAGAATGTAAACAGCACAGGCTGACCGCAGCTGCCGGCCTGCGGAGACAGAGGTCGCCGGGTGGGAGTGGTGTTCGGGCACGCTCTGCCGTGAGGCATGTGGCACCCTTGATCGTGGCACTGGCTTGGCTGTGGCCTGGCTTTGGTCAGCTTGGCTTGGTACAGCCCTGTTTAAGCAGGGATGGGTTTATTTGGGCTGGGAGCCAACCCCAGAGGTTTCTGGGCTGGGGAATGTCCCACCCTGATGCCCGCACACTGATCCCCCACCCTGTTCCTGTCCCCCAGCATCTCCCTGAACGGCATGAAGGTGTCGAGGCCCGACATCCGCATCGGGAGGTACCGCATGATCAAGCACGAACGCGACAAACACAACGAGCCCAATCCGCAGAGGTGAGTGAGCTGCAGTGTCCAGGGTAGCCAGGATGCTGGGAATCGCCGGGCCGCCTCCGGCTGCTGGCTCCCCTGCTCTGCTCACCCCCACAGAGGTCTGGCACCACAGCAATCCCTCTCGGCCCCCTCCCGCCTCATCCCACTCCCATTTCCACCAGATTCACCAAGATTCAGAACACCAAAATGACGATGAAGCGGGATGGGATCAGCTCGCTGCAGTACCGGCTGGTGGAGGTCTCGCGCCAGCCCATGTACACCAACATCACGGTGGAGATCGGCAGGCCGCCCCCCCGCCTGGCCCGGGGCTAGCGCTCATGCCGCCGGCAGAGCCGCTGGGAGCCGGCTCTGTGTCCAGGCTGGCTGGGCATGGCAGGTTTTGCCCCGGCTCAAGAGCCAGGACTGGACAGGGATGTTTTCTGCCTACTCTGCTGCCTTCCGGAGATGGCTGCCCCCCAGCCTGCCCCTCAGTCCCCAGGATTTCTCTGTCCCCCCACGTCCCCGCAAGTGTGTTTGCAGGACCCCCCCGCCCCATACTCGGTGTGTCGGCGGACGAGCCCGGCCGCCCCATGTGCGGCTCCCGGCACAGAGGGAGGGGGCAGCCCCAGCCCTGGCGAGGAGCCCTCTGCCTATGCCAGCTCCTGCCTGCACCCCGGGTGGGGAAGGTGAGATTCTGCTGCTCTGGGAGACCTGGGGGCATCCCCACCAGTGCTGCGAGAAGCGGGGTGCAGGCTTCCCCCTTTGCCAGCACTGGAGCTGCTGCTGCCCCAGCTGG
Organism: Anarhynchus alexandrinus; assembly: GCA_008711295.1. Classification (NCBI taxonomy): domain Eukaryota; kingdom Metazoa; phylum Chordata; class Aves; order Charadriiformes; family Charadriidae; genus Anarhynchus; species Anarhynchus alexandrinus. Next base: position 2,667,559 of record VUYV01000099.1, on the reverse strand, counting down.
GGGTGGGAGCAGCCCAGGCCCCCTGAGCAGGCAGGATCAGGACCAGGTTGCTGCCCCAGCCGGGCACTGCCCACGCTGCTGGGCACGACGACGTGGCTCGCTGTCTTCCTCTGCTTTAGTCTGGTGCTTAGAGCCGGGCCCTGTCTCAGCTCTGCCAAACAGAGACCTCCGGTTAGCGAATGCCCCTCGCTGTGCCTCAGTTTCCCCAGGCCTGGGGAGTGGCGGATGTATTCCGTCCCCCCTCCCCAAAGGCAGATGCTGTGTGCGTGTTCAGCCCCTGCCTGCGCCTGCCCTCACCTGCCCTCCCCGCTTTGGGGGAGATGGGGCTCATTTGAACCCCCCAGCCTCTCTTGGGGGGGTCTTGTGCAGGGGCGTGGGGGAGGGCGGCTGCCCCACAGCTCCCTCCAGCAGCGCGTGCCCCACAGGTGGGTTGGGGGCCACTGGGGTCTCCCTGTTGTCTGGCTTCCCCCCTTGAGTGCTGGGGCAGCGGGGGCTGCAGCAGGAGAGGCCAGGGCCGTGCAGGGCGGGTGCCCCGTGCCCCTCCATGGGACTGGGAGCCCCGGCACACCCCACACCCCGCGGGGAGCCGGGAGCAGTGGGGCCAGGAGCGGGGCACCACGCCGGGGCTGGGGGGGCACCGGCGACTTTTGTACATTTGAATGTCTGACCCTTTTTTTGAGCGTACGTTGAATGCAGCGTTCGGTCGCAGAGACCGGGGTTTTTGTATTTAATAAAAGTTTCAAAAGTTTGCAGGGTTTGTGGAGTTGGAGAGGTGAGGTTGGGGGGGGTTCACCGTGAGATGGGGCAGTTTCAGCATCCAGTGGGATGGGGGGGGGGGGGGACGGACAGCCCTGCCAGCCACCTCCAGCTGGGAGCGGAGCCCCTCCTGCCTGCCCTCTGAGCCCCCCCAGCTGGGGGCCAGCACTGGGTGGCTCCTGCCCCACAAGGTGCCCAGCCCCAGCTAGGGTGAGGTGCCCAGGGCTGCCCTTACAGTGCTGTGGGACACTTGCTGCCCTTCCTCCCCTTGGGGACAATGCTCTCCCCGAGCAGGGACAAGTCCCTGTGCCCTCATCCTTCGCCATAGCTCCAGATGGATTTGTAGGTATGAACAAGGGAGTGTTCCCCAGCGCCCAGCCTGCTCAGTTCCCTGCTCAGTGCCAGGGTTGGGCATCCAAGTGGGAAAGGGCTGCACCCATGGGACATGGTCTCCCACTCTCCAACACCCCTCTCCCCCATCTCCAGGTCCCCAAAGAAGGGCACAACGGGACACGACCTCAGGAATATAAATTTCATTAAAACCTAGGATATTTTAGAACTCTACACCGGGAGATACACTGGCACAGGCAGTGCTGCCCAGGGACGCGCGCGTTATTGCTAACAATTAGAGGTGAAGAGTAGCGGCGTGACACGTGGGGCAGGGCACGGGCACCATGCGGGAACCTGTGCCCCTCGCCGCGGCACGGCGGGGGGCTCGGGACGGGGGAGCTGGAACATCCTGCCGGGGCTCAGCGCCCACCGCCCGCCGCCGCCGTGCCAAGCCATGCCATGTCCCTGTGCCAACCTTGGGGCTGCGGCACGGGGAGCACAGGGCACTGGCTGGGAGGAGAGCAGCGGGATGGGAATCCCACCCCATCCACCCCCGAATCAAGAGCTCCAGCCTTTTGGCTGGAGCTGGAAGACAGATTTAAGACTGCCCGGCCTTGCCAGTGCATCCTGCTCCTCTAATACTGGTTGGGGACCAGAGTGTCCCCAGATGGCTCGGAGCGAGTGGGCTGGCGCAGCCCTCTGTGTCTCCGCTGGTACCTTTCACTAGTAGCAGCTGGGGGTGCTGGTCCATCCTGCTCCCCCTTAGCACCATGGGAGGCCCCCCCTGCCCGTGCCGGGGCTGCCGGGGAGAGCTGGACCCCCCCCAGCCCTGCTCCATCACCCCTCGGCCAGGCTTAAGTGCTCCCCAGCCTCCTGCCCCGCTGCAGGGCAGGCAGCAGCGCCGGGCTGTGTCCGCGCCGCTGATGGCTGTGCCCAGTTTTCCAGGCAGTGCCTGGCCACCCACAGCCCCTCACTGGGGCCGCAGGGTGCTGCAGGGTGAGGGGGGGGTTACAGTGCTGCATGGAGGAGGGGGGAAGCCATACCAGCTCTCCGCCTGCACAGCCCTGGGGTACCGTGCATATGTGCGTGCCCACGTGTGCCGCGTGCGTGCCCGTACCGTGTCTGCGAGGGACACGCACGCACACGTGTGCTCTAAGTGCTTGTGTCTTGTGCTGTGAGATCCTGCTGCCCGTGCAGGCAGTGTGCTTGTCCCCATCTCCCTGTGCTGGCCCAGCGCCTGGCACCATCCCTGGGCACAGCCACCCCTGGGACCCTCTAGGCTCGGAGCCACAGTGGGTGCCCACCCAGGCCGGGGGGTGGGGGGAGGTGTCCCTACAGTGCCAACTTCCGCCATGACAGCCCTGTGCACAAAGAGCTTGGGGTGACCGCAGGCAGTCCCTGCGAGCCCCAGCCCTGGTCCTACACCATCCCCATGGGTCGGCCAGGAGGTTGCCCATGGCGGGGCACAGTGNGGGGGGGGGGGGGGGGGGGGGCCGGGAGCCAGCGGGCATCCTGCTCCCCTCCCCCGTCTTGTGCATCCCCCCCCTGGGGCAGGGCCCCTGCAAAGTGCCTCTGGCTCCCGGCCCTCCCAGGGCTGTGCCCCCTCCTCTCTTGTCCCAGCGTCGCGCACAAAGGTTACCGTAAACACGAGGGTTAACGAACGCCACGGGGGGGGGTTCTCGGGGACAGGTGCTGAGAGCCCCCCGTGGTCCGGTGTGGCCTGGAGCCAGGCTCCGCCAGCGGAAGGTGCGAAAGTGTCACCGCGCGGGAGGGGTTAGAGGGGGTGCGGGGACAGCGAGGGGGGTCACAGTCTGGAGTCCTGGCTGTGGGCTGAGCCGTTGCTGCCCTGCACGGGAGAGGCAGCCGCCGCCTCGCTCCGGTCCTTCTCCGGCTGCAGGGGCTGCACCTCCAGGTGGGACTCGGTGGAGGGGCTGAACGCCGGGGCGTAGCGCCCGCTGCGGTGCTCTGCCAGCGCCGGGCCCCAGTCCTTGCTTGCCTTGGTAGCGTTTTTCAAGCGCTGGAGAGGGAGAGGATGAGGACAGGGTCAGCACCCACCATGCTCCCCTGCCCCAGCCTCCTCCACCATGCCAGTGGCTCCCAGGGGTGCCTGGAGATGGGATGCCCCGTGGATGCTGCCAGCACACAGCCGCTGCGGGGTGCTGACAGCTCCAGCGGGGTGAGGGACAGCCTTGCAGGCAGCCCCAGGTGGCACTGGACAAGGGGGTCTAGCCCCTGACCACCCACCTCCAGCAGCGTGTCCCCCTCAGAGCGGCACACTTTGTAGATGGCGTAGATGGGGATGCAGATGACGGAGGAGAGCGCCATGAGGAAGCCGATGCTGATGGCCCAGGTGGGGTAGACGTAGTCGTTGTAGGAGATGGGCCGGTACTGGATCACTGTGAAGACCAGGATGAACTGGGGAGGGACAAGCAGGATCAGCCAGTGGAGAGCAGCCAGCCTGCTCTGCAACCCCCCAACCGTCCCACTCTGCCCCATCCCTGCTGCCTGGCACCCCCTCCCCAAGGGTGGGCAAGTGGGAGGCCCAGGTGGGCTCCCAGCCCCCTCCTCCTCTATGGCCCCGTGCCCCTTGGTCACGATGCTCACAAAGATGATGGCGGGTGAGATGAAGCGCCAGCAGATCTGGAAGAAGAGCGGGGGTGGGAAGCCCAACATCATCTCAATGTCCTTGAAGTAGTTGCGGTGCCCTGTGGAGACAAGTGGCCGTTAGCCCCGGGAACAGCTGGGCTGGGGTCCTGGTGGGACCCCGAGCCTGCTCCCACCCCAGCTCCAGCTCCTCCAGTGGTGGGACCCACCAGGCTCCTCAGGTCACGGCTGCCCTGATTGGCCAAAGGCCTTGCACTCCTCAGCCAGTTAGCACACAGCAAAAAGCTGATTGGCCAGAAGTTAGCACACCCCCTTCACCACGGGTTGGCTGGAGCAGCCCTGCCAGCTGATTGGCTGTAGGTGATTGCACCTACCGTAGATGTACATGATGGCCACGCACATGATGCAGGAGATGACGACCAGGGAGAAGCTGGCAGCATAGTTGTCCATTAGCAGGAGCCAGTAGATGCCCGCCTGTGAGAGGGACCCGTTAGCATGGCTGCCCCAGCGGTACCGCCGCCGTCAGCAGGGCACCGGCACAGCCGCACTGCCAGTGCTGGCATGGCAACACACAGCCTGGATACCACCACCGTGGTCGGCATGGCAACACCCGATGCCATTGCCAGTGTTACCATGGTGATGCTTAGTCTGGATACCATCGCCAGTGTTGGCATGGCAACACCAGGCCCTGAGTGTCACCACCACCACCCAGGTGGTCACAGTAACCATGTGGACATGGCTGAATCAGCACGGCAAGGTTACCATGGCAGCGGCACCCGCCACCACAGTCCCGTGGTTACCTACCTGTGTGGTGAGCGGGACGCCCAGCAGAAAGCCCACCACAGCCACCCCTAGTGTCACAAAGGTCTTCCTGCGAATGATCCACTCATTGCCCACCTCGTCCACAATGGCCGTGACCAGAGTCTCCAGCAGGCAGAACTGTCCATGGGGTGAAGAGGGCAGCACGTCAGCTCAGACCACCACCGTGTCCCCACCATGCCACCCTGCCACTACAACCCAACCTGCTGGCCCCACCACACTGCCCCACCATGACCTACCTGTGTGCCCAGCCCCAGGAGGATGAGCATGAAGAAGAAGAGTATGGACCAGAGGGGCGAGATGGGAAGCAGGGTGAGGGCCTCAGGGTAGGCGACAAAGGCCAGGCCAGGGCCGTGGTCCGCGACCTTGGAGATGTCCACGCCCAAGTGGTTGGCCATGAAGCCCAGGATGGAGAAGATAACGAAGCCAGCGTAGACACTGGTGGCGCAGTTGGTGATGCTGATGATGATGCTGTCCCTGCGGGGAGAGTTGTCAGGGTTGGTGGTGGGGCTGAAGGACAGCGGTGGGGCTGGGGGTCTGCGGCCAAGCACTCACCGGTAGCAGTTGTTGTGGAACTTGTTGTAGGAGGCCATGGTGATGAGCCCGCCCCAGGCACAGCCCAGCGAGTAGAAGATCTGCGAGGCCGCATCACCCCACACCTGCAGCGGTGAGGTAGTCAGTGCTGTGTCCCTCAGCACCACTTGCCCCCCAGCCACCTGCCACCCCTTGTCCCCGCTCACCTTGGCGTTGAGGATCTTGTCCCACTGAGGCGTCAGGTAGTACATGATGCCAGTGAGGGCCCCCTCCAGCGTGATGCCACGCACGAAGAGGATGGTGAGCACCACGTAGGGGAAGGTGGCCGTGAAGTACACCACCTGCGGGGCGGCATCTCAGTGGCGTGGGGCTGGGGACAGGGGGTGAGGCCACAGGCAAAGGGTGTGGCCTGGGACAGGGGGTGTGGTTATGGACTGGGGGAGGGGCTATAGACCAGGGGAGGGGTTACAGTCCAGAGTGTGGAGCACTGGACCAGGAGGAGGGGCTACAGTCAGGGAAGGCGGGGCCATGGCCACATGGGAGGGGCTGTGCCCAGAAGGGGTGTGGCCAGGCTACAAAGGGGCGTGGCCTTTCCCAGAGTGGGAGGAGCCTGTAGAGAGTTGGGACCACTCCTAGAAGGGGCGGGGCTTTGCCCAGAAGGGGTGGGGCCACACCCACCATGGGAGGGGTATTCCAATAGGGGAGGGACTATACCCAGAAGGGGCATGGCCATCTCCAGAGGGGGCGTGTCCAGGCCCAGGGGGCGGGGCCCGGGGGGGAACACATGGGTACCTTCCCCGAGGACTTGACGCCCTTGATGAGGCAGAGGAAGACGACGACCCAGGAGACGCCGAGGCAGCCCAGGAGGGGCAGCCGCACCTCGCCCAGGTTCCCGATGTCGTCTGACAGGTCCAGCACGTACCTCCTGCGTGGGGGGCAGTCGGCGTCAGCTGGGTCCCGACACCACCACCACCACCACCACCTCCCCTGTCCCCATCCCCGGTACCTCCAGTACTCCTCGCTGGGGCTGGTGCGCTTCTGGGTGGCGTTGAGGAGGTGGGTGAGGTTGAGGGCAGCGCGGCTGGAGACGTTCCCGTCCAGCACCCCCGCGCAGTCGGGCGTGTTCCAGGGGTTGCTGCAGTACGTCCAGGGCAGCACACGCGTCATGGACACAAAGAAGTAGTAGAAGGCAATACAGATCACCACGTTGTAGTAGATCCCGATGTATGTGGACACCACCATCATCCCGTAGCCCACGCCTGGGAACAGCACCGGGGAGGGGTGAGCGGCATGGTGCGGCACAGCGCGGGCACGGCGCAGCACAGTGCAGGGAGAGCGGGCGGCACGTGGGGCTGCCGGCAGCCTTGCAGCCATGCTGCGGCTTGGGGCTTGGCTGTGGCACTGGGGTGGGGAGCACCACATGGCTCAGCCCACCACCTTCCATGGGATTTTCTACCTCCCAGCAACTCCAGTGTTACTGGAAGTCCCCTGGTACATGTGGCAATGCACAGGGGGTGCATGGCCTGCAAGGGTGCAGGCAAACCCTTGGGGTCTGCAGCCCTGGAGAACCCCTGGGTGGGGGGTCTCTCCTTACAGGGTCATGGTGACTTTAGGGCTGCAGCTACCTGGTGGCAGGCGACAGAGGCCACACAAGCACGGGGACATGCACCCAGGCTGAGCATGCTACAGTGCAGAGCACACAGGAGCGTGTGCACAGGCTGCCCGCACTCAGACGTGACATGTGGGCGCATCACCCAGTAGGCAGCTTGTAGGCATGTGCCAGGGGAGCCAGCAGCGTGGGAGCACACTGGTGTGCCAGGAGGAGCTCCTGGAGCAGGGTCCAACCACGGCAGGGCAAGCTCTGAGCACAGCCAGCACCCCTGTGCGTGGGGACAGCACCCACCGACCATGGGGGGAGAGGAGTGTGCCCACAGCCAGAGGGGCCACAGGCACCCGCAGCATGTTCAGGGGACCTGAGTGGCCTCTGCAAAGGTGACGTGCAGGGGACACATGTGGCGTGTGCAGGGATGTGTGTGTAATGCCTGCAGCGGATGCCAGTGCAGGGCTGCGGTGTGCACAGGGGATGCGTTGTGTGTGCAGGGATGTGTGTAATGTGGGCAGCGGATGTCGGGCGGGCTGTACGTGCAGGGCAGTGCAGCCCGGGGTGGGTGTGCACACAGGGGACCCCTGCAACGCGGGCAGTGGCGCGTGTGCAAGGCATGCGTGTGCAAGGCATGCAGGGCTATGCGAGCCGCAGGCGCCTGCGCAGGGCTGTGGGGACACACAGGGTGTGCAGGGGACACTGTGCCGGCGGGTGCCCCGTTGCCAGTGTGTGCCGGTGGGGACGGGCAGCCCCTTACCTTTGAACATGGGGCTGACCCTCCAGACGCCGAGGCAGCCCTGGCTGGCGAACTGCCCAAAGGAGAGCTCCATGAAGAAGAGGGGGATGCCACAAAACACCAGCATGATGAAGTAGGGGAACATGAAGGCACCTGGTGGGCAGGAACCAGAAGGTGAGAGTGGGCAGTGACCCCGGGGACAGCACTGCCCCCCATGCCCTACACCTGGGGCCAGCAAGCACCGCATGGGGCCAGGCGCCCGCCCCCACCCCTGCCCTGGGGCACCCAGCTCCCCAGCCCCCCTGGCACCCACCTCCCCCATTGCGGTAGCAGAGGTACGGGAAGCGCCAGACGTTGCCCAGCCCCACGGCGTAGCCCACGCTGGTCAGCACGAACTCGATCTGGTTGCCCCAGTTGCCACGCTTGACGCTCTTGTCCTGCTTGCCCCGCTCCCCAGGCACGGCGCCGTTCTGCGGAGAGATGCCGCGGGGCGCATCAACCGGGGACCCCCCCGCCAGCCCCATCGGAGGGGCGATGGCCACCGAGTGGGGCCGGGTGGTCCCTGGCATCCTGCCCCATCCCTCCCCCATGCCAGCCACCACCCCCCCCTCGCCACGCACAGGCAGTGCCAAGGAGGGGGGAGGGCAGCGGTGGCGGCCCCCCCGATGAATAGCTCTGCCCGGAGCCCGACTGCAGCGAAGGAAGAGCCTGCAACTCATACAAAGCAGGTCCGGGCGCCTGAGCACAAAGGGGCCTCTGTTCCCGTAACACCCCCCCTCCCCTTCCCGCGCCCAGTAAGACAGAGGCCCTGCTGGGTGGCCACTGCCCGTGGCTGGGGGAGAATGGTGGGACCCCCGGGGTGAAGCAAGGCCCCCCTCAATGGGGAGTGGGGTGCAGTGACTACAGCAGGTGGGGGGCAAGGTCCTCCCCCCAGGAAATGCACCGTGCTGCAGCCGGGGTCCTGCCACCGGCTCAGTGCCCAGCGAGGGCACAGTGCTTGGGGCAGCACAGGGAGGGTCCCGTGCAGGTGGGTCCCCTGGGGACAGCCTCAGCCCCCAGCCGTCCCTCACTGCAGGGGACCTGGGGAGGGCTGGATCGGGGCAAGAAAGGGCGCATTGTACAGGCTGCCGCACAATGTGAGCTCACACCGGGGACAACAACAACAGGGACAGGCGCCCGTCACCCCCGACGGCGATGGCACCCATCAATCACCCCGTGGCTCCGTCCCAGCACGGCCCCAGCCTCGCGCTAATATCCTGCCCAGATGCTGCCGTGCTCCAGCAGGTTGGGCTGAGGGCAGATGGCATTTTGGGGTGCTGTGGGTGGCCTGAGCCCTCCCATCCCCACTCGAGGCCAGGTGATGGGTGCAGGGGATGAGGGTGCTGGTCAGTGCATGGTCCCACAGCACCCATGACCCTACAGGAGCAGTATGGGGTGCTGGGAGCCCTAGCAGGACGCCGGAGCTCTGTGGTGCCAGTCTCCCCACCACGGACACCCCCATGCCCATGCCCGCTCACGCTACTCCCCCTGTTACACTCCACCCCCCCACCCCCACCCCATGTGCCCCCCGTGATGGCTGACGCCGGCAGCAAGCGGGCCACAAATGGGAGCCGTCGCTTCGGATCTGCTCACGCCGGCGGGGCGCAGGCAGCAGGCGCGGTGCACCTAACCGTATCATTCGATTAGGGCCGGCACAGCCGGGACGTGATGCCCGGTGACTCCGGCACCGCGCTGCCAAACAAAGCCATCTGCTGCGAGCGGGGCCCGCACGCGCCGGGGGACGCGGGGGGGCTGGCAGGGCGCAGGGCTGGGGGGAGAGGGGTGATTGGGGGGGATCAGCGGGCACTTTGGGCTAGGCTACAGGGGCGATATGCCAGCCATGCCACCAGGGTGCCCGTGCCAGACCCCATGGGCAAAGGCTCCATCAGAAATGAGCTCACAGCAGCCCCGGGTGCTTGGGGACCCCCCCGAGGGAGATTGCTATTGTGGGGTGCTGAGCAGGACCAGGTCTGAGGGGTCCCCGGGGTGGGGGGGGGATGGACACTGGCACTGTCCCCACGCTGGGGCATGCTGCCCGCTGGAGCAGGCTGATCCGATCGGAAAGCCTCCGATTAAGCTGCTCGCACTAACGAGGCTCCTAATGAGCAGCACGGCCTGCAGGGGGGGGGCAGCACTCCAGCCTCCCTGGCAAAGGGTCTGGAGGGGGTGGGGGTGACACTGCATGGCCCCGGCTCAGCCTGGAGCCTCAGTGCCCAAAGGGGACCTCATCCCTGTCCCAAAGCCAGAGGGTCACCCCTCTGCTCAGGTGACCCCAGCATGGCTTCAGTCCCATGCCCAATGGGGCACCCCAGCTTTGAGCTGCCTGGCACCAGTGCGATAAGAGTGCGAGGCCTCTGCTCCCCCCCACCTCTTTCCTGCAGTGTGGGGCTTCAGTGCACTTGTCCCCAATAAGGGGGCAGCCACACGTGTGCCCATGCGTGCACAAACACACACGCGTGCACACATGCTTGCGTGCTCACCCCTCAGCTTGCTCCACCCCCCCCATCCCCAAATCTGGGAAGGTCACCCCGTCCTTTACACTCATTAACCTCCTTCCCAACCCCACACGGTAAAAAGGAGGGCAGGGGGATGGACACCCAGGCATCCAGGAAGGTGAGACACCCCCCCATCACTGCTGTGGGCTGGGACAGAGCTGGGCTGCGGAGGGGGAGATGACCCCCAGCAAGGATGCAGCCTCTATATGGTGGAGTCCTGCTCTCACATCCCAAATTTTCCATGCATGTGCTCCCACATAGCTCTAAAAGATGCCTGCCTTGGGTGAAAACATCATGGGGGGAGGAAATATACCCCAGGCACCCTGAACATCCCCAGGGATGTTCAGGGTGCCCGGGGCATCCTTCTCCCCCTTCCCCAGGGATGTTCAGGGTGCCCGGGGCATCCTTCCTCCCCCTTCCCCAGGGACCACCCCCCCACATGGCCAAAGCATCCCCAGCCCAGTGGAGCGGGCATCATCCATCACGCCGCCTGGCACCAGAGCCTTTCTCATGCTAAGCAGCATCGCCTTGCACAATGACAGCTTGGCTGGGGTGCCCGGATGCCCCCCACTTCCCGAAGGGGCCCTGATTTATGGCTGGGAAGCTCGTGGCAGTGGCGGGGGCAATGCTGGGAGGGGATGTCCCCATGGGAGGCATCTCCAGCATGGTCTCCCTCAGTCCCTGCCCCCCACCCCCCAACTGCCGCCCCCTGGGGGTATTTCAGCCCAGCAGAAGTGCCCCATGGGGCATCAGCTTTATCTAAGGGGGACCCCGAACTCCTGCGCTGGCCCTAGGCTGTTCCTGCAATGCCAATACAGGGTACCAATCAGCCTCTGATGTCATCAGCCTGATGTCATTGCTCTTCACCATGGCAATGGTGATGCAGTCACGGCTGGGCAAGGTGGGGGCCAATGGAAGGTATAAACAGACGCTAATGACATTGCCAAATTAGCCATTCTTCCAGGGCAGGGAAGCAGGGCGCAGGATGCCTGGAGCAGGGGAACCCTTGCCTGGGGTGGGGGTTCCTGGGGATAGAGGGATGGAGTGACTTGGAGAGGGGTCCCTACAGATGGGATGACTGGGAGAGGGGTGTCCTGGGTGCCCCTACTGGCTGTCCGTGGATCCTGCTGCAGTGGGCTGGGTGCCCCTATAATCAGCCCCTGCACTCCTTGTCCCCGGCACACACAGTAATGAACCCACAAGTGGGTGCACCAGAGGCTGAAGTGCCCTTCCAGCCTGCCCATCCCAGTTCTGCCAGCCCCACCAGCACATCCCAGCCATCCCTCTCCTCTCTCTGTAGTGCCCAGTCCCACGCTTATCCCTGCCCTGATACGACAGAGGCATGGCATGGGGGCACAGGCAAGGGGGCACTCCCAGGGCCAGGGTGATGCATCGCTGAGGGGGATGTCCAAATCGCAGGACCTTCCCCCTGGAAAGTGCTAGACAGCTGTGACCATCCCCCCGAGCCGGGGAGGCTGCCTAACCCCACTGATAGCCCTGAGCACGCTCTGCTAGCCACCTGCAGCAGCACCAGCCCAGCCTGGGGGTGCCATGAGGGACCAGAGCAAGCTTTGACGTTGCTCGCTGATGCCCATGAAATGTCAGGAGGAGAAGGGGAAGGATCTTCACTGGACTCTTCTCCTGCAGCACTGAGTAAGGCAAAGGAGTGCTGTGCACCCCCTCTTGCAATCACTAGGTTCCAGAGTTAACGAATACACACACAATTGCCAGGCAATCTCTTCTCACTGCCAACACAGCTGAGGCCGTGGAGGTGCCTGGTGCAGAGCTGTGCCCTCCCTCCCCCATGGCACCCCATCTCCCTGTCTGTGGGGCTTGGAGGTGCCTCCCCAGCGTCCCACAACGCAGAGCTGCAGCTGCGCCTCAGTCCTGCAGAGCCATTGCCCCAGAGCTGGCACAAAGGGGCTGGGAGAAGCATGGCAGTTGGGGGACGGTGCTGGCAGGCTACCATTCAACCCGGCCTCCCACTCTGCCCCCCAAATCCTGCTCTTGCCTCTCCACTGACCTGCTGAGGGGGTCTGGGGGGGCCCAGCTGCCCGCGGCTGCCATCCAGGGGGCCAGGCTGGCCGGCTCGGCGAGTCCCCAGCTTCATTGGCACCTCGAGCTCCAGCGCAGCAGCCACCCTCCCGCTCCCCCCCGCCCGCTGCCTCCGGCACTTGGCACCGCTCCCCGCTCGCCTCCCAGCCAGGCTCGGCCCCTCGCTGCCCGCCCCACCATGACACCGGTGCCCCACCACGCCACCAGCCCCAGCACCATCCCTGTGTGCCCCACACCACGGGGAACGCCCCGTGCCTCAGTTTCCCCGCCACGAGCCATGCCCCCACGAGTCAGGCATCCCCCCCCATAGCTGGCGCAGGCAGGGCAGGCTTCACAGCGGGCTGAGCCCCGTCCTGCTTAATGAGGCCTCATTAGCGGGGTCCAGCTGCTCACAGCCCCGCACGCTCCGGTGGGCACCGCTGCCCTCCCCGCAGGCACCGCTGCCTCGCTGGCTGTGGTGGGGACCTGTNCCGTCACCCACGCAGCCACCCAGCCCTACATGGCCGACCCCAACCCCTGGGACTAGAGGGCTGCAGGGACCAGGCATGGCCCCACTGGGGGACGGGGGCACAGGGACAAGCCTGCCTGCTGGCACATCCCCAGCCTGGTGCCACACTACTTCACTCTGACGTCATACCGCTGGCGACATCATGGGGTCTCCATGACAACCCTCGCAAGGTCACTGCCCCGCGGGAGACCATCTGGCTAGCAGGAGGGCTGCGCCGTGACCCTCCTGCCGCCTGGGCACCCCGCAACCACCCCGCTCACCCCCTTGCCAGTGTGGGGTGGCACCCTGGTGGGGTGCTGTGTCCCACAGGAGGGCGAGTGTGGGGTGCCCCCCAGCCAGGCTCAGGGTGCCCCAGCTGCTCCCGGCCCTGCGCCCCGGCTGGGGAGCGTGGCCAAGGCGCCAGCGAGGCGTGATGGTGCGCTGAGGGCGGGGGGACGGGCCGGCGCTTTCGGGCAACCATCTGGGGTCTGGGCAGCGGCAGCCAGGGGCGCGCACGTGAACAGCACACGTGTGCAGGGCGGGCGCGTGGCCCCCTGCACGCTGGCACCCGGTGCCTATCCCTGTCCCTTCCTGCACCAGCCACCCGGTAGCTTGGGACATGCCATGGGATGGCAGCACCCAACGGTGCCCACCTGGGACATGTGCCAGCCCCAGTGACACCAGCCCAGTCCTGCCAGCTCACACCTCCAGCCCTGCCCCACATGCGGCCAGGCACCTCCCGTGCCCTGACATACCACAACATGCCTACATGAGCATCCCTCCATGCCCTGATTCAGCTGCACCACCTTGCACGGGCCACCTCTGTGCCACCACCAGACATCCTGCCCTGGGCACGCTGCCCCCCATGCTCCCCGCAACAGCTTGAGTGTGGCATGGTGGGACCCACTGCCCCACACCGGGGACACCGGGCCCTGCACCAGCCCATGGGACCACAGCACTGCACCCCTGGCAGCCGGGCCAGTGGGTAGAGGGGACTGACAGCCCCACAAGGATACGCTGCTGGAAACGTAGGGCCCACAGCTAGACCCTGACCTCCCCCGACACCCCGGTCCCCACTGCGGCTGGCTGTCAGTGCTGGGGGCCCACACCAGTGAGGCAAGGCGCTGGGCACATCGAGGATGGCTGTGGGTCTCCCAGACCCCGTTCTCCCAGCCCCTGTCACCCCATCCCCGAGCAGGGCTGCAGGGGCGATGCCCAGGGACCTGCCCCGGTGCCACCAGCCCCTAGCCGGGCGCTTCCCGACGGGGCTGCCTTTCTCCAGCCTCATTCTCCTGGGGCAGACACGATTCTCCAAGGGCGTTCAGGCAGAAAAATCCCCCGCCACCCCCCCTCCCCACCGTCACTGCCCCTTGGTATTCCGGGAAGGGCTCCTGCAGCCAAGAGCCACTTCCGCAGCTCCGCTGGCCCCCCTGCCCGCAGCCACTGGCCGGCGGCACTGCACCGTTGGGGGTGTCTGGGAGAGGCAGGGCCCTCCCCAGCCCTTAACCTCTAGCAGTGTGCTGGGAGCAGCACCCTGCTGTCCACATAGGGTGGGATGGGGTGATAGCAGGAGCCCACCTGAGCTGGGCACCCCACAGCCGAAGGCTGCCCAACCGTGCCAGCAAGGCGGCCCCGGGAGTCAGGAGCCGCTGGCACTGCTGGAGCCTGAACAAAGCATCCTGAGGAGGACAAAACAAAATGTCCTTAAATGCCGGGGAGGGAGAGGCTGTCAGACCCTCCCCGCTCCCCTGCGGCCCCAGGGGGACCCCTTTGCCTGGCCACACAGGGACCGATCCAGCCCCTGAAGCTGCCCTGCACCCCAGCGCTGCACTGGGCACCCTGCCGCCATGGCCTCTGCAGGGTTGGGAAAGGGTTGGGGGGGACGACTGCCCACCATCCTGCCTGCAATTTTGGGGTGAGCATGCAGAGCTTCCCAGGGGCACCCACAAAATGCAGAGGCTGTAAAAGCAGGACACGGCACCCTCATCACCCTGGGACCGACAGGAGGGCGCAGGCCCTAGCTCACATGTGGGGAAACTGAGGCATGGCTGCACATCGCCCAGCTGCTGCCTCCGTCACCCCTGTCCCTCCCCAGGCTGGACACAGCAGGCACCCCAAGCCCCAGTGCAAACCCGCCCGGTGCTGGGGCTGCACACACGTCCCCTCGGGCAGGGGCTGTGCCGTGGGACCCCAGCCAGGCTGGGAGCTGCGGCGGCTGGATCTGCACCTGCAGGCAGGGATGAGAGGACAGGCAGGGACAAGCGACTGGCAGTGCCCTGGAGGCGGGCCAAGGAGATTAGCTCCCTTCCCCAGTGACCCAGGCAGCTCAGCAGCCAGCACCTGTCCTGCCACAGCTCTTCCCGAGGCTCTTGCAGCTAGTGAAGCGCAGGGATGCTCTGGGAGAGGGGATGCTCTCACGGGGACCTGCCTTCCTCCCGCAGCCACGGCACCAGCACCCCCGTGCACAGGTGTCCTCAGCTCTGCAAACTGGGGAGTTCCGGGCAGAGGGCTGCGAGCCAGGGTGGCCGGCACAGTGCGTGCCAGACCCCATAGTTCGCCACTCGTCCCCAACCTCTCTGCACGCCCTGAGTGGGCTGGTCAGGTACTTCTGAGAAGCGAGTTAAAAATTGACCAGGAGCGGGTGGGCGCTCCCATGCCTGGCTCCCTGCCACAGGCGCTCAGCCCTCGCTGCAGTGCAATGGCAGCTGCCCCGGCCAGGGTAAGGATGCAGCGGCAGCAAGGAGCAACAGCAAGCGCCCCGCACGTACAGGAACACGTCCCTGTGACAGACCCCTGATCAAGTCCAGATACGTCCCCGTTCCCAGCCAAGGGCTTCTCCTGGAGAAACCGGTCTTCCCATCCCACCGGCTGCTCTGACCCCTCCATGCTGCCCACTGTGGGCAGGATGGGCGCTGGGGTCCCCGCTGCAGGCACAGCCAGCGGGGCCATGCTGGGACACGCTAACGGAGAAGCCGCATGCACACGAGCGCGCTGGAAGCACGCTGTTCCCCTGGCTCTCAGCTTCCCAGGGAAGTCCTGGCTCCAGGCCCTCTGGCTGGAGCATGCAGCTATTTCGGGAAGCCCCCCGGGAAGGGGAGGGCGCAGCAATCATGTCAGCCCCCGCATTCAGTTCCCATCCATCAGGAAAAAGGGAAGATCCAAGCCCACCCTGGGCTCACCTGCCCAGCACAGTGCAGCAGCTCGGCACGGGAACCCAAGCTCAGGGCTCCCAAACCGTTCGCTGCAAGGTTGGGCACAGCAGAGCCGCCACAAGCACGGGGCCGTCGCAGCCCTCCAAAGAGGACACGCGCCGGGCACGTCCAGCATCCACCCAGGGCACCAAAGCCATCCCCGGTGCAGGCGAGCGCAGGGCAGCGCGCAGCATCCTGCGACACACCGCTTGCGAGGACAGAGGGTCGGGCACTGCATCGGTGCCCAGAAAAACCCCGCTCTGCCCGTGCACCATCCTACCAGCCCAGTCCGGGAGAGCCTACCGGGTGGAAGCAGAGGGGAAGCAGCCCCACACCGTGCCCTCTGGGGGCACCCAGCATGGAGGGGTACCCGCACCCTTTGCTGAGAGCAGGCGGCGGAGCCGCCCGACCGGGGCTTTCCCGCCTTCGCCGCCCACCGGGAGAGCTGGGGCAGGCGATAAGGGCAGGCAGAGCCCCTCAGACAAGCGATAGCACCTCCAGGCATGGCGAGACACTGCACCCGGGGAGCCTCGCAGGCGATGTGCTCAGGACGAGCAGCGGTCGGCGTATGCCCCACTGGCATCATGCCGGGGGAGCAGCGGGGTGGCACAACCCCAGCCAGGGCTCCCGGGGGACATCAAACCTTACAGGAGCCCCGGTGTCCTGCTCCCTGTGCCGGGTGCTCCAGGTATCCGCAGCAGTGCCCACGCCAGCCCGCTCCCTGTGCCCCAGCACTTACCAGCAGCCCCTCGCTGCACTTATCGGCCATCCCTGGAGGCTGGAGCACGGTGCCGGCTGCCCGCCGCGGGGTTCCTCGGCTGCCCGCTCTCCGTCGCGCTGGCTGCGGCACCAGCACCGACACACTTCAATCTACCGTCAGAGCAAGCTGGGCAGAGGGGAGAGAGACACCAAGAGAGACGTGACTGGAGGGGTGGGCACCTCCCCGCCCCAAGCCTCCCCCTCCCTCCAGGAACTGGGGGGCTGTGCCAGGCAGGTCGCTCCCCCATACCTGCCCGCAAGAGGATATGGGAGTGGGGTTGGTGGGGGACGCTGGGCCCGGGGCCAAGTGGGCTGGCGGCAGGATCTCTTCCTGCTGGCTCCCACCCCCTCCGGTGTCTCCGAACCCCCTGGCACCCCACACGAGCGGCAGCTCCCAGGTGTTTCCCAAGAAGCAGTTAAAGATTTACCCGGTGTGGACAGACGACCTTGCGGGCAGCTGGCTACCGGCCTCCCGGTGGGTGGGCGTGGGGGGCTGCGGGCAGGAGCGGGGGCCCCCCCGAGCTCTCCCCCAGCGAGAGCAGGAGCCGAAGTGGCTGCGGCACACGGCAGCACCGGGACTGGGCGCTGAGCGGGGCCAGCTCAGGGCTCAGCTGCCGCGCAGGACACAGATGGGAAACGATTGCCTTCTGCCCCGGTGCATCGCGTGCACGTGCGGCGCAGGGGGGCCGAGCCACTGGGCTCTGCCAGGCGCCAGGTGCTGCTGGACAGGGCATGGGCACAGGCAGTTGCCTCCCCTGCCCTTACCCCTGCCCTGTCCTGGGGCTACTGGGGGCCCCAGGGGAGCACCGGGACCTGACCTCACCGAAAGAGGGACAGCCGCTCTTGCAAAACACCAGTTTGCTCGTCCGTGCAACAGCACCAGTGTTTGCAGATCCCACATCAGCGCTCAGTGCCCTTGCTGGCCGGGGAAGGACCCCTGCCCCCTGCCGAGGGTCCCCAACCACCACCACCAGCTGAGCACCCCAGGGCTTGTCCCCAGGCCACCATGGGTCTGGAGCGATCGGCAGAGGGGCATGAGGCCCTGAAGCCATGGGGAGGGAGCATGGGCGGTGGAGATAAAGGGCAGGAGGCCGGGGGATGCGGGGTGAGCCCCCAGCCTCGGCCACAGCCCCTCCAGCGCAGGCAGGCTGCTGCCAGCAGATACCGAGTCCCACCGCCAAACCCCTCCCCAGGAGCGGCTGCATTTCCAAGAGGAGCTGAGATGTCATCGCTGCCACAAGCCCGGCTCCTCGTGTGGCACAGGGACCTCTCAGAGGTGGGAGGCGAAGGGCTGGCGGCCGGACCTCCTCCCCACCGCACACCTATCGCCAGCCAGCCAAAAGCTGCCCGCCCTGCGGCCCTGAATTCAGACCCGGAGACTCATCCCCTGTTCTGGGAAGAGAGAGCGCCCAAGGGGACGGCCCGCCACTCCCCCCCGGGGTCTGCCAGGCACTGATAAGGTTTCGTGCCTGCGTAAATGCTGCTGGCTTCGGCTCCCAGCCTGGCAAGGAGGCAAGCGCCCAGCCAGGCTGGGAGGCAGCACAGGAGGGATGCAGGGATGCCCGAGGCTGCAGCATCCCCTGGGAGAGCCAAGGCAGGAATGGGATGCAATGCATTGGTGCTATTGGGCAGCTCCCCTGGGGCTGCAGGGTGCCGTGACAGCTCAGAGGGCAGGGGGGCAGCTTGTACCTCCAGATGGGATGGGTGGTACGGTGGGGGGCACCTGGGCACCCACGGGGCGTCCCGGCTGAGTTGTCACACCTCAGCCCACGGCACCCAGGGAAAGGCCAGGGATGCCCGGTCGCAGGATGGAGCGCCCCATCACCCGTCCTCCTCCCGCCTGGCGGGCGGCCCAGGGCACCGGTGCAACTACTGCCACCTGCGAGGCCATTTCCTCCGCCAGCATCCACCGGCCCCGCCGCAGCCGGGGCTCCCCGGTACCCACGGGAGGCGGGTAGCGGGCTGGCCTGCAGCCGCCCTGCCCCCCCCCCTCACCCATTC
>VUYV01000099.1:2607852-2649074 GCA_008711295.1 Anarhynchus alexandrinus | reverse complement strand
CGCCGCCGCCCGGTGCGGCACGGCGGCGGGGGGGCCCCGGTTACATCAGCCGCCACGTGGTGGCTGCTCCGCCGCGCCGCCCCGCCCCGGCACATGCCCGTGGAAAATTACCGCCAGCCCCCCCGCACCGCCACCGGGCCGGGCCGACCCGGTCCCCGCCGCCCCCCCCTCCCCGGTGCAGCGGCGAGCGGCCCCGCAGCAGCCGCTGCGCCCCCGCGCTCCCCCGGTACCGCGGCGCCGCGCCGGGAGAGCAACAGATGCGAGACCGCCCCGCATCTCGCTCCCGCCGCCGGCTTGGCGGGGGGCCGCTCCCGGTGCCGTTCCCGGTGTCTCTCCCTGTGCCGCTCCCGATGTCCCCGGCTCCGCCGCCCCGGAGCTCCTCGCCGCCCCGCTCCCTTGCCCTGTCCGGCATCTCCCCCCGACTCCCCGCCCCGGTGCTCCCGCGGCTGCCGGCCGGGCCGGGCACCCGGTGCCGGCGGNACCGCCCCGCCCGCCCCGCTGCCGGTGCCGGTACCGGTGCCGATGCCGTGCCAGGCCCGGAGCCGCCGCCGCCGGTGCTGCCGAGTTAATGAAAGTTTGGAGGTCGGTGGGGGCTGGCGCCGCCTCTCGCCCCCGGCGCCGCGCTCCGCCCTCCGCGCCGCCGCGCTCCCCAGCGCCCCGCTCCGGTACCCGCACCGGTACCGGGGGCGCGGGCACCGGCGGGCACTCGCGGGGGCGTGAGGACGCACAGGGCACACGTGGGCATGCGTGGTACACACGGTACACATGCACACACGTGGGCACGCAGGTACGCATGGCACCCACGGGCACATGCGGGCACACACGGGTACGCTGTACACACGGGCGTGCACGGGCACATGTGGGCACACATGGGCACGCATGGGCATACACAGGCACACTATGCACTTGGCACACTTGGGCTCACACATGGCATACTTGGCACACATGGGCATTCATGGACACACATGGGCACACAGACACACACAGGCACGCTCTACACACGGGCACATATGGGCGCACACAGGCACTCTGTACACATGGGTGTGCATGGGCACATGTGGGCACACATGGGCACACAGACACGCTCTACACATGGGCACATATGGGCGCACACGGGCACTCTGTACACATGGGCATGCATGGGCACATGTGGGCACACATGGGCACTCATGGACACACAGGGGTGCACTTGGCACACTTGGGCACACACATGGCATACTCGGCACGCATGGGCACTCGCAACCCACATGCAGTGTACGAGCACATGGACACAGGCAGGCTTGCACCGGCACACGGCCCACATGGACATATATGGGACATATGGTCACAGAGAGGCTCACACAGGGCACACACAAGGCACACGTGCATCCACATATACATGTTTTCATACCCACAAGCATACACAGAGGAACACCCTCACACAGACTCGCACCGCCAGGGCACAGCACCATGACGATCCCGGGCAGGGGGATGGCCACAGGCTCTGGCCAGGATGCATGTGGTTAGTGTGACCGTTGTGCATGTGTGCACATGTGTGTGTGTGCATGTATCTGCTGCATGTGTGTGGGTCCATGCGCACACACCTGTATGTACATGTGTGTGCATGCTGCAGCCAGTGTGATTGCTGGCACATGTACACACATGTATGCATGCAAATCTGTACACATATACCTATGCATTTATGTGTGCATGTAGCTGTGTATACACATGTATGTGTACAAGTCTGTATCTACATGTGTATGCAAACCTCCATGCCTGTGTATGTGTGCGTGTACACGTGTGTGGGTACATATGCACATGTGAACATGAGTGTACACCCATGTGGATGCGTGTACTGATATACACATACCCATAAATACACATGTGCATGTGTGCGTCCCCATACCCATGTGCATGTGTGCACATGCATGTGCAGCCGGTGCACGCCCCCGCAGCCCAGGCCAGATGTTTCCAGTAATGCATGACGGGTGTGCCGGGGGCCACCCCTTGCCTGGCCCCTTGCCTAGACCTCCCTTCCCTCCCCTCCCCTCCCCTCCCCATCCCGCTGGGCTTCCCACGTGCCGGGACGGGTGCCTGCACCCCGGCACCCTGCCCTACTCCCTGGATCCTTCCCAGCTCCCAGGGCGTGCTGCACACTGGAGCCTCGGTGTGGCTGTGGGGAGCATGGCAGGGGTGCAGCGGGGTCCTTGCACCCCACAGCCAGGCATCCCAAGTGCACCAACAGCACAGCCCTTCCCGCATCCCATTGGGTGCTCTCTGGTCCCTTCTGCCTCTGCAGCCCCCACCCCATCCCAGGGTTGACCCCCCGGTGCTCCAGCCAACTTGGGGAGCATCCCTCACCTGTCTCTCCACAGATCCCCGTTGTCCTTGTGGGTTACTGCCTGGTTAAGGAAATCCTCAGCCCGGGGTGGGGTGGAGGTGGGGGCAGCAATGGGGTGTCTGGCCAGCTACTGCAGGCTGCCCCACAGCCGCAGACTGTGCTGGGCTGCAGGACGGGAGACAGCACCAGTGCACTCATGCACTGACACTGCTTTCGCTTTTCAAGTGTGGTAAAGCCAGAGTCGAGGCACCCACAGCAGGAAGGGGAAGGCAGCAGCGAAACAGACGGGTCCTCTGGTCCTCCCACACCCTCCCAGCATCCGTGCACAGCTGCTCTGCACCAGCAGCCAGGTTGCTCGCCAGCACCCTCGCTCCTGGTTGCACGTGGCCTCGCACCCCACCCTGCAGCCCAAATCTGGCACCCAGCACTTGAATCCAGCATCCCACAACCTGGCATCCCTAATGCAGCATCCCACGCTCAGCATTCTGCGTCAGAGCAGGAACCTGGCTGCAACCCGCACCTCTGCCTCAGGGTCTGGGCTTTGGAGAGGAGCTGCCAGCTGCAGAGTTGCAGACTTGATCCTCAAGGGATGGATTTCTGTGGATGAAACTCACGCCTTCAACCCCCCTCCTCAGGGTGTCAGCCCCTTTCTGTGCACCTCCTCTGTGTGCTCTCCTATATCTTGACTTGGGGAAGCAGGAGGAGGTGGCCCACAGCCTTCGGCAGGTCAGCAAGGGGCTGCTCCTGCCCCTCTGCAGCCTAAGAGATCCTGCAGTGCCCTTGCAGCACCCTGCAGCTGGCTGTAAGCGCCTCCTCCCCAGGACCCCGGATGCTTTGTGCACCCGTGCCTTTGGCCATGGTTCTGCTGTGCTGGTCAGGACTTCCCTGGGGTCTCGTGGTGCCCAGAGTCGCAGCAGGGGCAGAGGCCAAACGTGGTCTGTGGGGTGGGAGGCCGCAGTGCCAGAGGGATGTGGGATGGGTTTGAGCCTCCAGGCTGTGCTTGTGCCCCCTTTGCTCATCTCTCCTCGCCAGGTAGCAATCATCCCCCCATTCCCCGCATTTAGGGCACCTGTCTGCCTCCTGCCTCACTACCCCTCCTCCAGGCTGACAAGTGTCACAGTGTCCCCTAAGTCCCCACAGGTGGGGGTGATGGCACAGCACCCTTTCCCCAGTACCATTCAAATCTGTGGGGTGGGTGGCTTCCCCCCCCTGCAGGCAGGTTCGGTGACCCCATGGCGGCTGTGGCATCTCCATGGGGAACATGGGTTGGCGTGCGGGAGGCGTAGACACCTCGGCAGCGTGGCCTCTCCTCTCCTTTCCCATCTCCATGGGTGCTGTTGCCCGGGAAACTGCGGGCAAATGCGGGCAGGGATCCAGAGGGGTGAAGGGTGGGGAGGAAATGCCAGCTCCCGGCACCTGAGAGAGGGCTGGGCCGGCCAAAATGCCAGCGATCTCCAGAGACTTCCCGTGCGCCAGGCCTGCGGCATGGGACCGTGGTGATTCTCGAGTGCTTGGAGCCCTGGCGTGGTCCAGAGCTTGTCCTTGAGTTTGGGGCTGCACCAAACGCAGTAGGATTTAACGCTGTACCCCTCTGTGTGCCCAGCATGGGGGTTGGCCGTGTATCTCCCTGGAGGGACCTCGGGGTTGTGTCCCAACCTGCTTCCCCAGTCCTGTAAGCCCCAGCACCGCCAGGTCTGGGTATGGCCCCGAGTTCTCCCCACGGTGGGATGCTTCTTGCAGAGTCGGGGGCTCCCTGTCCTCCCCACCCTGGATCTCACCCCCAGTGCTTGTGCGTGTCCCAGGGTGGGAGGCAGGGACAGGCCAAAGTTTGGATTTGGCATGATGGCATATCAACAAAATCAACAAGTTATCTTTTAAACAAGCTTCTTGGAAGTGAGTCCCAGCTCCTCAGGCTGCAGGCCGGCCCCGAAAGGGACCGAGCTGCCTGGGGAGCTGCAGAGACTGGGGGACCATGCGCCCTGGGGTGACCATTACCATGGTCCCCCAGCTTCCCACTTCAGCTCTGGAGCCCGGGGAGGGAGGGAGCTGGCAGGGGACACCCTCTGCCATCAGGATGGGGGGGATGAGGGTAGAAGTCCCCACATAAGCTGGATGTGCCCGCTGTGGGCATGGCACCACCGTCCCTGCATTATCAGGAAGGACACTGCAAGAGGGGCAGGGGAAGCTGCAGGGAAGAGCCAGCAGTTCCTGTTTTGCCCTTTCAGCTTTCCCATTTCTCTTGTCTCCCCAGCACGTCCTCCACATCCTGCCCAGCACACAGGGAGAGGAACTGGCCTATGACAGCATGTCATCTCCCGTTCCATGGCTCCCGTATTGGTATCAGAGCTCTTGGAAAGCCCCCCAAATTGTCCCTGATTTGCCAGCAATTTGAAGCCACCTTGTGAGAGCCGCCTTGCTCCCCAGCAAAGACCTGATGTGTTTGCAACGCCGTGTGGGCAGTGCCTGCTCTGGCACATCCCCCCCCCTGCATCCTGGGACCCCTGTCCCTGCTGTGCCAAGGGCTGCTCCTCACCCAGCTCTGGGCTCAGCTCAGCTCCCTCCCGGGCCCTGCCGTGCTCCTGCCCCGGGCTTCGCCAGCGGCTCACACCCCCTGAGGCTCCAGGCTTCGGCTGAGTGCCACAGCCTGGGCGAGTGCCAGGGCAGGCAAGCGGCGTCAGGGATGGGAGGAGATGCCGCCGCAGGCATCATTGCTCCCGGCCACAGGGAGCTGCGTCCCCAGCAGCCACAGCTCCTGGGGACTTTCCACTCTGATGCCAGGGAAAAGTTCCTCACAGAGGATCCAGCCAGCCTGGGGGAAGCCCTGGCTCGGATGGGCAGCAAGATGGGTGGGCAAACCTGCAGCGTCCTGGGGCCAGTGTCCATGGAGGATGAAGCTGGGCCCTTGCGCTGCCCCATGCTGCCCTCCCTGCAGCCCGCCTTGATGGCACACACAGTGCCCAGCTCGCAGCACAGGGCTTGTGTTTTCCACTGTGGACACACGTGGCTGGCGGGGACAGCCCTGGGCACAGACAAGGGCTCCATTGCTGAGAGCTCATATTTTGGCTGCAGGTCCCAAGGCTGTTGTTCCTCCCTCTGCCCTGGTTGCAGCTGGCTGGGAGGCACAGAGCTGTCTGGATGGGTTCAGCATCACCCATGTCAGATCCGCACTGGGCTGCCTCATCCCTGGGATGTGGCTCTCCTCTGGGTGTGGGGGGGCAGCAGGGTGCTGGGGATCTCATGGGAAGCGTGTGCACCTCCCCTAATGCTGCCCAGGACAGCATCCAGGTCCCTGCCCCAGCGCAGGCTCTGTGCTGCAGAGACCACGACAGCTGGGGTGCCTTGGGCTGCCCAAAATAGCTGTCCCCGCTCCCCCCTGCTGCCTGGCCGCTGGGAGCTATCCCATGACAGTGCCCCACAGACCTGGAGCAGCTGGAGGCGGCTGCCATCCTGCTGCAGTGCTCAGCCCACCACCCACGGGCCACTGGCTGCTGAGCACCCTTGGGCTGGGACAAGCGTCGCCCCAGGGACTATGTCCCCCGAGCACCGCCCTGCCCTGGTGCACCCATGGGTGCTCTGCCTGGGGAGGGTGTGCAGCTGCAACCCTGGGGCTCCGCAAACCCATCTTCACCCCCCCAGACCGGGATAGCTGGTGCCCGGAGGCTGAGCAGGGCTCGCAGAGCTGCTCCCAGCTCCTGTTGCAACTTGGCGACCAGCCACATGCCGCAGGGTGCCCCACCCTGTCCCCTTCCCTGTCCCCTCCACGCCACGAGCCAGCCACACACAGGGACAGGGCTCGTGTCTCTCTGCCACCGGGTCCCTCATCCCGGCGCAGCCAGACGGCTCTTGGGCCCTGGCAAAAGGGGGTGGTGTTGCTGCCCTGCCCGGGTCGGTGCTGCGTCCCCGGGGAGCTGTGGACAGGCAGGCGGCCGGGCGTAAATCACGCTTGGCTGCCTGGGCTGGGCTGGGCAGTGTCACTGGGGTGCGGAGTTGTGGCACTCCCATAGAGAGTGCAGCGGGGTGAGGGACAGGGGACAATGGCTGCACCACCAGCCTGGCAAAGCAGCGGCCAGCACTTGCCCATGTTTGCCAATGCAGGTCCCTGGGGATAGCCCCCAAGGCCATCTCCTCTGCATCCTGGAGCGCAGGGAGGAGGACGAGGTGCTGCCTGCCCAGCTCACCCCGCAATGGTCCATCCTGCGTGACACAGGGGTTTCGGTTCCCCTTGGGACATGCATGGTGTAACCATCCACGAAGAAGTGTCCCCCCACCCATCCTCCGCCACGTCATGCCTCTGACCCTTGCTGAAAGTTCATGTGGGGAATTCAGCCAAGCTTCCCCGGGGCTGGAGCGTGAGGGGCACACACAGTGACAGCGTGGGGCTGGGAGGCCTCGGAAATATTACGGCCCCCTGCAGCTCTGACACCCTACTCCAGCCAGGGTGCTGCTGTGGTCCTGGCCAGGAGACCACGGTACACCGAGGAGTTAGTGACCCACATAAGAGCAAGCCTGAGCAGGCCCAGACCTGCGCTGTGGGCATCCCTTGGCTGCGGGGTAAGCTCAGCCGGGTTAGAAGCCAGGCTGGAACAGAGGGGTCCGCAGGGAGCTCATACCTGGTACCTGCCACGTGCGTAGCTGTGTCTTTACCTAAAACACCAGCAGGAAGTTCTCATGTGAGCATTTTTTTTCTTTTTTGGCAGTAGAAATAATGAATAGAGCTCTTTGCTTCTAAAAAAATCTGTAATAGCTCAAATGACTAAACTGGGGTAACCCTTTCCACCACTGGGGTGTGCACGGCATATGGTGCGTGGATTGGAGGGTCTGTTCGATGCTGCACAGCTCAGGGTTCCTGCATCTGAAGGGATCTCAGACTAGCTGTAGTAGTATTTCTGTAGTGTCAGCTCTATTAAATAGCATTTTAAATGGCCCTTAAAGAGCCCGAGTGCCTTTCTCACTGGGATCGCGACAAACCAGCAGCTCCTGGTGCAAAACAAACACTGGCTGTGTTTGGAGTGGGGTTGCCAGAGTGGGAGAGGGCAGCTGGGGGGCTCTGTGGTTGAAGCCCACAGACCCCAGGACGGGTAAAATCCATAGTGCTGGAAGAGATGAGCGGGTGCTATGGCTGCTGCCTGCAGGGACGGCCAGACGTGGGTGATGGGGACCCCCTAAGCGGCTTGGAGGGGGGGTGGGGGGTGTCTCCCAGCACAGGTCCGGAGGGATGGAGGCAGGGGCACCGCAGGGAGAGGTGCCCGGGGGGGGTGGCTGGGGTGCCACCCCTCTGCCGGCCTGACCCGCAGGTCCCCCCCTCTGCGGAGGGGACCCCGGGGGACCTGGCGGCTGCTGAGAATCCATCCACGGGCAGAGGGGCCGGGGCCCGGCGGGGAGCTGCCGGTCTGAGCGGGGCTGAGGAGGAGGAAGAGGAGAAGGAGGAGGAGGAGGAGGAGGAAGAGGGCCGGGTGCCAGGCTGTCCCCCCCGCCGCCGGGAGGGCTGGGAAGGGGTCGGGCTCCCTCTGCGGACAGCTGCCCCTCACTGCAGCCGCCGGCGAAGCCGCCGGGGCCGCATCCTGCCCGGATCCTGCGGCACCGGCAGGGATGCTGTCCCCCGCGGGCAGTGGGGACAGCCCGGCGGGGGTCCCCTGCGCCCCCGCTGCTGGCAAGGACAGGGTCTGTCTCCTCCTGGGGTGTCTCCTCCTGGGGTGCCCCACACTTCGTGTGCGCCGGTGCTCCCCTACAGCCCGACACCAATCGTCCCCAGCACGGCTGGCGTGTCCCTGGGGAGAGCTTGCAGGAGCTCCACATGTAAAGCTAGGGGGTGGCTCCCTTCGGGGCCGTTCACAGCGGATAACATCCAAATATCCCTGCCCTGTGCTGCTGAGTGTCCCTGAGCCTGAAAACAAGCAGCGGAGTGCCCAGGGACAGGGACAGGCAGCCTCCGGGCACTGCCAGGCTGTCAGGCAGAGCTGTTTGTCCCCAGGACAGGCACCCTGGTCAGCCCTGCTGTTGAGGGGTATTAGTTGTTTAGAGTAAGTAAGTATGTTTTAATTAGAATAAATTGCCTAGGATTATAATATGGCGTGATTTGTGCTGTTTGCTTAGCTTTACTTAGCATGAGCAGCTAGATTTGCTGAAGCCTGTAGGCCACCACAAAGTTATTTTTCTCAGTAATTTTCCTAGCAGCTGGTACAGTGCTGTGTATAGTCCTTCCGTATGGGAAGATGTTGATATCACGCTGATGTTCCGGTAGTGTTTTTCCCAAGTGTGGGACTCTTCAGTTCTCCATGCTCTGCCAGCGAGTGCGGGTGCACGAGGAGCATGGAGCAGAAGATAAGGAGGCTCCAACCCTGGGCTGANATCTTGAAACTATGAATCAACAAGAGAAGAGCCTGCCTGCCTGGGCACAGAAAAAGCATCCAATATGATGTTAGAAGACCCCAGACCAAAAATCACCGTTGGACTAAAAGGCGCGTGGACAGCATGTGAAAGCTGTGTGAGGGGTGGGTGTAGGGATCACAAGGGTGTAATTGCCCAGGGATTTCTTTGTGTGGGGTCCCTGTCTTTGGAGGCACCCAGCTCGGGCTGTCCTTGCTGCTGGAACTTTCAATTAAATTAATTATTTTGTGAAATCTGACACGTGAGACTCTGCGGTGGGAAACCTATGGTGGAGCCTGAAGAAGGTGGAAGCGTGCCCAAGAGTAAGTGTGTGTGTGTGTGTGTGTGTGCAACCCCATGAATGGTGTGTGAATGCTTGGGCAGCAGTGGCTTCTTTAACAGTTTGGCACTCCAGACCTTCGCATCCTCTCTCCTCCAAACTTCCAACTGCTGGCAACGGGTGAGTTCACCTGGGACCTTTGGAGTGGGAGGCGCCGAAAGGTGAGCGTTAAAATTCCCAGAGCAGACTTTAGGGAGATAGAGAAAAAAGGTTTATTTTTTGCTGCAGCCTTTGAGAGTGCGTGGGCTGACCAGCGTAAATCACACAAAGGCACAGAGATAGAGGAAGTGATGGGAAACTTACCCGGTCAGAGAAGAGGATGCTCTTGGCTGAGGTCATACAAAATTGGAATAGGATTCCTGGTACAGCATCTCTATCAAAAAGGCACGCTGATGTTTTATGTCAAGAAGACTGGCCAGTTATAACTAGAGATGGAAACCTGACAGAACGGTAGCCACTGCAAGGGACCTTTGACCAGCACAAACTTACCTTTCTGCGGCATCGCGTAGAGGATAGGTTCCTGGGACAAACAGATTACTGGTATGTTTGGGATGATTGGGTGCAGGAGAGGGAACGCCAGAGTCAGAGGAGCGGGATGAAAGATGCATCGCCGCAGGTAAGGTTTGCAGTAGTGGAGGCTACTGACCCGAATGAAGCCTCAGCTAATGCTCCAATTGCTTCCGCTCCACTTTATGTGCCTAATGCTCCTTCTCCGTTTTCTCATTCTGCTACACTGGCCACCGGACTCTGTCCTCTGATTTCTAATGTCTTACCTAATCCTGCTGCTATGCAACTGGGAGGTGATGGGGCTCCCCTCGTGCTGCACATATTTACTAATCAGCCTCAGAATTCCGGTGATTTAGCTACGTGGGGGAGTAACATGCTGAGACTGAGAGAGGATGCTTAGAAATGTGCTCAGCTGTTTTCTAATATATGCACTGTGTATAACCCAAATTGGGAAGATACTCAAATACTTTTAAGAGTTGTTTCAGCCAGATGAATGTGAAAAGATAATTAGTAAAGATGCAGAATTAGCACAACAGGCTGGAGGATGTAGAAAGCCCTGGCTAGCAAATAATCCAAATTGGGATTATAATAAAGCAGGGGACAGAGCCACCTGCCAAACTGCACTCTGAAATTTAGTAGAAGCAATCAGGGCATGCAAAGAAACGGGGGTAAATTGGGGTAAAGTACTGGAGTGCGGACAAAGTCTAGATGAACACCCTTGTGATTTTTTTGATGTGACTCTGACAAGCCTTGTTGAAATAAGGGGGAATGACCACACAAAATTTTAATTAAATGCTCGCAATTAGCATCTTTGTGGATCAGGCAGCCCCCAATATACAGAAATACTTTAAAGAACGTATGCCTGGGCGGCTTGGAGAAAATTTGCAAAAGATTTTGAGTGTTGCTGTGTTTGTATGTGATGGACTCGAGGAAAGGCAAAAAGTTGAGCAGATTACAGAGAAGAAAAAAAAACCGGAAGTACGGGAGGCAAATTTACTGGCTGCGGCTTTAGCAAGGAATTTGCAAATGAGAGGTCAGGGCTGGAGGGGGGGAAGATCGGATTCATGGTCTGAACTAAGACCGGGAAGAAGGGAAAGAGAAACGGGAAGGAATGCTGGAAGGGAGTGCTATTATTGTGGGAATTTAGGACATTTACGGTGGGAATACCCATACCAGCAGCAGGACAGGACACCAGGAAGAGATTATCACTGGAGGAAACTGCCCCGGGAAGTCTTGCAATTGCAATGATAGAGGAACGGGACCCTGTGGATTGGGGACAGGGGGGGTGCTAAAAAAAAAATAGAAATTTTCAGTATATGGGTAACCCAATTGGACCAGCAGGGATATATTATAGGTAAAAAATCAATTCTTGGTAAACACAGGAGCCACATTATCCCTTTTGAATTTTACCCCAAGATGATCTAGGACCACAGACAAAATTTTAATACACGGAGTCACACGACAGAAAGAGCAGAATTTAAGTAAACCCCTATTAGTAACTATAGGTAACAAGAGTATACAGGGGTGGTTTGTATTAGCGGAGGACTCCCCAGCGTGCCTCTCAGGGAGAGATCTTTTGCAGGTTCTGGATGTAGAATTACACTTGTCACCTGAAGGAACAGATTTAATAATCCTGGGAGTGGCTGTGGTCACTGAGAGCCCAAATAATGAGCTAAAAAACCAGGAAATATTGAAGTCCATACCAACTAAGCTGTGGTGTAAAACTATCACGAATGTAGGATTGCTAGTTTCGGCTCAACCTGTAAACATAAAAACAAAGGGAAGAAGCCCTCCTCCAGCTGTGAAACAGTATCCTATTCCCCAAGAGGCTGAAAAAAACGTTCAAAAGCAAATAGACCAGTATTTAGCCTAAGGAATTTTAAAAGTATGTGTGTCACCATATAATACTCCTAGACTTCCTGCTAAAAACTATCGATTGGATGAGGATGGGGACCCGGAATAAAGCTTTGTACAAGATCTGCAGGTAGTTAATCAGCACATAGTGGCTCCTCATCCAGCGGTGCCCGATCCCTCTTCTATACTCTTACAAATACCACATTGGGCAAAATATTTTACTGTGATTGACTTAACCACCGCCATCTTTAGTATTCCTTTAGATGAAGACAGACAGCTTTTATTTGCCTTTACGTGGAATGGACAACAATTAACCTGGACAGGTCTCCGGCAAGGGTTTGCAGGATCTCCTACATTTTTTTCTCGAATACCGAGAAATTATTTGAAAGATGTAGAACCACCAGGTGAATCAGCTCTTGTACAATATGTAGATGATTTGCTAATAACAAGTAAAGACAAAGACGCTTGTATAAAAGATACTATACATCTACGTATTGTCGTGGCAGAGAAAGGTCATCATGCATCTCCATCCAAACTTCAGCTGTGTAAGAAGGGAGTCAAATATTTAGGGTTCATCCTAAGGGAAGGGCAGCGAGTAATAGATCCAGAAAGAATCGAGGCAATAGTAAAGCTTCCGTGTCCGATCATTAAGAAACAATTGTGAGAGTTCCTTGGAGCTGTGGGATTCTGTCAGCCATGGATTCATGGATTAGGGGAATTAACAAAACCTCTGACAGAAGCAACAAGAAACGAGGAGGTAGAGCCTATCGTGTGGGGTCTGGAAAGAGAGCAAGCTTTTAAAGCGATAAAAGGAGCTTTGGCATCAGCTCCTGCTCTTGGGCTCCCGGATTATGCAAAGCCCTTCAATTCATATTGCATGAAAGAAAAGGAATAGCCAGTGGAGTGATAACACAGAAATTAGGACCCCACCAGAGACCAGTTGCATACTGCTCTGTGCAACTAGATCCAGTTGCAGCAGGAGCACCAGCCTGCATTAAAGCAGTGGCAGCAGCAGCCGCAATATTAGAAAGAAGTTACCCCCTCATACTGGGACACGCTGTAACAGTTCACATCCCACATGAAGTGGAAATACTGCTGAAACAGTATGCAACCCAAGCCCTGTCACCACAACGGGAACGCAGATATGAATTGATCCTTCTGATGGCAGATAATGTAATTTTGAAAAGATGTAATACTTTGAATCTAGCAATCCTAATACCCTTGCCTGATGATGGAGAAGAACATCACCAGTGTCAGCAGGTGATGAATGTTTCAAGTACACCGCGAGCAGATTTAACTGATTTAACATTAGATTAACATTAGATTAACAGATTTAACGCCTTTGCAGAATCCAGACCTAACTCTGTTGTTAGATGGCTCGTCTTACCACCTGCATGGATGATGTCGGACTGGATATGCTGTGGTCAACCAAGGGCAGGTAATAGAAGCTGAACCTCTCCCAGCAGCGATGAGTGCACGGTGGCTTTAATGCACGTGGCACAACTGGGAAAAGGTAAATAAATTAATATTTATACAGCTTCTCGGTATGCCTTCGGGGTATGTCATGCAACTGGGATGTGATGGAAAGAACGAGGATTTAACACATCATTGGGAAAAAGGTATCTAATGGAGAAGAAATATATGACTTGTTGGAATCAATCCAGCTATCTACAGAAATCGCTGTCATACGCTGCCCAGCCCGTATTCCAACAGTACCAGGAGCAGCGAAATATTCCACTTCATTCTTTGTTGATTTTTGGGAAGCTGTTGTCTGTCGGCTGGTTTGGCTATCCACCACTCGCTTGACGTGAGAATGGTGTATCCGATTTTCTTTCCCTAAAACTTTAACAGCAAAATAAGAACACAATAAAACAGTGTATGGTCCTTCCCATTTGGGTTCCAATTTTGATTTTCTGGAAAACACTTTAATTAAGACCTCATTTCCCGGCTGTATCTGTCATGTACCTGTATTTCAGGTAGTGTGGGCTGGCACCAGTGGGCATATTTTATTTTATCTTTAAATACTTTTTCATATATAAAATGTACTGGGCCAACTATTCATCTCCATCCTATAGGCTGGTCTTAGCTGGAATGTAAGTCCCTGGTGTAGCTTCGTGCCTCCAAAACCAATCTCTGCTGGTATTATCCCTATGGCCCAGCTAAGAAGCAAAGTTACTGAACAAAAATGATCCTGTTTTACCTCAAACCAGGACAGCTGGTTAGCATGGTTGCATGAACAAACCTTTATCATTTTGAGAGATGCAACTGGTATCATAGGGACAGGATTGGGAGTCTTAAATAGCATAAATGTTGAAGTGCTTGTAAACAAACTGAGTGCAACCGCAAATGACTTAAGCAAATTAAAACACCCATTGCGCTCCTGTCTATTAGCATTAGGGACTAACCAACGACTTGTGTCTGATATACTACCTCAATGGGAAGAAATTAGTGAAAAAGTTCACCATTTAATTGTAGAAGCTCTTAGAACAGTCCAGAGCAATGTTTCACTAGCCCTTAGTTGTATCCAAGCTCTCCTGTAGGTGCAATCTACAATAGCAGCGATTATAGGGGCAGGTGAAGAAGGCATTTTACCTGCAGAGATTCAAAAAGCAATTTGGGACAATGCAACCAAATTCAAAAGAGAATTCCAAACCTGGTGGTATTTAATCAATTTTACTTATGACCCCTTCAACAATAGGGCCACTGCTTTTGTCTTAACAGTACACAATGCTTCGGTGGACACCATACACATAATCATTGCATTGGGGTTAAATCCGTTCTCTATCCATTAGGACATAGAGTATGGGCCCAACAAATTGGGAATAAGTGGCAAACTGTTGATATAGGTGCATGTGTTGCACGAGACCAACAAGGATTTGTCTGTGAAAGTAACACCATCAAAACCCAAGAGGTTTGTCTTGACACTGAACAAAACCTCTGCCATTTTGAGATAAGTCCTGATGAAAACCCCAAAACTGTGCTTGCATATACTGGTAAAGGCTGTATCTGTATGAGAACACTTTGTGGCACTATATTTGTAGATAACTTCATAGTAAATGTAAGCAATCACTTAAATATTTGTATTTGTAACTTCACCAAAATTATGGGGTGTGACTTTAATTATTCAGCTCCTATCATGTCCCACCAATTGCTCCAGTCTGCCTATACGTTATACCAAAATTGGTTGCCCACTCCTATAGGAATGAATTTGACACTAGTACAGAAACTACTACAGCACAATGAATTATGAGTGTTAAAACGTGTGAGATGATGGATGAAGGGTTCTAGTTACTGTACACCACGATGCAGAAGAAAGTCACTGTGCTCTTGAAAGGGGAAAAAGGGATGGAGAGCATCGATGGTGGAAAAACCTTTTTGGATGGTCACCCACGGTGACAGAAATTCACAACCGTGTGCTACATCCTGTAGTGATCTTACTAATTCTGGTTGTGTTGTACTTGTAGCTGATAATCATATGTAAAATTGGGGAGAATGATTGGGCAACTTGAAAGGATTCACGAACTTTATTTAGCATATTAGCAGGGATGTTTAATAAAAACAAAGGGAGGAGCTGTTGAGGGATATTAGTTGTTTAGAGTAAATAAGTATGTTTTAATTAGAATAAATTGCCTAGGATTATAATATGGTGTGATTTGTGCTGTTTGCTTAGCTTTACTTAGCATGAGTAGCTAGATTTGCTGAAGCCTGTAGGCCACCACAAAGTTATTTTTCTCAGTAATTTTCCTAGCAGCTGGTACAGTGCTGTGTATAGTCCTTCCGTATGGGAAGATGTTGATATCACGCTGATGTTCCGGTAGTGTTTTTCCCAAGTGTGGGACTCTTCGGTTCTCCATGCTCTGCCAGCGAGTGCGGGTGCACGAGGAGCGTGGAGCAGAAGATAAGGAGGCTCCAACCCTGGGCTGAAACTATGAATCAACAAGAGAAGAGCCTGCCTGCCTGGGCACAGAAAAAGCATCCAATATGATGTTAGAAGACCCCAGACCAAAAATCACCGTTGGACTAAAAGACGTGNATGAGATGAGGGGTGGGTGTAGGGATCACAAGGGTGTAGTTGCCCAGGGATTTCTTTGTGTGGGGTCCCTGTCTTTGGAGGCACCCAGCTCGGGCTGTCCTTGCTGCTGGAACTTTCAATTAAATTAATTATTTTATGAAATCTGACACCTGGGACTCTGCGGCGGGAAACCTATGATGGAGCCCGAAGAAGGAGGAAGTGCGCCCAAGAGTAAGTGTGTGTGTGTGTGTGTGCGCGCGTGACCCCATGAATGGTGTGTGAATGCTTGGGCAGTGGCTTCTCCTTTAACGTCACTGTGTGGCTTTGAAGCCCTTAATGTGACTCGGCAGCAGTAAGGGAAGCAGGGGACAGAGGGGACAGATGCAAAAAGCTGGGGGGGATGGCCCAGGCCGGGGGACCTCCAAGGTGCATGGTCTCCACCGGGTGGGGTGAGATGCTGGGGTGATGGGCATGCAGAACCTGCTCAAGTTGACCAGCCCTGAGTTTCTGCTGCTCAGAGATAGCATCATTTAGGACTTTTTTTTGGTCCAGGACGCAGGGAATTTAGGACAAGCTGGAGGTGAAAGTCTCAGTCTCAGAGTGGGATGAGGTGCAGCACACTTATGGGAGGACATGGGGCCATCTTAGCTGTCAAGGGTAGCCACAGGCTGATGGGCTTCACATCTGTCCTGGAGAAACAGGGGAAACTGAGATGGGATCTAATTAATAAAGTCCGAATGGGTAGGGATCCTAACGCACATTGCCTTTGCCTTGTGAAAACTTGGCCTCACCTGTCCAAACCTATTGGGTCCCTCTCCGCAACAAGGAATTCACTTTGATAAAGACACTGGGCAGGCTGGCAAGCAGTCTGGTAAGATGGGCACGGTGGTACGTCCACACAGCACAGGGCTGCAAGTGCTGAGGGATGCTCAGGTGAGCGCCCGCGGCACCTCGCAGAGGGTCCACATGGGACGTGGGGCAGCCAGGCCCGTGGGTGCCTGGAAGCTGCTCTGCACTTCACTGCGGGGCAGGGGCGATGCCAAACCACTGCTGTTTAAGCCCTGCAGACGGTGCCGTAGCGACGAGGACAGAGCGACACATCGAGCAGCCAGAACCTGCGTGGGAACAAAATGCCGCGTTTCACGCGAAGCTGGGCGGAGGGGACGAAGGGGGGCAGCGGGCCTGGCTGGCAGGGGACAGCAGGAGTGCTGCCCTCGGGCTGAGGGCATCCCGGAGCTCGAAGAACCGGGCAGCGATAGCGGGGAGCGGCGGGTGCCCCGCTGCCGGCAGAGGGAGGCAGACACCGCGGCGGTGGGGCGGGGGATGCTCCGGCACAGCCCCGCCGGACCGGGACCAGCGGCTGGAGGGGACAAGGGGACAGGGGGACTTGAGGACATGGGGACAGGGGCAGCGTGCCCCACGGCCCCGGGGCTGCCCCAAGCCTAGCCGTGACTGAGTTCTGAGCCGTCATTTTGGGACGTAGCCCAGAGGTTGTTTCTGACCCCGCAACCAGCCCAGCACGGCACTGAGCACTGGTGCGGGAAGGTGCTGACTTGGCCCAGCGTGCTTGGAGGTCGGGGAGATGTGGACCTGCATGGGCATGGAACCTATGCCATCATCCTCGGGAGCCCTGTCCCTCTGGGGTGCCGGCCTCATACTGCCCCCCATGAGAAACACCGCTGTCCTCACAGCCGTGCTTTGGTGCGTCACACCCCACGGTGGTTGTTGGTCCTGGGGGTGCTGCCCCTGAAGCACATCTGGTGCCGCTGGGGCACCCATCACCCGTGCCGACGCAAGCTGTGCCGGGAGCTTCCCCGCGGCCGTCAGCGCTGGATGGTGCCTGGGTGTGTCCCCAGCTAAATTTAAAGGACTTTGCGGTATAAATATCCTCGCTCATAAATAAACAGAGAGGCTAGATGTTTATCGGGCCTTCCTGGCAGCCTCACTCCAGCATGCCGGGCACCCCGCACAGTCCCTGTGGTTCTCCCCCGGCTGTCCCCTCTGCCAGCAGCACAACCAGGTCTTGTGCTGCCAAACGGGGATGGGGGATGGGGTCCTGCCCCATGCCGTGGCCCTGCCTCAATCCCACCAGGTCCTCAGGGGAAAAGGTCCAGCAGCCACTGTTGCCCCTCTGGAGATGTTGACTCTGACTGCTCGTGGAAGCGGGAATAGCCCCAGGCCCTGTGCTGTCCCTGCCACCAGCCCTGTTTGCCTGGTGCCCTGGGAACAGGTTTGTGTGGGGACAGGGGGCAGTGGGACTGGCACCCTGGCACCTGCTGTGGCTGGTGTGGGGCACCACCTGGCTGGCCTTGGGGACCACCCTGTGGACCTGTGCCACCACTGCTGTGGCCCTGGGGACACTAAGGAACTGCTGGCCCAGCCCCAGAGCTGGTACATGGGGAGTTCCCAGACTGCACTGGCACTGCCCCTTGGGGACAGGCCACCATACGACCATGGGGCAGGGCCAGAGCCACAAAGAGGGTCAGGGCCAAGACCACAATAGAGGGAGGAGCCAGACTACAATGTAGGGTGGACCTGGAGGTGCTTGAGGGGGGGAGCCAGGGCCACCTGAACAGGAGGTGAGAACCAGACAGAGGGGCAGGAGCAGCCCCACGATGCTGGCAGGAGGCTCCCATGGGCTCAGTGCCCACGGGCTGCCCCAGCCTTGCCCCTGCCTGCCAACCATGAGTGTGCCAGCACTGCTGCTGTGGAGTCACTCCATGCTGGCACCAGCCTGTGCACACCTGGGTGCATTCACCCCCTCCCAGCCCTGCCGGCGGGGAGCTCTAGGGCTCTGTGGGTGCCCCCTGGGAATGAGGGCTTTCTACGGGATGTGCAGCCTCTCTGCAGCCCGTGGGATGGCAGCAAGGCCAGAGCAGCAGCTCTGTGCTCCCACCTGCCCCTACCTCTGTACTCTGGGCCAGGCTTTTGGCCACTTCCTCCCAATCCTTACTGGACTGCCCATTTTCAGCCTGTGTCCCACATCCTGTGCCTCACAGGGTCTCCCACTGCTCACTTCCACCCAGTCCTAACCAACCTGCCTGAGTTGCCCTCCACCACATGGCTCCCAGCATGGGACCTCTCCAACCATCCTGCCGCACGCTGGGGCTTGAGCATCCCTCTGTGAGAGTCAGCAGCTCCTCTGCGACCCATAGCTGTCCCGGGAGCATGGGCTGAGCTGGGGGGCATGTTCTGATGGAGATGCTGCCTTGAGCAAAGCCCCACTGAGCTGTGCCATGCCATGCTGTGGGGTGGCCGTGGGGCTGCAGGTATGCCAGGAAGACAGCAGGTTTGCCACACCTTGCAGAGGTGTGAGGGAAAACCTCTGGCACGTTGGCACCTGGTAAAAGGTCACCAGAATTTGCCTGGAGCCAGTCCCCAGCACTGGCAAACTGTTCCTGGCTGGCTCGGATCCGTCCTCTTCACCATCTGCAGCCTGGGGTTAATGAGTAGCTCCAGGGTACACAACTGGAGGGTCATTAAGCAGCAGTCGAACAAGACGGGGCTGCCAGCAGCACTCGAACAAAGGGGGCTGATTCACTGTTTGCCCTGCAACAATATTTACTGTGGCCGGGAGTGAGGGAATGTTTGTGCGGGGCAGGACGGCGGGGCGACACAGGGACTGCCAGCGGAGGGCGGCCGCACTGGGGAGAGGACTGTGCACACCGCCGCAGTCCTGCCTGCTGCAGACAGGCTGCCTGGCACAGCCACATGTGCCCTTGGCTCGGTGGGGTGTCCCCGTGCCCCCTAGTGTGGCCATCCACCCTGGGCAGCTGAGGTCACCAAGTTGCGTGGGGTCGGGCTCAGCATCAACCTCCCCCAGGCTGGCAGCCTGCTCCAGCATCCTTGATGGTCCATTGTCCTCAGGAACTCAGTCTGTTCCCAAGGGAGGCAGGGAGCCGGGGATGGGGGGGACGGGGATGGGGGTACTTGGCTGAAGATGGGGAAAGCCCCCCTGCTCTCCCCAGCAGAGATCTATCCCCAGTCCTGGTGTGAGGCTGCTTGTGGCTCAGGGGTACCTGGGAGGGATGCTGAGGGTGGCCTGTGTCCCCACTGATCCTCGCATGTCTCCTTTGCTGTCCCCAGAAAGCCAATGGGGGAAGGTTGCTTGCTGATTAGCTTCACTACCTAATCAGCCCTGACTGAAGATGTGTCACGTGCACAGTTGATATGCTCACGCTTATACATACATGTGTCTGCACACACTCAGCAGCCTCAGGGCCGGGACACCCGCAGGGGAGCACATTGCATCCCCTGGGAGACGCTAAGACAAGAGAGGCGTTCAGCAAAGGCTCTTCTTCATGCCAGGGCCTGCCACGCAGCCAGCTTCCCTAACGCAGCAGTGATGGGCTGGGGCATGCAGGCTGTACCATCCCCACGAGCCCTCAAGCCGCTCCGGCTCTCAGCCCTCTCAGCGCTGCCTGGCACAGCCTTTTCCCACAGCTGCGCATGTACCGCACCTCACCGGGGCACCTCTCCACACCCTGCCCATATCACCCTCCCACCGGTATGCAGGGATGGGAGCTGTTGGGGATCACCCGACACATGCCCCTGGCATAGGGACCATGCTGGCTGTGGCAGGTGTGCGTGGGTGGTGCAGGGTGGGAGAGCAGCTGTCACTGACCCCGGCTTCCTCCCCAGCATCCCACTGGTCCGTTGGGACTCGAGTCCATGTGGCAGAGGGGTCCCGGTCAGGTACAGCGGCACCGCGAGTGCTCTGCCCCAGCAAGGGGGACTGCCCACCCTGCCTGCGCAGGCTCACGGCGCAGCAGCCCACCTGCACACCCCTCCCTGCCCCTCCGGGCCCTGCAGCATCCTGGGCTGAGGGCGGAGGGGGGCAGATTCCTTTCCAGGTGGAGGATTCCTCTCCTGCGGAGCAGTGAATTATCCCCAGCCCATCGCATGCGATCTCTCTGCCTCTCCAACCACCTGCTTGCCAGGCTGCAGGCACGGTGCCCATCCGGTGTCCTGGGCGCACCGGGGTCCTGCTGCAGGGTCCTGCCTGTGCACACCCTGTGTCCAGCCTGGGCTCCCCATGTCCTTGCAGCCTCACAGGGTGCAGGACCCCGGCAGGGCTGAAGCGTGTCCGAATGCTGCCTGTGTGAGCATGGCTAAAGCAGGGACCTGCACCTCCACCCCCAAAGGCCTGTGAGCACCCTCAGTGCCCACAGCAGGGTGGGAGCCGGTCCTGCTTGTCTCCCTGCTCTGCCTGGCTGCTCCCAGGTACAGCATCCAGCTCAGCCCATGCAGAGCCAGACCCTGCACCTGGGTCCCAGCAGCCATGGGCTTGAATATGTGTCCCCAGCAGTGCCAGCTGATGTATGCACCTGTGCTGGCCCCTGCGTGGGTGAGAAGCGTGGGGGGCAACTGGCCCCATTCATCTTTGCACCCTGTGCTGCTCTGGCCTGGGGCTGATGCAGGCTGGAGCCCACTGTCCAGGCATCCATCCCATGCTGGGTACATCCCGACCACCACAAACATGGCGTCCCACGACAGTACGTGATGGCTGGATGGGTTTCCCATCCGGGACCAGGATCCCCAGGCCTAGGGGTGACAGTGCTGGGGATGTCTCCCCAGCCAACACAATGGGGCTGGGCAGTCGAGCTGGAGCCAGGACTCCTGAATCCCCCGCCAGACTCCTGCACCTGAGGCATCCCCTTAGCACAGCACTGCGGGGGGGTGGGAACGGCCAGGACTTGCTGAGTTCAGCCCTTTGGTACCCACTCTTTGCCCGGGGCATCCTCATCCACCTGCCTCTGTTAGGAGCAGGAGCAGAGGGGACAAAAGCCTGTCATTACCCAGCCCAGGGAAGCCTCCCTGTGCCCAGAGCCAGCCCCCTGCCCCGCTAATCACACTCCCCTCTTTAGCCAGCCCCTCATTCAGCCCTGATGAAGGGGAACAGCAGGGGATCCAATTAGAGCCGAAATGACAGGCTGGGGCAGGGATCCTGCTCTACCTGTCCTGGCCCCGGGCGAGCATTGCTCAGGGGGTGAGGGCCCCGGTGGGCCAACGTGAGGGACAACAGGGACAACATGGGCTTGTTGGGGTGCCCGTGTCCAGCACCCTTGCCTGGGACACCACTGCAATCCACTGGCACTGGAGCCAGGGTAGGGGCCGCAGATGTGACCCAGATGCTGCTGCAGGGAATCAGCCCACACACACTCTGCACATCCCTGTGGGTGCCAGGCATGTACAGCACCATGCACACGCGTGTGCAGGTGTGCCAGGCTCTGCCACCCTCTTGCACC
Source organism: Anarhynchus alexandrinus (assembly GCA_008711295.1). Classification (NCBI taxonomy): domain Eukaryota; kingdom Metazoa; phylum Chordata; class Aves; order Charadriiformes; family Charadriidae; genus Anarhynchus; species Anarhynchus alexandrinus. The sequence continues at coordinate 2,627,427 of VUYV01000099.1, read as the reverse complement.
CAGGAGTAGGTGCCTCCAGCAGTGCAAATCGCTGCTGTCCCATCCGGGGCAATGCGCTTGCTGCTTCACACCACAGCAGGTCCTGGCCCTGCCATGCAATCGCCACTGGCTGCACTGGGCAGAGCTGCTGCCCAAATACCCGCTCTGGGGTGCAGCCTGGCCCCTGCCATGGCCCTATCCCTGCATCGCTGCCCCCTGCCCCTGCACCCCCACCCTGCTGCCCTGCGGGGACCATGGTGACTCTTGGGTCCTCCCCAACACGGCTGCCCCAACTCCCCCACTCCCTGGAACACTCATGACAGTGGATGGGACCGTGTGAGCTGGGCACATCCTGGCTCCACCGGGGCATCCGGACTCATCAGTGGCCCCAAAATCTGGGTTGCTATGGCTGGTGTATCCTCACCCTCGGGGTGTTGGCAAGAAGAGGGTGCAGGGCATTCTGCGGGAGCCTGGGTGGCAAAGGGTTACAGCCACATCAGGACTGGTTCCCAGCACCTTCCCAGCAGGAGCTATGAGGCTCATTAACCAGATGGCTATGGCAGGGATGGGAGGGAAGTCATTAGGGATGGAGAGCGGAGCTCAAGGGCCCAGCCTCCGGGCACCACAGGGCTCTATCCCTCCTCCGCCAGCCAGGATCTGGCCTTGCGTGCTCAGGGAGGAGATCCCGACTCAGCGGTGGGGCTCAGCTCCACTCCTTCATCCCATGGGCTGCCCCAGCGGTTCCCCCGTCACTTACCTCCTGCCCTCACACCCAGCACCGGAAAGGCTGAAGATGGAGGGAGTCCTTCTTTCCCTCTGGTGGGGATGCAGCCCCTGGGTCTGGCGAGGGTACCAGGGGGGACTTCTAGTCCAGGGGTCCCTTGTGTCCCTGCCAGTGGATTGCCCCACTGGGACCCTGACTGCCCTGCGCTTCCCTGGCAGCCCCTGCTCCAGGGAGAACTGCAGTTAATTACAGACCCCGGCAGCAATGCTAATCAGCGGTTGTGGGAACAAACGGAGCAGGTCGGGGTGCCTGGGGGCCTGCAGCTCCTCTGCCCTGGCCAAGAGCCTGCGTCCTGCCTGGCATGGCCAGGAGGAGGGCATGGAGGCACAGCCTAGCATGGCCTGGGGAAGGATGTCCCCAGGACAGTCCCCTGGCCGCTGGTGACTCTGAAATGGGTCTGGCTTCACCACGGTACCTAAGCCCCACACTCCAGCTCTCCCTGAAGGATGCTCTAGGACTGTGTGGGGCTGGGCAGGGCAGCTGGCTTGGTGCCCATGGCTTCTCTAGGGCTTGTCTCTTCTGCCATGCTCTCTGCCTCAGTTTCCCCATGTGTAGAAGGAGGGGTGGGCGAGAGGGCGCACGAGCTGTCCTGCTGCTGGGGCAGGAGTTGTGGCACAGCCTGAGTTGCCCTGGGCAGGCTGCAGGGACAGCGAGGCATGGCAGGGCTCGGCACGGCGAGCGGCTCCCATGTGCCCACCTGCAGTCATGGCTGCCCCCTCTGCTCAAAACCGTGTCCTCACCCCCGGTGTGGAGCTGCAGGTGGCTCTGGGCAGGGAAGGGGTTTTCCACGGGCATTTTGAGTTTGGCCAAAGGTTTGGCCTCCTACCAGGGCTGAGCATCCCCGTGTGGCCAGTACCGTCCTGCGCAGCAGGAAGGAGAGCCCGGATCACGGGAGCCATCCCAGCCTGGCTCTGCCTGCCCAGCTCCCAGCCCCAGGCAACCCCTGCCCGGCCCCAGTGGGTGCCTCTCCCTGGGCTCTGGCACCAAGAGATGCCTGTCCCCACTAGTACCGATCCTCCCGGCACGTCCTCCAGTTGCGGTGGCAAACGAACGGCGCCCGCGTTGCCCGCCCGGGCCTGACTCGCCCAGCCAGTCCAGCCGCCCCAACCGCCCCACGGAGAGGCGGCAGGTTTCTCCCTGCACCTCCTGGTCCCGGCATGACTCAGTGCCCACCCACCGCCGGCGCTTGCAGTCCCACTCCCTCACTGCCTGCCCATCATCACCCAGGCAGGGCGGCTGTGGCACCGTGGAGAGATGGGTAGCACCGGGACGGGATGATGGAGCTGGAGCATGGAGCCAGGGACGCAGGGCAGGGGCCAGGGAGATGCGTTGCCCCAACTTGGTGCTCCAGGAACTTGTCCATCCGGACGGGGAAGAGGCAGGTGCCAAGCAGCCATCCGGGAAATCGCGGCAAGACCCGACATGACTGGCCCGACAGGCTGGGAAACAGCCGGAAAGAGACAGCCCGTCCTCTGTGTCACGGCTTGGAGCCACTGCTCTGGGGAGAGGCACCAGGAAGGGCTTGGGGCTGCTCCTCAGCCACCTGCTCGCACGAGAGCTTGCCAACCCGCTGCCAAGTGAGCCAGCGGTGCTCACCAGCACACCGCTGCGCGCCCGCAACTGCTACCGGGGACACTTGCACGTGTAAGGATGCGGCGGAGGTGGATGGACACACACCCTGACACCACACGCACCTTGCAGTGCACACCTCTGTGTATATGTTTATGCCACCCCGATGTGTCCCCCCCCCAGGTGCTGTGCACATCCTTGCACGTCCCACACGCATGCATAGAGCCACCCCACACACGCACCCCCAAACACGCTGTGCATACACCAGTGGCCCCCATACACACATGCACCTCTGCAAATGCCCCCATCTGAATGCGTGTGCACCCCTCACACACATGCACACCCTGCACATGTATATACACACCATACACACAGGCATATGTCACGTACACACCACGCACACCCCTCACATCCACGCATAGCCCATCCAGACCCCACGCCATGGATTCCGCCCCCCCATGCCCCACGTTTATACGCATCACACATGCAAACCCCACACATGCCCACACACCCCATCACCCCACTCCTCCCCCTGCCCCACGGCTCAGTTCGGGCTTGCGTGTGTTTGCAAGCTACGTGGGGACATGGACACATGGCACACTCCCATGGGCACCCCCAGACCACATGTCTCCACGCTCCTGTACATCCCCCATGAGCACCAACCCCCCACCCGGCTGCTCCCCCGGCGTTGTCCCAGCATGGGGTTGGTGAGGTGCTGTGGCATGCCAGCCACCCGCACTCATCCTCCACCCACATGGCCTCCACCCACACGGCCACGTTGCCCTGGGCTCCGCCATGGCCCGGCAAAGCCACCGCACATGAGCCTGGCACCAGTATGAGCCCACAGTCCCATGGGAGGGCAGCCAGGGTGGGAGTTGCTGCCATGCTGGGGGGGGGTTACACCTCGGTGTAGCGCTTGGCAATCCCTGGTGCAGCTTTGCTGGGCCCCAGAGCGGATTTGGGGAGTGCCGTGCCAGGAGGGACGGGCAGGCAGTGGGAGAGGCACATGCGGACAGCAAGCCATCCCGATGGGCTGCTGGGGGGGATGTAGGGTGGGGGTCCCATGCACCCCACTGGGCAGGGGGGCTGCCGGGAGACCCTGGCCACCCCCAGCCCTTGGCCGGGGCAGGAGGCAGGGGAGGTGGCAGAGCTGGGTTGCTGGAGCAGGGCAGGAGGCAGGGAGCATCCTCACCCTGTGCTGACCCCACCAGGCACCAGGTGTCCCCTCCCTCCGCACCCCATCCCCGCGGCCTCCCCGGCACCCAGTGCCATCAGCCAAATTCTTCCCAGAGGCCTCAGTGGCGGCTATGTTGGCAAGTACCGGGCCATCCCTGGTGCCAGGGGGTGACAATCCCAGCGTGCCTGGATGGGGACGTGGGGCAGTGGAGGTGGCCGCGAGCAGGGGTTGGGGCTGGGGCGGGCTGGCTGCCGGCAGGGTGAGGCTGCTGGCAGCACCGCTGCGCTCTTCGAAAGAGTCAGAGCGCGGTGAGCTGGGGCAGGAGGCGGCAGGAGGTTAGCGAGGCCGCGTACGGCGCCCTGAGCCAGGGTGCTGCGGCTCATAGCGGTGGCGGAGGACGCAAACCCCTTCCCCAGGCTGCTTGGGGCAAAGGGGACAAGGGGGGGTGCTCCCTGGCTCCCTGCGGAGTGCAGGACCCCCAGTGCCAAAGCTTTCTCGGGGCAGGGCAGGAGCACTTGCGCTGTGCTGCTGGGGTACAGGGTGGGAAACCCATCCCTGGGGCAGGGGAGGGCACCCCAGAGGGTCCGCACAGGGACAGGCGCCCATCGCCTTGCATGGGGCCACGCGCGGCTGCTGGAGCCGGCACAGGCTGCCAGCACGGCCGGGCGCAGGTAAAGGTTTTTGGCAGCGAAGGTGCCGGTGACTCAGAGCTGGGAGGAATGTGGAAAATGCAGCTCGGCCGCCGCGCCACGTGAGATGCAGGCAGGGCCAGGCCTGCCAGCACGGCCGGGCTCCATCGCCGCGTGCACCGCGCTGCGCGCAGCGACGCTCGGCCGGGGCAGTGAGTGCGCCCTGCTGACGAGGCGCCGCGAAGGCCCTAATTAAGTGCGTGGGTCGCCAGGACGGGTTCGGCTTGCCCTCCTCTGCAGCGTTGAGCAACCGTGCGGCAGGCTGGCACGGTGCGGCCGCCTGCCCAGCTGGCAGTGGCAGCTGGCCGGCATGCTTTTGGGAGCCCAGGGGCCACGGGCTCAGCCCCTGCCTGCCGCAGCCCTGCGCTGGGTGACGGTGGCGGGTGGCAGCTCCACTGGTCATCGCCAGCGGCTGGGCAGCATGAAGAAAAGCTGCCTGAGCTTGTAGGGTGGCGGGGCATGGGAAGTGGGGACCCCAGCTTCAGGCTTGTGTGTCCCACTGTGACATGCCTCACCAGGTGCCCATGGATGCTGTCCATGCCCCCAGTACCCTCCAGGCCCCCCAGCCCATCCCCAGCCCTCCCCAGGTGTGTTTGCTCCCAAACAGACCTCATGCTGCTGGAAGAAGCTGCCCAAGGACACCCAAGTCCTACCAAGGTGTCATTTGGAGGTGGCACGAGCTGCTTTTCCACTCCCAGGTGCCTCCAACCACCTAGGACAGCCAGAGGATGGCCCTGGAGACTGGCTATTGCTGGCAAGACCTGGACCACCAGCATTTGCAGGCAATGTTGCCTTCAACCAGGGATGGAGAAGACCTCGCAGGAGCAGATGGCAGCAGCTCTCTATCCGGGGTAGAGCTTGCGCATCCCTCTGGGCAGGGCCAGCGTATGCCCAAAGGGAAGCGGCCAAGGGATTTAATGCCACATGGAGAGGGAAAGGCTGCAGAGAGGTGGGTCCCAGCTGGTGGCTTTCCTGGAGTATCCCGGGAGCACAGGGAGGACTCGGGCTGGCAGCGGGGGCAGGAATGGGGCCGGCTGCAATCCAATTAACCACGGTGCTCAGTCACCAGGTCAAAAGCAGGCTGAGTGAGGCCACCAACAGAATGTGTGGCAGAGGCCAAATCCAGGCTGCAAAGCACAAGGGGGTTGTAGGCATCTTCGCTTCCATCGGGGACTGTGCTGATGATCCCCTCCCAGATAAGGGATAGGTCCTTGGGGTCCAGGTGGGATGAAGATAGTGTCCAGAGATTTGGTTTTAGGGAAACAGCCATGTGACACTTGGCTACTTGTCCTTGTCCTGCCAAGGGATGACTTGGAAAGGTGAAGAGCCAGGGGCAGAGGGGTTCAGGAATCAGGGAGCACTCCCAGTGCGGTGGTCTCAGGGACAGGGAGGTCCTTACAGGCAGGACTGGTTTGGATGCCTGGAAAAGGGGATGAGAGCCAAGAGGTAAAGCTGTAGCTGGGGTAGGGATGTCTGGGGGCAAAGGGCACCCTCCGGACCACGGGCAGTGAAAGGCAGGAGGGCAGGAAGCTGTGGGGTCAAAGTGAGTCAGGTGCGAGTCACGGCCAAACAAAAGGTGAGATGCTCGGATAAGAACCGCAGCTGACTCAGAGTTTCCACCTCTTCCAGAGAGTGACCACAGGGAACGGCCAGGGACCAGCTGGGACCCCCCCCTTTGAGTGGAGCCAGCGCTGGGAGGAGGCAGCGATTGCATCCTGATGTCTTTGGGACCCCTGGAGCCCTGATGGGGGAGCAGCACCCGCTGCCACCCAGGGCCCCCATCCAGCACCAGTGTCCTGTGGCATGAGGGTTCCCAGGAGGATCCCAGCAGGAGCCCAGCAGCCAGCCTGGGAACCTGGGCTGAGAGCCCATACCTTCTTGGAGTGCTCAGGCAGAGGCCGTTTGAATTAAATAGGAGAGATTTCCCCCTTATTAGCGGGCTATTAATCACATTCAGGTTTTTTTTTAAATTGAGCTGTTGCACAACAGGTTGAGTAACAGCCTAATAACAGGCTGTAAATCTCAGTTTGCTCTCCGGGAGATTACAGATGTTAATAACAGATAATGACCCACAACTCACGAGCTGCTCCTCTCCCCCGCCCCTTTGATCCCTCTGCTCTGCCCCTCACCATACCCAGCCCCCAGGATGGAGCGGGGCTGCAGGGAAACCCCCCAAAATGCAAACCATCAGCTGCGCCACTGCAGCCTGGGGGTGCCGGCTGGGAGCCAGTGCAGGTCCCCTGGAGCTCAGGTGCCCACGGGACCGGTGGGGGATGGCTGGGGCAGGCAGCGCTCGCCCCCGGCTCTGCCAGCCCCAAGCCCGCCTGCTGCCAGACCCTGGGCATAAATCTCCCCATTCCATGTCCTCCCTGCTGCCATCAGCGCAGGGGTCCGTGCCTCACGCACAGGCAGGGGCTGTTCTTGGGCTTGCTACCACCCTGGTACTCTGCAGCAGCCACACAGAAGAGCTAACCCTGCAACACCTCCTGGGGACGTTTCCAAAGATGGTCCACTCCCCACCTCCTGCCTGCTGTCCCCATCCCTCCCTGCCCGCTGTCCCCATCCCTCCCTGCCCCTTAACCCAGAAGCCCCTTCCCAAAATAGGGGCTGACCACCTGGATGCATCCCGACATGACTTTCCGTCCTCCCTGGATGTGTCCACATGCTGCCTGCATCCTTCCTCCGGGATGTGCACACCCCTGCAAGCCCCAGGGCAGCCAGGCGAGGTGTGGGCTGCGCAGGGCTCCGCTCAGCCCCAGGCACTGCTCTGGGGACAGGGACAGCCCCAAAAGGGCTCCCTCTCTCCCTGCCCTGTGTACCAGCTGAGAGCAAGGGGATAGATTACCCTGTGGGAGGGGTTGGATGCGTGTTGGCCCTAGAATTGGGGGAAGGGGGAAAAAGCGGACGGGGATGACTTTTTCCTGTCCCCTATCCTGGGTCTGGCACCACTAAGCCAGAGCACCGGAGCAGGATGACAAGGGGTGCTCAGCTGCCCTGCTGCAGGACTGGTGCAGCCTTTGCCACGGAGCGTGGGGTCCCTCCATCCCCAGGCCCAGGGAAAGTCCTCTGCGGGAGGCAGCCATCTCCGCCAGCATCCTCCCAGCACCCTGCAGGATTGGGGTCTGTGGCAGTGGGGACAGTGCAGGGGCTGGAGGGAGCCAAGGGACTGGGTGCGGGAGGAGTCGCCTGGCAGGTAGGGCCAGTGATGATGATGAGTCACTGCCAGCTTTCCCTGCCAGGGTGGGACTGCCGCAGCCGCCTCGCATCCCACTGTACTCCCCCATCACACTGAGCAGCACCGAGCAACCGACAGGCATGGCAAAACCCGCTCCCCTGCCCCAAGGTCTCCATCCCCAGCACACAAGGGGCTCCCAGCCATGCCAGGAGGCCGTTCCCATCTCCAGCAGGCTATATCAGTTGTGGGGCAGGAGGTGGTGGGGTCCCATCCCTTGTGCAGACAGCTGATGTCCCTCACCCTGCTCCTTGCAAAAGGGTGCAGATGGTCGGGGGGTCCTGGGTCCCCCCAGTGCAAGCACTCCTGCTGCAACGTGCCTACCCAGGCGCTGTATACACATCAGCGCCTTATGGCAACAGTCGCCGGCACCGGTGCTGGCAACCCCAGCGTGGTATGGAGAAGGATGGGGAAGCAGCTGTGTTTGCCATGAGAGGCGACTGATGGCTGGGAGCCACGGGCCAGCGCCCCAGACGGCGCCAAGGCAGCGCAGGCAGCACTCCTGTGCCACCACATAGGTATCCTCGTGTCCTTCCAGGATCATTGTGCTGTCCCTCCAGCAGACCTGGGACACCACTGTAGGTGGACACTAGAAGAGCTCATTCGGGCAGGGCTTGGTCTCTGGCAGCTGCCTGTGGTGAGGATTATACAGTGACTCAAGGGGGCTCTGGGGTCCTTCTGAGCAGGAGGTGTAGGGCCACCAGCCCACAGTGTGGGAGCAACCCAGAACATCCCCGTGGACGTGGAGATGTCTCAGGTCTGTCCTGCCTGCAGGTGCAGCATGATGCCACTTTGGGCCATGGGGCAGTGTCATCTCCACACCCAGGGAAGGTGCTCGGGGAGGGGAGCCCTGGCAGGTGCAGAAAGGATGAACAAGGAGGAAAGCACTTTCCCAAGAGGAGGAGATGCTGGTCAATCTGCAAGCATGCCTCAGGGGATGCAGCAGCCACAGCCAGGCCACCCCGGGGTGCTGGCCGTCCCACCCAGCCCAGCCTCCAGTGCCTAGCACCCCGTTAGGCGGATGCCAAGCGGTGCTCTTCCTGCTGGTACGCGGCACCGGGGCTGCTGGTCCTTTCCCTAGGGACACCTCGCAGCAGGATGAGGACGGTGCCACTCCCTGGTGCAGGGAATGTGGGCCAGGGCTGCCCCAGCCAGTTTCCTTTCGGATGTTGTTCATAAACCTACACGTGAGTCAAGGTGTCTGTGGGTGCTTCTGCCCCGTGCTGGCCCCACGCCCCCCCTGGGTGGGCAGCGGGGGCTGCAAGCCCCCTCCCCAGCCTGTCCACAGCCACGTTACTCCATGACTTGCATGGGGACAAAAATCTCCTCCATACCGCCCTATGGGGAAGGAAACCTCAGCAGCAGGGTGACAGAGAGGAGTGCAGGCAAGGGCGCAGCTGTGTCCCCATCCCGGCACCCAGGGAGGGCTGGTGGCCCTTCTCCATCCTTGTTCCTCGGGCTTCCCCCGCAGTCGGGGGCTCCCACCCACGAGCCGGGTGACAGCCACCCCGGCAGTGATGAAAGGTGGCGGAGGGGAGGTTTGTGGCCGGGAGGCTGCTATAAGAGAGCCCGAGACCTTTGATATGCAGCAGCCTCCGGCCCCGCTGATTGCATTAGCGGGTTTAGTGCCCGAGCAGGCACCCAGCCCCGGCTATCAGGAGCAGACGAGCTGCCAAAGGGCCCAGCTCCCATTTTAGATGCAAATGACCCTGCAATTGTGGACTTGGAGGGGAGAAGAATCCCCAAATCACCTTCGGGTGGAAGCAGACCTGGCTGGAGACAAAAAGGTTCCCAGGTGGCTTGAGTGGCCCCGTAATGGTCCCATTGATGCCTCAGGTGCGGGGCATCGCAGCCTCAATGCCTTCCCGGAACCAGCCCCTTTACGGGAAGTGCAGATTCCCGGAGGAATCTCCCCCCATCCCCACCAGCAGCTTGGGCTGCCCACATGTCCCCTTGCCTTCCACTAATGTCCCCAGGGCAGGTGGCTCCTGCCCCAGGGCCTAGACCTGTGCTCTGCTCCCAGCTTTGAAGTGCATCAGATTGGGCTAATGGGGAGATGAATCCACCAAACCCGCACCCGGAGGGGCTGGGGGAGGCAATCCCCCACCCGGGGCAGTGGTGGTCTGGGGGAGGTGACTGGGCACGGCCAGAGCCCCCCCTCGGTGTGCCCCGAGCCTCAGCATGCCCTGAGCCCCTATACCCGTTGTGGCCCCATTTGCACCAGGTGAGCTGGAGCAGAGTCACTGGGTCAGCCCTGGATTTGAGTCACTTTAGGAGCATCCCAGCTCCCTAAATCCACCCAAGCGCTTGGTTGGTTGGGCCACCATTCCCGCTGGCATGTGGCAGCCCCCAACCCCCTGGGGCAGCAAGGAAGGCTTTCCTTCTCATCCTCCCAGCACCATCCCAGTGCTGCTCTACTGCCCCCGAGGCACCTTGTGCCACCCCACGCCCCCACCCCACACCTGCCCCCTAAGCTGCTGTGGGGTCTCCCTCAGGCAGGGTGGGGGTGGGGGGCTGCCCGCTGCCCTCTGCCCCACAGCTCCTTATCCCCACCCCTGGGCTGTAAGCCTGTGAGGGCAGGGTCTGCAGAGGGCTTGGTGTGGGGAGTGCCTGGGATGCAGGGCTGGGCTCCCCCCTGCATGGTCCCTTGCCCACTGACCCGGGGGCAGCCCAAAAAACAGCCCCACAGAGCCCCCCCCAGCTCCATGGAGAGCTCCACAACCCCACAGAGCCCAACTGCAGCCCCATGGAAACTCGCCTTGCCCCCCAGCAGCCTCAGCCCCGGAGCAGGAGGGGTGTGGGTCCATACATGAGGGACAGCAGTGGGGCCAGGGTGGTCTTGCAGCCCCAACCCACCGAAGATCTCCTCTTCCACCGTCCAGACTTTGCTGTCCCCATGGCATGGGCATGGCTGTGCCATGGACCCCCCTCCAGCAGCCTCCCTGCCCTCACATGTGCCACGAGTTCAGTCAGGTCTCATTCATCCCATATGTCTTTGAAGGTGTTGTCCCGAAGTGTACATCAAGGGGAGATGACTTTAGGGCCACCAGCCCATGGAAAGTCCCCTGGGTCCCCTGCATCCCACAGTGCGTAGGGTGCCAGGGAAGCAGGAGGGGTTGAACGGGCATGGAGGGGAGCAGGGGACCTTGGGGTTCTGTGTGGTCACTTGCTCATGGTCACCACCACTTTCCAAAACAAGGAGGCGGGCGGGCAGGTGCGCAGGGCATGGCCTTTGTGTCTGTCCCTGCAAAACCACATTGCTCTGCTTTGATGTAGGTGGAAAATTCCCTGTTTGGATGGGAATCTGGGGTGCTGGGGACTCTAACGCCGGCTGTGCTCGGCGAGGAATTAAAAGCGTGTTTTGTTGGAAAGATTTTTCCTCTCCTGACTGGGGAGGTGACATCCGAACCTTATTTTCCTTTCCGCGCTGGGACACACGCCAGCGGGGCTGAGTGGTCCTCGGGGAGCCATGGGACACCGTGGCTGCGCCGAGCCCCTCGCCGGCACGTGGGAGGTAGCGGTGGAAGCGGGACCGAGGCACGGCAGTGAAGATGGAGCCAGGGAAAATGGAGGCCGCTAGAGGTTGGGTTTGGGCTCGGGGCTGTTTGCCTGTAGCCTGAACACGCGCCGAGGTCGGGCAGGGAGCCGGCTCGGCTGTGGATTTTAAAATAGCACCTCGTCTGCCAAGGACCCTCCTACTCTGCCACGGGCTGGGTGGATCCCGGCCCCGCTGTGCACCTTGTGCTGCTGGCGAAGCGCTGCACGCCTGGCCGGCTCCGCTCCAGCGCCGCAGCCGCTGCGGGGCCGGGAGGCAGGGAGGGGTACGCTGGCTGCTCCCGCCGCACGCCCCACCGTGGCTGTGCACCAGCCCAGCTCGGGGACAAACAGCCCACGGCCACCCCTGGGCACTGTCCGACCAGGGGACACATCTCCCCAGGCATTCTTTGGGCAGGCTGCTGAGCTCAGCCCCGGCAGCACAGTGCCCTGGAGCAGGTGGAGAGGAGCATCCCCATCTCCTAGCATCACCCCCAGCAGCCGGGGGTCCCAGGGACCCTTTACCCCCAGGGCAGTGGTCTCTGCTTTGGGACCACAGTCATGGGATGGCAGTACCCCTTCTGCCTGCTTCCCACAGGGCACGGGCTCAGGGCAGAAGAAAAGTAGGATTGCTACATCAGAACCACCCAGGGAGTGCAGAGGAGAGCGGAGTGTGCGCGCTGGGGCTGGGAAAGCCCAGGCTTCCTCCTAATCCCTCCCTGGGGGGACTGCCCCACTATCCCACTGCTTGCGAATGGCAACTGGGCCCCTTCGGGAGCAAAACCGTGTGAGAGCCTACCCCCCCAAGGAACTTGCTGCCCTGCCAGCCCCACAGGATGCGTGGGGATCGAAGGCTGTGATAGGGATCTTCCACCCGCTCTTCGGATGTGGGTGCTGCTCTGGGGGCCACCGGCAGCCAGGCACAGGCTCTGCCGGAGCCGGGGTGCTGTGGCTCCCACTCGACCGGCTGTGGCACCACCAGCGCCGCACAGGCGTGTGCACATTCACCTGCGGATGAGCTTGCGAGCTTCCTGGGGATTATGCTCATGCCACAAAGCTTCAAAGCTTGATGGGTGCTCTGAGGCAAACCCTCTTCATCCTCAGAAATGGCTGCAGCCCCAGTGAACCAGAGGGTGGGATTCAGGCTCTGGGTCTGCAGCGATCTTTCTTCATCCCTCTCCAGCCTGCCCAGGTTTGGCTCTGTCCATCCTTGGACCAAGAGCACCCAGAGGTCCCCTCCATCCCCGCTGTTCCTATCCGGCACCGCCAGGGTAGGTGAAGCAGCCGGTTGTCTCCGAGTGACTCATGCTGAAATACATGACGTTCACCATATTTCAGGGCTTTCGGCTTGGCTGAGAAAAACATCAGGGCGTAAGAAAGTTTCTTTGCGAGCTGCTCTTAAAACACCAGAGGGACTTCTCCTCCCACTTGCTCACACACTACTTTTTGGGGGAGAAAAGTAGCATTTTTAATAAAAAATCCTTTTGATTGTTTATAGCATGGAAAATAGAAAATTAAGCAAAATGTTTTGTCTTGATTTATGAAAAAAAACCAAAAAACACCCAATCCTGAAGCCCATCCGGGTCCATCCCAAACAGCTCATGGCTGCACGGAGCAAGCAGCAAGTGTGTGGCCCAGCAGCCAGACACGCTCCCTCCGGTGCCTCCTCCCTCCGCCCCGGCCCCTCCGGCCAAGACGTCGTGTAGGGGGCCAGGGAGCCACACGGCCGCTACACCCGCTTGCCGCCTGCCTGTGGGGCCGTGCCATGGCCATACCCGGCAACACTGCCCGTCCCGGTACGGCTCTCCCGGCAGCTCGGCGTGGTTTTGCTGCTGCGTTTGCTCCAGGATTATCTGCTCCGGAGCTGGTGTTGGTTTTGGCATGCAGCGCCGGGACCACACCTACTATTTAAATACCACAGCCAAGGGCTCGGAGGGGGAAAAAAAAAAAAAGGGAAAGAAAGAAAACGAATATGAAATATTTGTTGCGGTTTGTAGATACACACACACATGCACACACAACACAAACACACAAGCCCGGCTCCGGGTCGCTGGCAGCCGAGGAAGGAAGACTCTGGCTAAGATTGTCTTCAAAACCACGCTGGCGGCAAAGTCTGCTGAAGGGAAACCCTTTGGGCCAAAATTAGCCCCTGCCACATGCCAAGCCAGAGCCTGCTTTCACCCGGGCTGGGGAAGCCGGGGCAGCCCTCTCGGCACAACCGGGGCCAGGGAGCCGTGCCAGCCCTTCCCGGGTGGCTGCCCTCCTGCCGGGCTGCGAAAAGCTGGGGAAAGGGTGCCAGGGATGGAAATTCCCAGGGAGGCAGCCCTCGTGGGGACAGGAGGGTTTTCCCTCCGCAGCGCCCTGGAATAGCAGGTCCTGTCCTAGAAATGCCCATCGAGGTGGCAGCACCCGCAGCGGGGCTGGGGCAGCTGGGGAGGAGACGGGCAGTGCTGCTGCCCAGAGCTGGCATGGGATAAATGGGCACCGAGCAGCTAAGGGTGAGCTGGGGCTGGAAACGACCAGGATGGGTGTCCCATGGGAGCAGGTGTCTCTGGCCACACACTGCCTTTGGGACTGGGGGGCATCTGGGATGGGCTCGGTGACATTGTGACCCTGCCAGTGGTGCTGCCACCGTGGTAGATGGGAAGTGGTGCCATTTACCCCTTATCCCTGCTCAGCTCACACCGCTGGGGCAGGTCCTGCTGCCCCCTTCCCCGGTGTTGGCCCCACTGAGGCGGCTGCTGGCATGAAGCCACAGCAAGGTGGCCCAAGGAGCACTGGGTGGCCGCGCTGTGCCATGCCACGCCACGCAGCAAAGCCTGCCGAGGCGGTTGGAGCAGGTGGATTACCGCCACCTTCCTTTCACCAGACTCCTTCCCGGAGAAGTTTTCCCGATGATCTCACTGGATGCACATTTCTAAATTGTTTGGTTGATTGTTTCATCATCGGAGGTCAATTAAAGAGAAGGCGAGTTCCTGTCGCCCCGCTCCGAACCCCTTCACTGCCAGAGCCCCAGAACAAAGGGAGGAATTGGGCTTGGGCTCGGCCAGCTTGGATTCCCATTTGATTATTTCCAACAAGGGAGCGAATCTATTTTGGAGCCGGTATTCCCAGGGGATGAGCTCACTGGCGGTAGCGCATGAGCAGGGTTGGGGCAAAAAAAAAAAAAACCAAAACACTTTTGTAATGTGTTGCAAACCTATTTACTACCAGGGAGGCTGGGTAATTAAATGCCACTTCCTGGAGCGGAATGAAGCAGCTTTATGTAATGCAAAGGGGTTTGCTCCCGACGTGGGGCGGCCGCTGCTCCTGCCGGACACCGCTGCGTGTGTTGCAGGCGGGAGGATGCGCTTTCTTGGGCTGTGTGTACGCAACTACACAGCGGCATCTGCGTGCGGCCGGCTGCTAGCTGGGGCTGGTGTCCTGTGCCAGAGCAGCGCATGTCCCAGGGACGTGGGACGGTGGCGGAGCGGCTTTTCCGTGTAGTGTTCTACGGTGTGCGATTTACACCGGTGAGGTGGCGGCGGGCAGATCGCTGCATGGGAGGACTAACAAAATCAGATGTCCTGGAAAATGGCTTCCATGGCAGAGCAGGGTGGCTCCGTGGCTCCCTGTTTGTCCTGTTGTCCCCTGGGCTGTCTCCCGCTGCCTCACACCAGGGCTGTCTCCCCGTGGGTGCCAGTGATTCATGGCGCAGTCCGTTCGCTCAGCCCCACGCCACAGCTCCCATCGCAAACTTGTTCCCCCGCCAGGGCGGCAGTGCCTCGTGTACCGCAGCCACACACCAGTGCCCAGCCTCTGGGGCCAGCCGAGATTTCTCCAGGCTGGGAAATGGTGTGGACCTGCGTGTGGCAGGGCTGACCGGCGCTGGGGTCGGCGCCTGCACTTTCCCTGCCTCTGTGCGTGGGCAAGGGAGGTTTTCTCCACCGGCAGAGGGTCCGGGTTCATTGGAGGCTGAACAACTTTGAGTACTGCCAGGGAGAAGGGATGGAGGTTGCTTGGAAAAGACTGGCAGAGATTTTAACCTGGATTATTTGAAACTTTTGTAGTTGAATTGCTCATACATGATGCACAGCTATTAATCCCCAATGCACAAGAGAAGGGCTCTAACGTGCACATCCCCTGTGCTGTGCAGCCGTACCATGATGCCCACTGCGAAACTCCCCGTGCGACCTGCTGTCACTGCATGTTGGGGCTTTTTTTTAAAAGATTAAACCAGAGGTGTCAGGAAAAGTATCCTGTGTTCCTCCCAGCCTTTTCTGGTGCTCACTGGGAACCAGAAAACAGCAATTCCTCATTTTACCTCTGGAGCTGCTGGGGTGGCACGGGGCTTCTCCAGCGCTGTTGTAGGTGGCAGCCAAAGCAAACGGCTCCCGCGGCCGCGGTCCAGACCTGGCTGCTGTGGCCGGGGCCGGGGGGGCTCTCCGGGCCAGGGGGCAGGATGCGGCCCTGGGCTGGCACGTGAGTGCACGCGTTTGCACGTGAGGCCGCTGCTGCGAGGGCTGGCCGGACGCCTCGAGCACGTCGCACTGCCGATGGAGGCTGCGGCATGCGTTAAGGGTCAGGACATCTCTCGGCACCGCAGCGGGTGTGATGTCCCCTCCGAGCAGGGGGATACCCCATCCATCGTGGTGCTGGACCCTGTGGCTCTGTGCAGAGCCCGGTGCTTTCAGCTTTCCTGTACCAGTGAAAGTTAAGCAGTGGAGGAAAAACGTTGCTGTATGTTATAGAGGAAGAGAGGTAAAAAGGGCAGGAAATTTGCACCATGTCCATTTCCCCTTGGCCCCCGGCCGCTGCTCATTCCGGATTCGGGATTTGCGTAGGCAGAGTTAAAAATAACAGGGGTATATAAAGAAGGACGGAGAGGGCTGCGCTGGCCCTGCAGCCGCCGGGGCACAGCCAGGCAGCAGGCAGAGATCAAAGCAGGATACGGTCCAGGCATCGCAGTGGGGTTGGGAGCACGTGCGGGGTCTGGGGGGTGCTGATGTGCCACCATGCCGCCGCGCTGGGGGTCAGGGTGCTCAGCTCTGCCGGCTCGGCAGCCTCCCTGGGCGGGCAGCTGGGCAGCACCCGTGGGAGATGGGGCCATGTATGTTCCCGTAGGCAAAAACGTCACCCCTGAGCCCTGTCGCTTCGCAGCCCTGTCCCTCCACAGCGTTTACTCCACAGTGACATTCACTGGCAGGGACCTGACCTGGGTCCCTTGGCCGGAGAGCTGCGCGGAGAGCCTGGATGTGACCCCCAGCCAGAGCACCCCATCCCGGAGCCGAGCTCCCTGCCAGTGCTGACAGGGTGCCGCCTGCCTCCCTGAGCCCCCGGCAGCCCTGGTCCTTGGCCGTGCGTCCCGGTGCTCCCCAGGCCCGGGGCAGGCAGGGCGGACACAGCAGCTCGCTCGGCCGGTGCAAACGAATCTGCCCTCTGTGCCCTGATAACATTGTGTTTGTTGCAGAGCGGGAAGAGCCTGCCAGCACACGATAAGAGCAGATGACTTTACTCTGGACCCGCTCCGGATTGAATTATGCTTTAATTTCATTTTCGGTTCCTCTTTTCTTTTCAGGAGGGGAAAGGGGTCTTGGGGGGGTGCGGGCAGGTCTGGGGGGTCCTGGACCCTTCTGCAGGCAGGCCAGCCCCGTGCAGAGGGGAGGACAGAGAGTAAAACCCAGACAGATCCGCTTTCTGCTCTCAGGGACGTAATCCCGGAGTGTCACAGCAGCCCAGCGTGTCCTGCTGTGTGGGTCCCCACCGCACCTCCCCTTGGGGTCCCCTGCAGAGCTTTTGGGGCTCAGGTTTTGCCTCCCACTGAAGCAGAAGCTCGCTGGGCTGTGACACCATGGCCCATGTTGGAGGGGGCTCCATGGTTCCTGTCGGAGAGGGGGCACTGGAGATGTCCCGAAGGCGAGTCTCTGGGTTCACTCCAGGACCGAGCTCCAGCTGATGGAGCACAGAGGGGCACGCAGTGCGGATGTTTTTCAGTCCCCGGTGTTTTGTGGGATAGGGGACTCCCCTGGGTCTACTGGGGCTCCCCCTGGGCAACCTGGGCACTGATGCCACCTCTGGCAGTGCTGCAGGACATCGCCCCTCTGCCTGCCTCATGAGTGCTGCGTGCCATAGGGAGTGTGCCACGGCGCCGTGGCAGTGTTGGCAGAGCTGCCGATGCTCCTGGCTTGATGCAGCCACCTCCGGCAGACCATGCCGGGCATTGCACACTCCTCCAGCACGCTCCTCTGCTGCCAGATGTGCCAAGAGCGGGGATAACCATTAACCCTTTCCTCTTTGGCCATCACCTGAGCAGGCAGTCCTTCTCACCCTCTGTTTGCTCTCCCGCCCAGCCGCCGTTTGATCTCCTGGGATGCCAGCGACTTTACAGCCTGCCGTAGTGGTGGGGGAGATAATCCACGTTTCCTAAATGGGCTTCTGTCAACAGCGGGCTGTGTGTGCACTGGCTACTCCTGCTCGCCTCCCTTGTGGTTCAGAGGAGGGTCTCATGACTGAGGGGCTGGCAGGGCTGTGGCGGGGACCCCCGTGCCCACCCCGCAGCTCACAGCAAGCAAATCCCTCCGGTGCTGCCATCCCCAGTTCCCTGCGCGGTCAGCGCTGGCAGTGCTTGTGTTGGTGTGGTGCCTGGCGTGGTGCTGCTCCCCTCTGTGCTGGCCCTCCCACCACAGCATCAGTAATAAGAGTTTCCTGGGGAATATCCCACATTTGCAAGAAATATTGGCTGTAAAAATGAACCCGATCTGCCGGCGACGCCTCTCTTAAAATAAACCGGCGCTGCATGGGTGCAGATGCCAAAACTGCCTGGAAAAGGGGAAAACCAAGTGGAATTAGTGCTTGTCTCCTGTGGCATCTGCTCTCACTTATCTATAAAGTTTGGGGCAGGAACTGCCTCGCTATTAATTATTATTTGGCCAAGAAACAAATAATGAGATTAACCGGTGACTTAAATAAGCTACTCTGGGGGCCAGGCTAAAAGGGATTTTGAGTGATGCCCACATGCTGCTTTGCCGCTTAGGAGGTGACTTTTTCCGAGGAAGGACTTTGCAGCCTGTGTGTTTCGACCCGTTGGGTGGCATTAATAAACCCGCTCCCTCGCCGGCAGCCGGGCACGCGGGGCCCAGGCGGCGACCCAGTGTGTGCTCTGGAAACCAGGGCAGGGATTCCTGGTAAAAGGGGGAAGATTTGAATCGTTGTTGTTCCACTGGATTACTGAAATAATTTATTGCACTGCTCCACCCTTATAATTAAAGCGCGGTGATGAAAGCAACTGGTAGAGTAGCTTTGGATCCAGAGGCAGCGTGTGCGTGTGTGTGCGCGCACCTCACCTTTGGTGTTTATATTTGTTTTTTTTTAAATCGACTCCTCTCTTCTGAATAGCGCAGGCAGCAGCCCCAGTTCTTAGAAAGGTATCTGGGGATGGAAAGCCCCAGAAAGCAGGGAGACGGGCTCCAGGAGATAAGGGCCATTGCTTCTTGACAAGCGCCAACAGTAGCAGGGCCATTCCTGGTACTGGCTGGAGAGGTGCCAAGCGGAGAAGGTCTCACTACAAGTGGGACAGGGTGGCAGAGAGCCCCTGAGGAGGCCTGCCCAGGGCCCTCGGGTCTCTGTGCCATGTCCTGACACGTCGGCATGGAGCAGGGGAACCTAGGTGTCTCCTGCGAGGTGGGACATCCTGATCCCCTCACGTCCCCTGCCATGGGAAGCCCTTGGGCGGACAGCACTGTCCAAGGGGCTCCGTGGGGTGGGCAGGGTTGGCCAGACGGCCTGTGCCCCCCATGGCAGAGTGGTCAGAGGCTCGGCTGTGGCGCTGGTCCCCAGGCAGGACAGACAAACGTCTCACAGGGGCTGTGGGGCGAGATGAAGCGATGCAGGCAGGGTGCCAGCCCCCCGGCAGGGTCTGTCAGGCAGTTATCTTGGTTCGCACACGCACCCTGGGCTCGACCAGATGTGAGCTGGTGCGCTCTGCGCTGCTGATTGCCTCACCAACAGCACCGGCGTGGGGGAACACGGCCTCACAGGCACCATTACATGAAGCGACTGGTATGGGGGCACTGGGGTTCAGCCACCCTGGCGCAGCTCCCCAGCTGGCACAAGTGCCCGTTGCGATGGCACCTTTGCTTGCTGATGGGCTCGGCGTCCCCCATGGCTGTGCCTGGCTCACCAGCCGGCGTGCTCGCAGCTCTAACCCCACACCAGACCTCCCTGGCACGCTCGCGTCCACGCACGCTGGCGTGTGACACAGCCATTGCCGGGGGACGCCTGGCTCTGCGATCTACAGCCCCCACCCTCCTTTCCACTCGCAATGTAGGCACCGCTGCCCCACTCACGTCGTGGGGACGGGCAGGAGGGACCCTGGGCTTTGCCATCCACACCGGCACCCCTGCCCCTTCTCCCGCCGTGGGGCAGGGCGCGGGTGGACCCGTCTACGCAACCCAAGCTCGCAGCGTGGCGCAGAACGCGGGGACCCCCGCCGCGCTGCCCCGGCCCGGCCGCAAGGCAGGCGGGCGGCGGAGCGCCGTCGGGGCAGGGGCGGCCGCCGACCCCCGCCCGCCGGGGCAGCCCCACGCGAGGGGGCGTGGCTCGGGCGACAGGTGAGCCAATGGGAAGCGGCGGC